>CM070873.1:12161665-12168022 GCA_036365515.1 Torymus aiolomorphi | reverse complement strand
GTCAGCTCGATCAGGCCCCGGGGGAGTTTACTCCTGCAGGGAAGATACGGTGGCTGTGTCCGACGGGGGGGCTCTGGCTTCATTGCATAAGCCTACCGTAGTTATCTGGCATCCGGCCCAACCCTGGACAAGCTAAAGTCTAGGTGTAACTGGGAAGGTGACGCCAGGATTACGAAACTGCACGCCTCTCGAGGCGAGAATGCATGAGTTCGCTTGATCTTGCGGGGCTAAAGTCCCGGCACCCCTTGCTCACGTCGTTATCGGCGGAGCTTGGGGCAGATAACAAATCCTACCAGTAGTTTGGCCGCTGCTGGGAACCTCGCTGGGTAATTAAATGGGTCGCGGCTGGAAGCGTGCCTCCGTAGCTTTCTAGAGCCCTGCTTGCCTGAGCGAACTCAATGTAAAGTCTCTTGGTACACACCACCGGCAAAGCCGATTAAGTGATGAAAGTGGCGCGTCGGCAAGCAGACTGTGTGTCGCATGTGGCAAGCTGCAATGATCTAAATAAATAATGAAAAATAAATCAAATCCAAATCGAAATCGAAAAAATCTGGCAATGCTCAGTGCTCGTCTTGATAAAACTTGTACATATACTGGTTCGCTCCAGGCTAGACTAGGTATGCTAAGTAGTCGTAATAATCGTGTAAACGGTTTGCCCGCCAGTACCCACCCTCGGGGTGCCTGGCGGAAGCGCAGTGGGCAAATTCGATGAGAATCGAAATCGTCCAGAATCGTCGACTAGGTTGTCGCGTTAATCGTGTAAACGGTTTGCCCGCCAGTGTCCCACCGGGGATGCTTTGGCGGGCGTGTCACGATGACCAGAGCGAATTTAGTAGAGAATCAGGAATCGCCGATCAGGTTGTCGCGTTAATCGGTATGGCGGGTTTATCTTACCAGTATCCCACCGGGGATGCCTGGCGGGCGCCATCCTGATTAGAGCAAATTCGGTAAGTCAAGAATCGAAATCGTCGAAATCGTCGATTAGGTTGTCGCGTTAATCGTGTAAACAGCGGTTTGCCCGCCAGTATCCCACCGGGGATGCTGGCGGGCCGCGTCACGATTGAGAGCAAATTTGATAGGAATCGAATCTCGTCGACTAGGTTGTCGTGTTAATCGTGTAAACGGTTTGCCCGCCAGTATCCCACCGGGGATGCTGGCGGGCGCTTATCACGATGAAACAAAATTTGGTAAGAAATCGAAATCGTCGACTAGGTTGTCGTGTTAATCGTGTAAACGGTTTGCCCGCCAGTATCCCACCGGGATGCTGGCGGGCTTAATCACGTTATAGTAAATGTAGTAGGGAATCGGAAACGATTGCTAAGGTTGTCGCGATAATCGTGTAAACGGTTTGCCCGCCAGTGTCCCACCGGGGGATGCTGGCGGGCATATCACGATTATAGTAAATGCAGTAGGGAATCGGAATCGTCGGTCAGGATGTCGCTAATCGCGTAAATGGTTTGCCCGCCGGTGCCCCACCGGGGGGTGCTGGCGGGCGATGTCTGACCGTTAGAGCAAATGCGGCAATTATGCAGCAGGAGAGCGAGGCATGCCTCGGGTTAAGCGCTCTGTGATGCGAGGCTGCCACGGAGGCCAGGGACAGGCGCGATACCACGCGCCCTCCCTGGTTAGTTAGGCTATTCACGCGCGAGCACCCGGAGGAAGCCGTTCCCTCCGGATGCCCAATATCTCTGATTACTCCTTTACCTCATCCTCCTTCCTCGTGTTATCTCTCCCATCACCTTCATCTTCCTTCACTCCTTACATCCCTGCGGCGAGTTTCCTACTACCCGTGTTCATGGACACCAATGCCAAATCTGCACAGTTGCATGTGGGTATAGCTTCACCCTGAGAGCAGCATCAGGCGATCCCCCGAGGACCACCTCTTCACCTAGTGTATAGGTAAATTGCCCGACCCCCTGATGCCGCAGAAGCGCGGCCTCCATGCAGTGAGCAGGTTTGGTATAGCCTTACCCTGAGAGCTCTGAGCGTTCCTTAGTGGAGACCACCTTGCTTGCAGGAATTACTCACGCCCCTCTCAGAGCCGTAAAGGCAGCCAACTGTTCATCCTGGGATACAGGTGGTGTCTCTCGCTAGCACCGCCAGTCCGACTCTCACATGGTTAGCGCTGTAGGGTCCAGCGGTCACTGAGTGGCCGTGAGTGGGCGAGTCCTGCTCACTTCAACCATGGAAGAAAGTGCTATGACTGACGATGATCGAAAACCCTTGGTCTCCCAAAAACTGTTAGTCCGATATCGAGCATAGTTTGCGCTGTAGGGTCCAGCAGTCACAAAGTGGCCGTGAGTGGGCGAGTCCTGCTCACTTCAACTATGCCCGGTGGTACTATGACTAGCATTGACCTACCCAACTGTAGAATTCCTTCCCAAAATTAACTCCCCTGTACAATCTCCTAAAAATCACTATAAACTGTATATTGTACAAATTGTAAAATGTAAAAATGTAAATATCGAGCTTATAAATAGTGTAGATATCGCGACGGACTGACGCCTGCGGACCAAGCCGCCGGTTGGTACTGAGTTCAAACAAAGTAAACACCGGCGCCTGGGGAGTGCGGCGCGGTCCGAAAGACTCTAGAAATCAATTATGCTACTGGAGATTCTAGGCAAATAATAAGTAAAATCACGCGACGGGAGATCGGAATAAACTACGCGTTAATTCCGCCTAAGAGCTTTGCGACGTTACCGCCGTAAAGGCCGGAGACAGACGCGATTCCACGCTCCCTCTCTGGCTAGTTAGGAGTAGGAATAGGCTTAGGATAAATTAAGGTAATTAAAGTAAGGTAGGTTAGAAGCCCCGCGGTTACGCCCATAGGTGAACGCGGGGCCGCAAGGGCAGACGCGATACAACGCGCCCCCCTTGTTGTCCCTCTCGTGTCTCTCTCTCTCTCTCTCTCGCTCGCGCTCACTCCTGCACAGATAGAGAAATTAAAACCCCTTGTATACAATAGTAGGCTAGATAGAAAAAGAAGTGCAAAGCTCAAATGAGCAAGTAAGTAGTATGGCATCTGTGGGTATGCTTGATCACTCTTCGAGGATGAACCCTTGCTCGGCTGGGAAACGCCCAAGGGTAGAAGCCTCATATGAAGAGCCAGGCGCTACATATCCCGGACCCGCCAAGAAGTGTCGCGAACTCTACTCTGCGAGAATAATTCTCGAGAGGTGCGACAGGAGGTAGCTGAGCTCGTTTCATCGGGTAGCGCTGCCGGAAAAGGCTAGGTGAAGTAATAGACTCAGGTTGCCCCACCCCCAAAACAAAAGCCAGACTCCGCTCTGAGTGACTTAAATTCACGGACAAGGAATTCAATAAGGAGATTACGGACTGGGCGTGCCGGCTTGGGGCCCAGACCCGTGTCCCTCCAACTAAAGCTCACTAGATGTGATGCAGTACAAAATAGACTCAATCTCATATAGACACGAGCTCCGTCTCAAATGTATCCAGACATTCCACCTACCAGTCAAAATAATCACAACACCATCAAACGTAGCCTCCAAAATAGGATTTAGGGTTGTGCAGCTGAATATGGGACGCTCGCACATTATGTAGCAGGCAGAAATCCGCGCTCTGAGTACAAACCCGGAAGCTGGATGTCCTGCTCTTGCAGGAACCACCATCCTCTGTCCGAGGAAAAAGTATACAGATGTGCAGGACTGGGTCTAGGCACTAAGTACGTTGCATCGCCAAGCCCAAAGACCTTGGGCTGCGATAGTCATCACAAATCCAGAATTAGAAATCATAAGAATCTCGCAGCTATGTACTCAGCACTGTGTGTTTGTGCCGAGATCATAGCCCTAGTTTCTCCTTCTACGTCGTCTCTCACTACTTTCAATTCAGTGGAGACAGGGAGGGAACACCTCAGACACCTGGAAAGGTTGTTAGATCTCTGAGGGGAAGAGAGTAATAATAGGTATGGACTGCAACGCAGAGTCATCTCTCTGGAGCCCCGAGGTTCAGATGACAACGGCAATAACATCGCCGCAATGATCCTTGAGTCCAACCTAGTAGTACACAACCAAGGTTCCAGCCCCCACCTATGAGACAGAGAATGGAACATCATACATCGATGTGACCCTCTCCTCTCAAACCATGAGCAACTTTGTTTGTGAATGGAAGGTAAGGAGGGGCTGGACCAGTAGTGACCACAACGCCATAGAGATCAGGATAGCGACACCAAGCGCAGACATCGAACGCACAGGGTACCCAGTCGTTTTAATGTAGAAAAGGCTGACTGGAAGAAGTTTACCCAAAGTCTGTCTGACATTTCTAAGTCAGAGCTGGAGCCGCTTCCTGAGATCTAAGGACGACGTGGAAACGATGGCAAGATCTCTGACGGACACCCTTACGGAAGCCTGTGAGAGATCCATGCCACGTAAAAGGAGGCATAGGATAAGTAACCCCTGGTGGAACGAAGACCTGACTTCCACTAAGAAAGAGCTAAATAGACTAAAAGGGCGTTCAAGACGGAAGAAAGAGACGTAATAAAAAGGGCGGAGGGCGTTAAAAAGTATAGGGACTTTGAGAAGCTTTACAAACTTAAAGTAAAGCAACAGAGAACTGACAGCTGGAGGGAGTTTGTGACCGAAGTAGGTAATGACGAGCCATACGGGCTCGTGTGACAAACAATGTGCGGGCAAAGTCCGCCCCCAGAAGGCTGTCAGTACGCTTAGAACCGCGTCCGGGACCACGATGGGTATGATAGAAACGGCTACAACCCTCTTGAACGTCCACATCCCAAACGACACTACTGCCGAAGTACACCCTAAAAGCACCTCAGGAGAGTTAGGAAAAGTGCGGCGTTTCCATTCCTACCACTGACGACACACCACCCTTCGTGGTTGGTGAAGTCAAGGTAGCAGTAAAAGGCTTTAAGAACAGAAAGGCACCGGGGGCAGACCTTGTTGAAGTGAAAGTGCTTAAAAGAGCCGTCCAAATTATCCCTGAACAAATAGTTAGACTTCTAAATGGATGCCTTCAGCATGGTGTGTTCCCGGGGGTCTGGAAGGAGGGATCACTTGTACTCCTCATCAAAGGGGATGACAAGGATGAGGCAGATCCTAAATCTACAGACCTATATGCCTCCTTTCGGTGTTAGGCAAACTCTTCGAAAAGTTACTCGTAATGAGACTTTCTACATCAGCCCCTGGCCCTAGATCGCATCTCGGCACGACAGTTTGGATTTTTGAAGGGAAGGTCGACTGAGGATGCGATCGGGGAGCTACGGAGTACTGTCGAGACGTGTTTAGCTAGGTATTTAGTGGCAATGCTCTTTGATGTGCAAGGTGCCTTTGATAACGTCCTCCATGCAATGATCCTCAGAGGCCTAAAAGAATCTGGTTGCCAGAAAAACATCTACAAAGTAATGCAGAGTTACTTTGATGACAGGTCAGTTAAAATTTCATGGAGTGACCAAACAGTTTCAAGAAAGGCTACAAAGGGGTGTCCCCAGGGCTCTGTCATGGGCCCGCCATGTTGGAACACTTCCTTTGACCTTCTTCTCCAAATGCTGAATAACATCCAAGGAGTCACATTCATGGCGTATGCTGATGACTTAGTGACCCTTGTAGAAGCGCAGACTAGGAAAGAGATAGAAGAAAAGTGCCAACAGGTCGTCAACAAAGTACTTGAGTGGAGCAGAATATCGAAGCTCCAAATTTCCGAGACTAAGACCGAAGGCATCTATCTCAAGGTAGGGAAGTATAATCGTAAGTCCCTAGGTAAGAGGAAAATAGAGATAACTCTAAAGCAAAGTATAGGACAAGTAGGAATGCGAAGCCCATTGTCAAGTCGAGATACCCAGTGATTAAATTAGGAAATAAAAGCATAAGCTTCAAGAATAAGGTAAAGTACCTGGGCGTTGTGATGAACAAGGGGTTTCGCTTCCACTCACACTGTAGCCAATTGAGGAATAAGGTTACACCGCTCTTCTACAAACTCAAAGGGTTGCCCAGAAGTCGTGGGGACTGAACGCTACTACAGCGTCTATCATCTATAAGGCATGCTTCGGTCCTACCGTAGCATACGCTGCAACAGGTTGGGCCGATAAATGCACAGTCCACGACCTAAGATCCCTCAGGCAACCCAGCACACGGCCCTCTTGCCGGTAGTGCGTGCCTACAGGACAACCCCTACTGATGCACTATGCATGTCCTCTCTGGCAGCTTGCCAATTGAAATTCTCCTCCAACAGCGAGTAGCGCTGTATAACCTTAGGAAAGGGAAAAATAGCTAGAATAGGCGGAAACAGTCCTTCAAGGACATGAAGCTTGAAAAGGAGGAGATTATCAAGGCAGCTGCACGTTATTGTATGTGGCAGTCAAATGGAACTCTTCTAAAGGACGTACCA
>CM070873.1:12149165-12156665 GCA_036365515.1 Torymus aiolomorphi | reverse complement strand
CGGAGAACAAGTAAGTCGAGAATCGACGCGCATAAGTTGCGAGAGAGCCGTGGAGCACCGGAGCACCAGCATGACGCATAAGAACCGACGCGCAACGCGCATAGCGAGAGAGCCGAGGAGGAGCACAACCATGTCAATAACCGACGCGCAAAGTTGCGAGAGAGCCGTGGCGGAGCACAAGTATGTCAAGAATCGACGCGCAAAGTTGCGGGAGAGCCGTGCGGAGCACAAGTATGTCAAGAATCGACGCGCATAAGTTGCGGGAGAAAGCGCGTAGCACAAGTATGTCAAGAATCGACGCGCATAAGTTGCGAGGGAGCCGTGGCGGAGCACCAGCATGTCAAGAACCGACGCGCATAAGTTGCGAGGAGGAGGCCGAGCACGAGCATGTCAAGAACCGACGCGCATAAGTTGCGAGAGAGCCGAAAAGTATGGAATGACGCGCGTGTAATTGGTAAAAGAGCCGACGCGCATAAGTTGCGAGAAGCCGACAAGTATGTCAAGAATCGACGCGCATAAGTTGCGAGATAGCCGAGGCGGAGCACAAGCGTCGGAAATGAGAGAACGGACGAAGGCAAAGTTGCGAGAGGCCGAGGCGGAGCACAAGCATGTCGAGAACCGACGCGCATAAGTTGCGAGAGAGCCGAGGCGGAGCACAAGCTTGTCAAGAACCGACGCGCATAAGTTGCGAGAGAGCCGTGACTGGAAATGCCACGACACTTTCAGCTCGCCGGCAGAGTCAACGGCAGTTTGGTACCCACTGGGGCGAGTCGCGGTGCCACCAAATCAACACTCGAGCGGTCGCGCATAAGTTGCGAGAGAGCCGAGACGGAGCCCAAGAGGCCAGCCTACTGCGTATGTCAAGTACCGACGCGCATAAGTTGCGAGAGAGTTGATACGGGAACTGCCACGACTCTGCCAGTTCGTCGGCAGAGTCTAATCGGATGTTGGTAATCCACTGGCGCAAGTCGCGGTGGGGCCAGCTCGACACGAGAGCAGTCGCGCATAAGTTGCGGAGAACCGAGACGGAGCACAAGTCAATAGCCCGCCGGCGTATGTAGAGAAGCGACGCGCATCCAGCAGGAGTTTGGCGGATGTTTGGAATCCACTTGCGTAATTCGCGGGGCTACCAGCACAAAACACACGAACAGTCGCGCATAAGTTGCGAGAGAGCCGAGGCGGGCACAAGTGTCATGTCGAGAATCGACGCGCGACGCGCATAAGTTGCGAGAGAGCCCAGGCGGAGCACAAGTATGTCGAGAACCGACGCGCATAAGTTGCGAGAGAGCGAGGAGCACAACAATGTCACTTACCGACGCGCATAAGTTGCGAGAGAGTCGTGGCGGAGCACAAGTATGTCAAGAATCGACGCGCATAAGTTGCGGAGAGAGACGGAGAACAAGTAAGTCAAGAACCGACGCGCATAAGTTGCGAGAGAGTCGAGGCGGAGCACAAGCATGTCAAGAACCGACGCGCATAAGTTGCGAGAGAGCCGAGGCGAGCACAGCATGTCAAGACCGACGCGCATAAGTTGCGAGAGAGCCGAGGCGGAGCACAAGTAAGTCAGAAGCGACGCGCATAAGTTGCGAGAGAGCCGAGGCGGAGCACAAGTATTTCGAGAATCGACGCGCATAAGTTGCGAGAGAGCTGTGGCGGAGCACCGGCATGTCAAGAATCGACGCGCATAAGTTGCGAGGGTGCCGAGGCGGAGCACAATTATGTCAAGAATCGACTCGCATAAGTTGCGAGAGAGCCGAGGCGGAGTTCAAGTATGTCGAGAACGACATAAGTTGCGAGAGAGCCGTGGCGGAGCACAAGTATGTCAGAATCGACGCGCATAAGTTGCGGGAGAGCCGGGCGGAGCACAAGTATGTCAGAATCGACGCGCATAAGTTGCGAGAGAGCCGACGGAGCACCAGCATGTCAAACCGACGCGCATAAGTTGCGAGAGGCGGAGCCGAGTCAAGAACCGACGCGCATAAGCAGAGTGCCGAGGCCGAGCACGAGCATGTCAAGAACCGACGCGCATAAGTTGCGAGAGAGCCGAGGCGGAGCCAAGTATTTCAAGAATCGACGCGCATAAGTTGCGAGATAGCCGAGGCGGAGCACAAGTATGTCGAGAACGGACGCGCATAAGTTGCGAGAGAGCCGAGGCGGAGCACAAGCATGTCGAGAACCGACGCGCATAAGTTGCGAGAGAGCCGAGGCGGAGCACAAGCTTGTCAAGAACCGACGCGCATAAGTTGCGAGAGAGCCGTGACTGGAAATGCCACGACACTTTCAGCTCGCCGGCAGAGTCCAACGGCAGTTTGGTACCCACTGGGGCGAGTCGCGGTGCCACCAAATCAACACTCGAGCGGTCGCGCATAAGTTGCGAGAGAGCCGAGACGGAGCCCAAGAGGCCAGCCTACTAGCGTATGTCAAGTACCGACGCGCATAAGTTGCGAGAGAGTTGATACGGGAACTGCCACGACTCTGCCAGTTCGTCGGCAGAGTCTAATCGGATGTTGGTAATCCACTGGCGCAAGTCGCGGTGGGGCCAGCTCGACACGAGAGCAGTCGCGCATAAGTTGCGTGAGAACCGAGACGGAGCACAAGTCAATAGCCCGCCGGCGTATGTAGAGAAGCGACGCGCATAAGTTGCGAGGGCTTAGCGGAGGAGCACAGGTATGTCGAAAACGGACGCGCATAAGTTGCGAGAGAGCCGAGGCGTAGCACAAGTATGTCAAGAATCGACGCGCATAAGTTGCGAGAGAGCCGTGGCGGAGCACCAGCATGTCAAGAACCGACGCGCATAAGTTGCGAGAGAGCCGAGCCGAGGCCGAGCACGAGCATGTCAAGAACCGACGCGCATAAGTTGCGAGAGAGCCGAGGCCGAGCACGAGCATGTCAAGAACCGACGCGCATAAGTTGCGAGAGAGCCGAGGCGGAGCACAAGTATATCAAGAATCGACGCGCATAAGTTGCGAGAGAGAGCCAAGGCGGAGCACAAGTATGTCGAGAACGGACCGGCATAAGTTGCGAGAGAGCCGAGGCGGAGCACAAGCATGTCAAGAACCGACGCGCATAAGTTGCGAGAGAGCAGAGGCGGAGCACAAGTATATCAAGAATCGACGCGCATAAGTTGCGAGAGAGCAAAGGCGTAGCACAAGTATGTCGAGAACGGACCCGCATAAGTTGCGAGAGAGCCGAGGCGGAGCACAAGCATGTCAAGAACCGACGCGCATAAGTTGCGAGAGAGCAAAGGCGGAGCACAAGTATATCAAGAATCGACGAGCATAAGTTGCGAGAGAGCCGAGGCGGAGCACAAGTATGTCGAGAACGGACGCGCATAAGCTGCGAGAGAGCCGAGGCGGAGCACAAGCATGTCAAGAACCGACGCGCATAAGTTGCGAGAGAGCCGAGGCGGGGCACAAGTATGTCGAGAATCGACGCGCATAAGTTGCGAGAGAGCCTAGGCGGAGCCCAAGCTTGTCGAGAACCGAAGCGCATAAGTTGCGAGAGAGCCGAGGAGGAGAACAAGTAAGTCGAGAATCGACGCGCATAAGTTGCGAGAGAGCCGTGGCGGAGCACCAGCATGTCAAGAACCGACGCGCATAAGTAGCGAGAGAGCCGAGGAGGAGCACAACCATGTCAATAACCGACGCGCATAAGTTGCTAGAGAGCCGAGGCGGAGCACAAGCATGTCAAGAACCGACGCGCATAAGTTGCGAGAGAGCCGAGGCGGGGCACAAGTATGTCGAGAATCGACGCGCATAAGTTGCGAGAGAGCCTAGGCGGAGCACAAGTGTGTCGAGAACCGACGCGCATAAGTTGCGAGAGAGCCGAGGAGGAGCACAACCATGTCAATAACCGACGCGCATAAGTTGCGAGAGAGCCGTGGCGGAGCACAAGTATGTCAAGAATCGACGCGCATAAGTTGCGGGAGAGCCGAGGCGGAGCACAAGTAAGACAAGAACCGACGCGCATAAGTTGCGAGAGAGCCGAGGCGGAGCTCAAGCATGTCAAGAACCGACGCGCATAAGTTGCGAGAGAGCCGAGGCGGGGCACAAGTATGTCGAGAATCGACGCGCATAAGTTGCGAGAGAGCCTAGGCGGAGCACAAGTATGTCGAGAACCGACGCGCATAAGTTGCGAGAGAGCCGGGGAGGAGCACAACCATGTCAATAACCGACGCGCATAAGTTGCGAGAGAGTCGTGGCGGAGCACAAGTATATCAAGAATCGTCGCGCATAAGTTGCGAGAGAGCCGAGGCGGAGCACAAGTATGTCGAGAACGGACGCGCATAAGTTGCGAGAGAGCCGAGGCGGAGCACAAGCATGTCAAGAACCGACGCGCATAAGTTGCGAGAGATCCGAGGCGGGGCACAAGTATGTCGAGAATCGACGCGCATAAGTTGCGAGAGAGCCCAGGCGGAGCACAAGTAGGTCGAGAACCGACGCGCATAAGTTGCGAGAGAGCCGAGGCGGAGCACAAGCGTGTCAAGAACCGACGCGCATAAGTTGCGAGAGAGCCGAGGCGGGGCACAAGTATGTCGAGAATCGACGCGCATAAGTTGCGAGAGAGCCCAGGCGGAGCACAAGTATGTCTAGAACCGACGCGCATAAGTTGCGAGAGAGCCTGGGAGGAGCACAACCATGTCAATAACCGACGCGCATAAGTTGCGAGAGAGTCGTGGCGGAGCACAAGTCAATAGCCCGCCGGCGTATGTAGAGAAGCGACGCGCATAAGTTGCGAGGGCTTCGCGGAGGAGCACAGGTTTGTCGAAAACGGACGCGCATAAGTTGCGAGAGAGCCGAGGCGTAGCTCAAGTATGTCAAGAATCGACGCGCATAAGTTGCGAGAGAGCCTAGCCGGAGCACAAGTATGTCGAGAACCGACGCGCATAAGTTGCGAGAGAGCCGAGGAGGAGCACAACCATGTCAATAACCGACGCGCATAAGTTGCGAGAGAGCCGTGGCGGAGCACAAGTATGTCAAGAATCGACGCGCATAAGTTGCGGGAGAGCCGAGGCGGAGCACAAGTAAGTCAAGAACCGACGCGCATAAGTTGCGAGAGAGCCGGGGAGGAGCACAACCATGTCAATAACCGACGCGCATAAGTTGCGAGAGAGTCGTGGCGGAGCACAAGTATATCAAGAATCGACGCGCATAAGTTGCGAGAGAGCCGAGGCGGAGCACAAGTATGTCGAGAACGGACGCGCATAAGTTGCGAGAGAGCCGAGGCGGAGCACAAGCATGTCAAGAACCGACGCGCATAAGTTGCGAGAGAGCCGAGGCGGGGCACAAGTATGTCGAGAATCGACGCGCATAAGTTGCGAGAGAGCCCAGGCGGAGCACAAGTATGTCGAGAACCGACGCGCATAAGTTGCGAGAGAGCCTGGGAGGAGCACAACCATGTCAATAACCGACGCGCATAAGTTGCGAGAGAGTCGTGGCGGAGCACAAGTATGTCAAGAATCGACGCGCATAAGTTGCGGGAGAGCCGAGGCGGAGAACAAGTAAGTCAAGAACCGACGCGCATCAGTTGCGAGAGAGCCGAGGCGCAGCACAAGCTTGTCAAGTACCGACGCGCATAAGTTGCGAGAGAGCCGAGGCGGAGAACAACTAAGTCGAGAATCGACACGCATAAGTTGCGCGAGAGCCGTGGCGGAGCACAAGTATGTCAAGAATCGACGCGCATAAGTTGCGGGAGAGCCGAGGCGGAGCACAAGTAAGTCAAGAACCGACGCGCATAAGTTGCGAGAGAGCCGAGGCGGAGCACAAGCATGTCAAGAACCGACGCGCATAAGTTGCGAGAGAGCCGAGGCGGAGCACAAGTAAGTCAAGAACCGACGCGCATAAGTTGCGAGAGAGCCGAGGCGGAGCACAAGCATGTCAAGAACCGACGCGCATAAGTTGCGAGAGAGCCGAGGCGGGGCACAAGTATGCCGAGAATCGACGCGCATAAGTTGCGAGAGAGCCTAGGCGGAGCACAAGCTTGTCGAGAACCGACGCGCATAAGTTGCGAGAGAGCCGAGGCGGGGCACAAGTATGTCGAGAATCGACGCGCATAAGTTGCGAGAGAGCCCAGGCGGAGCACAAGTATGTCGAGAACCGACGCGCATAAGTTGCGAGAGAGCCTGGGAGGAGCACAACCATGTCAATAACCGACGCGCATAAGTTGCGAGAGAGTCGTGGCGGAGCACAAGTATGTCAAGAATCGACGCGCATAAGTTGCGGGAGAGCCGAGGCGGAGAACAAGTAAGTCAAGAACCGACGCGCATCAGTTGCGAGAGAGCCGAGGCGCAGCACAAGCTTGTCAAGTACCGACGCGCATAAGTTGCGAGAGAGCCGAGGCGGAGAACAACTAAGTCGAGAATCGACACGCATAAGTTGCGCGAGAGCCGTGGCGGAGCACAAGCTTGTCGAGAACCGACGCGCATAAGTTGCGAGAGAGCCGAGGAGGAGAACAAGTAAGTCGAGAATCGACGCGCATAAGTTGCGAGAGAGCCGTGACTGGAAATGCCACGACACTTTCAGCTCGCCGGCAGAGTCCAACGGCAGTTTGGTACCCACTGGCGCGAGTCGCGGTGCCACCAAATCAACACTCGAGCGGTCGCGCATAAGTTGCGAGAGAGCCGAGACGGAGCCCAAGAGGCCAGCCTACTAGCGTATGTCAAGTACCGACGCGCATAAGTTGCGAGAGAGTTGATACGGGGACTGCCACGACTCTGCCAGTTCGTCGGCAGAGTCTAATCGGATGTTGGTAATCCACTGGCGCAAGTCGCGGTGGGGCCAGCTCGACACGAGAGCAGTCGCGCATAAGTTGCGTGAGAACCGAGACGGTGCACAAGTCAATAGCCCGCCGGCGTATGTAGAGAAGCGACGCGCATAAGTTGCGAGGGCTTCGCGGAGGAGCACAGGTTCGTCGAAAACGGACGCGCATAAGTTGCGAGAGAGCCGAGGCGTAGCACAAGTATGTCAAGAATCGACGCGCATAAGTTGCGAGAGAGCCTAGGCGGAGCACAAGTATGTCGAGAACCGACGCGCATAAGTTGCGAGAGAGCCGAGGAGGAGCACAACCATGTCAATAACCGACGCGCATAAGTTGCGAGAGAGCCGTGGCGGAGCACAAGTATGTCAAGAATCGACGCGCATAAGTTGCGGGAGAGCCGAGGCGGAGCACAAGTAAGTCAAGAACCGACGCGCATAAGTTGCGAGAGAGCCGGGGAGGAGCACAACCATGTCAATAACCGACGCGCATAAGTTGCGAGAGAGTCGTGGCGGAGCACAAGTATATCAAGAATCGACGCGCATAAGTTGCGAGAGAGCCGAGGCGGAGCACAAGTATGTCGAGAACGGACGCGCATAAGTTGCGAGAGAGCCGAGGCGGAGCACAAGCATGTCAAGAACCGACGCGCATAAGTTGCGAGAGAGCCGAGGCGGGGCACAAGTATGTCGAGAATCGACGCGCATAAGTTGCGAGAGAGCCCAGGCGGAGAGCCCAGGCGGAGCACAA
>CM070873.1:12139165-12141665 GCA_036365515.1 Torymus aiolomorphi | reverse complement strand
ACCTTGAAAATCCAGGAGAGGGCCACGTGGAGGTGTCGCGCCGGTTCGTACCCATATCCGCAGCAGGTCTCCAAGGTAAAGAGCCTCTAGTCGATAGATTAATGTAGGTAAGGGAAGTCGGCAAATTGGATCCGTAACTTCGGAATAAGGATTGGCTCTGAGGAGCGGGGCGCGTCGGGCTTGGTCGGGAAGTGGGTCTGGCTGACGTGCCGGGCCTGGGCGAGGTGAATGAGAGCTCCCTTCGCGGGGTGGTCTCTCGGGATCCGAGCTCGGTACCGTGCCTTGGCCTCCCACGGATCTTCCTTGCTGCGAGGCTTTTGGGGCGGTTTCGCCGTTCTGATCGTTCTCTTCGGCCGCCATTCAACGCTCAGCTCAGAACTGGCACGGACTAGGGGAATCCGACTGTCTAATTAAAACAAAGCATTGCGATGGCCCTCGCGGGTGATGACGCAATGTGATTTCTGCCCAGTGCTCTGAATGTCAACGTGAAGAAATTCAAGCAAGCGCGGGTAAACGGCGGGAGTAACTATGACTCTCTCGGGTCGGCGTTACTGGGGTCGTGATGCGAATATATGCTCAGATGCCAAGCAATGCGTGTGATCCATGTCACTCGCAAAGCGAAGCGTTCGAGCACTTAGCCTCTCACGACCAAGTGCTGACACTGCCTCCTAGCGGTCCCGTCGGTAACGTCCCCTAGGGGACGGCCGAAGGTGTCACCAGTTAAAACTAGAAGTACGCGTAAGGCGATAAATGCCGGCCAGTCCTCTGACTGTGCCGTGCCTGCTGATAATAATGAAGTACCTTCGACTTCGAGATCCAGAAGGAATGAGGGTAGAGAGGGTTTCGCTTGTCGATTCCCTGAATGTGAGAGGACGTTTGCAACACTCACTGGCCGAGGTGTCCATGAGCAGAAAGCTCACAAGAACTGGTATGATGCCCAGCTTGTCGAGAGAACAAAAGCAAAAGGAACAAAGGAGAGGTGGACTCTAGAGGAAAAAGAAATGATTGCCCGTAAAGAGGCGGAGCTAGTACACGCGGGACATACTCTAGTGAACAAACTGCTCGCAGACGAGTTCCCTAATCGAACTCTTGATTCGGTCAAATCGCTCAGAAGAAGAGCAAGCCACAAGGCCCGAGTACAAAAACATCTCTGTACGATAAATGAAAACCATGAGAGCTCAGATGAACTTTTGAGCGCTGACGAGGCGAGGGATGTGGAAAATCCACAACCAGATGAAGCTCTTTGTGAGTACTTTAGAACGCTCGAGCCGCTCAGCGAAGATAGTGGGCTTGCCAAAAGAGCGAATGAGGTCTGTAGGCTTGCCTGCGAGAAACGATGGCAGGAGGTCAATACACTCCTTGCACTATTGATAAAGGAGGCTATCCCGCCAACAACACCGACTGAAGGTCTTAGAAGGCAAAGACCTGATACAGACGGTGCGGGCCCTCAAAGCAATAAAAAGAAAAGACGGGCGGAGTATGCACGTACACAAGATCTTTGGAGGAAAGATCCAAGCAGATGTGTACAGAGGATCGTCAACGATCAAATGGAGCACGAAAAGGGAGTTCCCAAGGAACTGATGGAACCCTTTTGGCGGGCTGTTTTCAGCAAACGCTCCGGACTGGCACCTGTGCTTAAGAAAGACGGGGCCACGCTTGACCACCTGTGGTCCCCAATCAAACAAAGCGAAATAAAAGGGGCATTTCCTCCAAGTAATACGGCAGTAGGCCCAGATATGATAACAGCTAAGAAGCTTCGATCAGTTAACGTCAAAATCCTGGAGAGGATTTTCAACCTCTTCATGTATTGTAAGGCAGTGCCAGAATACTTGTATGAATCAAGGACTATTTTACTGCCCAAGATGAAAGGAGCCTGTGATCCGAACGATTTCAGGCCCATTACAATCTCATCTGTAGTTCTGAGAACGTATCACAAAATATTGGCGAACCGATTGAAATCGGTCAGTCTCGACAAGCGGCAGAGAGGCTTTATCAGCTCGGACGGATGTACTGACAACACCATCCTGCTAGATCTAATAATTAGATTCCATCGAGAGAGGTTCAGGTCCATGTATATGGCCTCTCTCGATATGAAAAAAGCATTTGATTCAGTGACGTTCGAGTCGATAGAGGAAGTACTTGAGGCGAAGGGGATTCCGGAGCCCATGATTGAATATATTATGAAAATGTATGACAGCAGTAACACAGTGTTGCAGCACGCAGGATGGGAATCTTCCAAGATCCATCCAAGCTGTGGGGTCAAGCAGGGTGACCCGCTGTCTTCATATATATTTAATTTTGTGATCGATGAAATGATAATGAGAATTCCTGAGGAAATTGGCGTTGATATTGATGGGATGAGAGTAAACGTCATGGCGTTTGCTGATGACCTTGTCCTCGTCGCATCAACCAAAAAGGGGTTGCAGACGTTAATCGACAAGACGTCAGATTTCCTCTATACATGTGGCCTTGAGGCCAATGCTGGCAAATGCCTGACTGT
>CM070873.1:11806665-12134165 GCA_036365515.1 Torymus aiolomorphi | reverse complement strand
CAAAGAAAAAAGGATGCCCGTGTAATTGGTAAAAAGAGCCTACGCGCGAAAGCAATGCGTATTGAAATGGAAAAAGAAGCTCGGGAAGGAGAGCAATGCGTACGGAAATAGAAAAAGAAGGTTGAGAAGGAAGGAAATGCGGATGGACTTGTAAAGAATAAAAGCCTGCCCGTGGGCTTGGCAAAAGGAGCCTACGTACTAAGGCAATGGCTAGGGAAATAGAAAAAGAAGTCTTTCATTTTTTATCAAGTAATTTATGTAAATACCTAATGATTTCTTCCACTCATTTTTGGTGGACTTTTTAAGTTTTGGAGCCACATTATCATTGACAAACGTAAAGAATACTTCTAAAATAAAAAGGAATTATATTCATTAGTATAACCTTAATACGGTGAAACAGAAATGCAAGGTGAATCTTCACGCTAGACACAGAAATTTGTATACATGTATGTATTTGTGTACATGTACAAAGAACTATTATAAAAATTTATATACACAATTGTTTACTTACTACGTACAACAGCCTTTTTTACTGGTGTCAGGCACTTTCTTGGTGACCTGTTTGGTAATGTTCGATGCGTTTTGGATACATCGATAGCTCTGTTCATAAGAGCATGTGAACCCCATATAGCCTTACTTAATTTGCGTAAGAAAAGTGACGCTTTCGTGACGTCTCGAATGTCCTTCCAAGCCACGTAAGGTATACTGACACCGAAAAATAGATGCATCATTTTAATCTATAAGAACAAAACAAAAAACAAATGTTTTAATTTTTTCTTACATTATAAGGAAAAAAAAGAAAACCATTTTCATGTCTTTGATTCTTTCATTTTAAAGTTTAAATAAAATAATAAATAAAAATAATCCAAACATATTATGGGATAATTAAGGAGTATTTTACCTTGCTATCACCTTCTTCTTTGTACCAAGATTTCATATTTTTTAAGTCAGTTCGATCCACATACTGATCAGAATCATAATCGTCATCACTATCTTTTTTCCCTTTTTTATTGCAGTGACTCTTCTTATTTTTTCTCTTCTGTTTTTTCTTCTTTCCATTCTTCATTTTCAAATTCTCATCAGTTTCAACATGTTTCATTTTCTTAGAATTTGTAAGTATGGGTGATAGTGCTCTCTTATCTGTGAACAAATCATTTTTTTAAATCAATAAGTTAAATCATTTTTAATCAAAAGTAATAAATATCTGAAATTTGTACCAAATAATTATAAAACTTACAAGAATGAATTATTATTTTACAAAATTTCATACAATTTTCTATTGAAATTTAAAATTTATAAGGTATTAATGAATAAGGTTCGAAGAAACCAAGAAAAAAGTTAATTATACTTAGTTATTATACGTAGTAATTAATAACCTTAATATATATTTTTAATTTTTTACAAAACAACAATTTTCACTACTTTATTCTTATTTTATAATAAATTTTCTTCAACCTTCAACAAATTAATAGAAAAAAGAATCATATCAAATATAAAAATAACAGTTTATATATGTATGAAAATTATCACTGTACCTTATATCTTTAATTAAACTCAAGCTATGGTTTTTACCTTAAATTAAAAAAATATTAAACACTTACTTGAGGATCTCTGTTTTTCTGTGGTGTCATTTACTGCATTAATACTTTCATTAGATCCAACTGAGGAGGTACCCTTTCCATCAACATCTAATGAATATGTACTTTTGGATTTACTTCCACCCGGAAGTGAAGAGATTTGACTCGTTTTTTTATTAACTTCATCTGAGGAGATACTCTTACCCTTAACATCTAATGGATGTGTGCCTTTGGCTTTACTTCCACCCGGAACTGCTGGGATTTGAGTCGTTTCTTTATTAACTTTATCTAAGGAGATACTCTTACCATTAACATCTAATGGATGTGTACCTTTGGGTTTACTTTCACCCGGAAGAAAAGGGATTTGACTCGTTCCTTTATTACTCTCATCTGAGGAGATACTGTTATTATCAACATTTAATGGATGTGCCCTTTTGGATTTACTTCCACCCGGAAGTGACAATTTAATTGAGTCATCAAATGAAGTATGTTGAAAATTATTAGTTCCATCATCGAGTGGAAAGAAATCGTCTGAGAATGAAGTATTCAAAATATTTGCTTTCAAAGGTGTACTACTTTGTAGGAAAATATTTCTCTTCACAGGATTAACACTAATTATACTATTTAACATTTTCTTATTTATGTCTTCTAAAATTTCTATTTTCTGATTACTCCTTTGCAGATCAGATTGTAATTTGTTTATATTACATCTTTGTTCATCAATAATCTGTTCATATTTAGCTATTTGTTCCCGCCACTTGTCTTCTCTGTTCTTTTGTAGTAGATTATAAATTTCATGATTATTACTTTCAGTCTTTTCTTTACAACTATTATCTATCATATCTTTCGCTCTTTGGTTATCCATTCCTTCAGTATTATGATATTCTTTGTCATCTGTACATTTGTACCTCAAACCAGCAGAAGTTAGAACTCGTAGTTTTTCATGCAAGAATGACGCTTCTTCTTTTTTTTCTTTCTCATGTACTTTGTTCTTAAGAGCCTAAAAAAAATGTTAAGTATATAAGTTTCACAAAAAAAGAAAATAATACCAAAATTAAATAATACAACTAATATTAATTAATAAATTATAATAATTTTTGTTATTAAAATATAATACGTAATTATAATTTTGCATGCAATGAAAATAAATGAACCACCTTTTTTGCTGCTTTGTCATTAACAATAGTATTTTGTCCTTTGCCATTAGCAACGGAATCTTGCTCTGTGTCTTTATTATCGTCACTGCTTTCTCTATCTTTACTGCTTGAGTCTGAAGACTCCAAATCTTCTAAATAATCATTTAAAATTGTGTTTGACAAATTAGGGAATCTGGCTCGTTTCTCCTTCAGCAAATTTTTTTCATCTTCACCGCCTAGTAAAAAACAAAATGAAAAATATTTCTGATAATTCTACATTACTGTAAGCTTTAATCTATTAAGTAAAGTATAAAACTACTTACAGGCCAACTGGCATATCTGTGCTGGTAAAATAATCCCATCTGGATTTTTTTCATCCACCCATTTCACAGAATAGTACTTTTTTTTATCAAAGTCTGTTTTGTTTTTGGGTTTAAATTCAATGATATCTTGAATTTTAACAAATTCAATAGTATTGTTATCGTAGTTATTTCGATATTTAATACGAGCATGTGTTACTTCCATTTTTCTAAAAAAAATATATACCAATTCATATTTAACTTATATTAAACAAAATATATATTAAAACTTTATTGGCTCTTATGCACATGCATTTTTATAATAATAAAAGCTGAAAGAGTAATTTATTGAATACGTGGACTTTTACAAAGGATTATGTAAAAACATAACCTAGAAAGTTAAATACAATTCGAAAAATATAACTAAAATATATTAACAATTAACAATAAAAAAAAATTGTTATTATATACTTACTCTTTTACATTGAATATGAAAATATGCAACGATAAATGTGAATAAAACTTATTAAACCCTTTATATCAAAATCACATGAAGGAATAAGTATATCTACTTAAACAAAAACCGTTTACTTAAGAACTTAGAGCATATACTACTGGAGGTAGCTTCAAAGCGGCCGAAAGTGTAGACGAGATTGTAGAGAGAGAAAGGTATAGTGGGGTACATGCTGTCTCTCTCTCTCTAATAGCACGTGATTGGTTACTGTGATTGGAGGATAGCCAATGATCGTGCTGTTAGAGAGAGATAGCATGTACCCAACTATACCTTTCTCTCTCTACAACCTCGTCTACACTTTCGGCCGCTTTGAAGCTGCCTCCAGTAGTATATGCTCTAAGACTTAAGAATAACATTTTTCCTTTATCGGCGTTGACGACATCCGGTGTCGGTTCTTGTATTCCAACGCTGTGCACTATCGTGTGTTTATTCTGCAACACTGATTGACTGCTTTTAAAAATGGACTAATCCGCAACGTTGTTTACTAGTAGCAAACATCGTGGGTATACAGCATCGAGCAGCGCGATGCGGTATTGCGGTACTTGTGTGAAACGCCGTAGTGTATATATGTTGAAACTTTAGAATAGGACACTGGACAATTAAGCTGCCTCTACACGGCGTGCCGCGAGCCGCGGCCCTAGACAAAGACAGATATACGAATTCTATAGGATTCTATTCATCTCTGATAGGATTTCGTATATCTGTCTTTATCTATAAGGCCGCGGCTCGCGGCTCGCGGCACGCCGTATAGAGGCAGCTTTAGCGTTAACGGACTTTCACAGCGAATCCACATTGCATGAGCTATGCTCGATGCGCGATGCGCGATGCCTTCCGAAAAAAAGTTGTTGTCCGAAATCTATAAGATTTATAACTCTATGTTTAAAATTATTATAGGATTTATAACCATAGAGTTATAAATCTTGTAGATTTCGGACAACAACTTTTTTTCGGACGGCATCGCGCATCGCGCTCGCGCATCGAGCAAGCTCATGCAATGTAGATTCGCTGTCAAGTTAATCAAGTTTCAACATTATATTCATCGTGTATCTCCCGGCTTGAAGTAGTAGTGTATTACTTATATAGTTATTTGTGTATACTCGAATGGCTGTTATAAAAAATAAGTGATCACATTCAAATTTGAAGTGAAGAACGACAGTCACTAGCCAAAGAATCATTACTGGGAATAATAAAGTATTTATATTGAGTGACATTTTTAATTCATAATGAGGTCGTATGGTGAGCATCTAGAAGGACAAAGAAATATACCAAGAGCTACTGCATATCGGCGTAAACGAGAACGACTGCAAAGAGATTATTCAAATAGTAGCAGTGAAGATGAAAAATGGAGGGTAAGTATAATATATTTATTTTTCTTACATTATTTACCCTATGGTATAATTCTTGGTAGTATTGATATTTATGCATATATTATTTTTAAAGTATGTTTTTTGTTAAATTTTTGGTAAAATGTAGATAATTTTTATTGAACAAAAAAGAAAATAATTTGTCTTAGAACTTTAAAGAATATAACAAAATTAATAATAATAACAATATGTACAGTTATACAGTTTTCTTAATTACTAATTAATTTTATAAATAATGAAAGATAAAAAGTTCTTTGTGAATGTTAATTTGATATTTCTTATGTTATTTATTAGGGATATTTTCAACATCAATTACCAGAAGATGAGGAGAGTTCTTCAGTTTCTAATGGGTCAGTATCTAATGATGAATCCTCGTCATTACCTTTGTCTACAAGTGATGGATCCTTTGAAACTTTACAATCATTACACATTGAACAAAATAATAGTATCCAGTCAATGCCGTTGACAGATCAGGTTTGTAAGAAATTAGTTTCATTCTAAAATAAATATCATGTATGTTAAAATTTTACATTATAAATAAAAATCATTTTGTATTTTTTAGACAAGGGATGAATCTACAGAAACTTTAATTGACTATGAAAATCCAATCTATGGCATAACACATTCTGATGACGATACAATGGAAGTAAGTAAGAATTTTATTGATAAATAATCAATAGGATTAAGGTGGTCCAACTATATTCATTCAATTACTACAATAGTATGCATACGTAACAGTATACAAGTAACATTCTCAAAGTATATTAAAAAATGTTTGAGTATTTTTATATTTACATACAAAAATATTATTCTAAAAAGTATGAAATCATAAATGATACGTAGTATATTTTTGAAAAAGCTATGAAAAAATAGTAATGAGATATATATTACAATTAAAATCTGACACAATAGTAATTGAAAATCTAAAAAAATGAATAGTTTAAAAAAAAGTAAAATCACATTCATGGAAACAGTTACCAATATAATCAAGCTTAAAACAATAATAAAGGTATAATTAACTTGCTTTCCAATACATAATCCTTTTTTGTTCAATAAACCATTATCATGTACTTACTCAGTGAAATTTCAAAAGATCTTGTAAATTTTTTGATGCATCTGTGTATACTATTTTGCTAATATAAATATGAATATAAAATACAAATATTCTAATAGGTTATACTCGTACTTCTTGAAAATAAAAAGTTTTCGCCATGTAACTATGACCAAATGTATATGGCAGCGACACTTCTATTAATATCTGATGAAGTAAATTTTTTCACTTTTATTTGATTATTGTTTTAATCAAATACCCATAGGTGCATGACATTTCAATGGAAGATAACTACACTGTTAAAAATGTTATTAATTTTAAAAAACTTTTAATAAAAATTTTGACTTTTTATATTCATAAACATTGTATTGTAAATCAGAATTCACACATTTGTGAATTGATCTTTCAAACTGATTGTTGAGTTTACAAAGATATTTTGAAATTACAATACCGTTATTAATTTGAATAAATGTGATTGAAAATGTTTTTATATTTAAGAAAACTTTAATGTACAGTTTGAATTTTTACTCACACGTGGAGGAATGATTAATATACGTATTTTAATTTTAAAATGGGTGTTTTAAAACAGTTTTAATGTACATGTATTAAATACAAAACAGTGTTTGAAAATTTATTAATATACATGTATTGAAATTCAATATGCGTATTTGTAAGACTACTTCACATACATGTGTGAAGTTCTGGTTCAAAATTTTTAATAGTGTATATCATATTGAGATTTAGTTGATTATTTTCATAGATTATCTTTAAGGTGGTCTTATACCTAATGGCTCTTGAAGCCCAAATCACCTAAAAATGTAAATTAAAATATAATTACTATAAAATAAAGTATATGTACTATAAATATAACTCATTTTTAATATAAATCTGCTTGGGATAGGCCTTTAAACCTTCATTATGCTGAATTATGGAATTTTTAAAAAAGGTTCTGTGTCACTTTTCTTTGCAGCTGGTCGATGGATTTTGATTGGAGAGTAACCAAATTACTTGTAATACATCAAACTTTAGCACGAAGCTCTGAAATTTAAAAGTTTGATGTTTAAGTATTTTTCGATGGAAAAAACTCCTTTTTTACTTAATTCCATCAATTTTTATGAATTTTTATAGTTTTTCCTTCGAAAAAATACTTAGACATCAAAGTTTCAAATTCCAGAGCTTCGTGCTAAAGTTTAATGAATTACAAGTAATTTGGTTACTCTCCCACCAAATTCATCGACCAGCTGCAAAGAAAAGTGACACTAAAGTCCAAAATATTATATTTTGAGAAATAAGCTTTTAAAGAATAATAAATGAAATAAGTAAATTAAACTTCAAAAATTATCACCTATTGGATTTCCCATTTCCTCTCATTCTTAAAACTTAGTTTCCTGTACCTGGGATCAGTTCTACAACATGAAAGAGTTTAAATATAAGGTCCGGCAACTTGCATGTGTTCATCTATAATGTTATCCCAGCAGACGATTTCGAATTTTTAGTTTTTTCGATTTTTCATATCTTGCAGCCATTATTACATAAAATAATAAACTTCTCTTGAAAGGTATTTAAATTAACTATATTTTACATTTTTAAAATTTAAAATATCTTCACTCTAACATTTGTTATTAATGAAAACTTTTTTATATTTCAAAAATTAATATCTCAAAAAATACTTTATTTATCAACTTGAAATTTTAACTAGTTATGATACTAGTTGAAGGCTGTATGTGGTTAAAATTTCAAGAGATTATATTCATTTGTTTCTTAGAAAAAAAATTATTTTCCAAAGAACGATTTTGAATTTTTAGTTTTTCGTTTTTTTCATATCTTACAGCCATTATTACATAATATAATAAACTTTTCTTGAAAGGTATTTAAATTACCTATATTCTCCTTTATTAAAATTTAAAATATCTGCACTCTGTCATTTGATATTAATGAAAACTATTTTATATTTAAAAAATTAATATCTCAAAAATATTTTATTTATCGACTTGAAATTTTAGTCAGTTATTACACTAACTGAAGGCTATATGTGGTTAAAATTTCAAGAGATTATCTTCATTTGTTTTTTAGAAAAAATTATTTTAGAGAAAATTTGCGTTTTCGTTGTCGCACGATAACAAGAGGAAAAATTATCCAACTGTCCTAAAATTTGGTACAGATGAATTTTAAATATTGGAAGTGAAAATTAATTAAAGGAATCATTAAATA
Organism: Torymus aiolomorphi; assembly: GCA_036365515.1. Lineage (NCBI taxonomy): Eukaryota > Metazoa > Arthropoda > Insecta > Hymenoptera > Torymidae > Torymus > Torymus aiolomorphi. The sequence goes on along the minus strand of CM070873.1, from coordinate 12,126,013 downwards.
AAGTTTGAGGAAGCTAAGTGCCAATGAATTGGCAGCGGCTTTTTCTAAGGAATAAATGAAGATAATCTCTTGAAATTTTAACCACATATAGCCTTCAACTAGTATAATAACTAGTTAAAATTTGAAGTTGATAAATAAAATATTTTTTGCGATATTAATTTTTGAAATATAAAAAAGTTTTCATTAATAACAAATGACAGAGTGAAGATGTTTTAAATTTTAAAGAAGGAAAATATAGGTAATTTAAATACCTATCAAGAGAAGTTTATTATTTTACGTAATAATGGCTGTAAGATATGAAAAATCGAAAAACTAAAAATTCAAAATCGTTTTTAGGTTATAAAACAAAAGAAAATAAATAAAAACTCAAATCCACCAGGGTACCTTTATTTTCCCGCGAGACGAAGAGAATAAGCTTCACGCGACGAAAATCGGTTGATTCATTTCGGAGATATGAAGAGTTGAAATACACAGACACAATGTGCTTGAAATTTCGAACGTTCATAGTGAACGAAAGATTTTTCCATTTTCAGATTTAGCCAAATTTGGCTACTTAATACATTTAAAAATGATAATAACTGTATCTCATCACTTCTCACTCTTACAGTCACCACTTAAACCGCCCTCTGACGAATTCTAACCAAAATTAGAAAATTTAAATTAAAATTTCGTTCATTATGAACGTTCGGAATTTCAAACACATCAGACACACACACACACACACACACACACACACACACACACACACACACACACACACACACAACACACACACACACACACACACACACACACACACACACACACACACACACACACACACACACACGGGTTTAGGATCTTGGGGTTTAGCATTTACGTTTTAGATTTGTTACTCGTTGTGCGTGGGGTAGGTGGGTTTAGGGGCTTGGGGTTTAGCATTTACATTTTAGATTTGTTACTGGTTGTGCGCGGGGTTTAGGGGCTTGGGGTTTACCATTTACGTTTTAGATTTGTTACTCATTGTGCGTGGGGTAGGTGGGTTTAGGGTTTAGGGGCTTGGGGTTTATCATTTACGTTTTAGATTTGTTACTCTTTGTGCGTGGGGTAGGTGGGTTTAGGGGCTTGGGGTTTAGCATTTACGTTTTACATTTGTTACTCTTTGTGCGTGGGGTAGGTGGGTTTAGGGGCTTGGGGTTTAGCATTTACGTTTTACATTTGTTACTCTTTGTGCGTGGGGTAGGTGGGTTTAGGGGCTTGGGGTTTAGCATTTACGTTTTACATTTGTTACTCGTTGTGCGTGGGGTAGGTGGGTTTAGGGGCTTGGGGTTTAGCATTTACGTTTTACATTTGTTACTCTTTGTGCGTGGGGTAGGTGGGTTTAGGGGCTTGGGGTTTAGCATTTACGTTTTACATTTGTTACTCGTTGTGCGTGGGGTAGGTGGGTTTAGGGGCTTGGGGTTTAGCATTTACGTTTTACATTTGTTACTCTTTGTGCGTGGGGTAGGTGGGTTTAGGGGCTTGGGGTTTAGCATTTACGTTTTAGATTTGTTACTCTTTGTGCGTGGGATAGGTGGGTTTAGGGGCTTTGGGTTTAGCATTTACGTTTTAGACTTGTTACTCTTTGTGCGTGGGGTAGCGAGTAACAAATCTAAAACGTAAATGCTAAACCCCAAGCCCCTAAACACACCTACCCCACGCACAACGAGTAACAAATCTAAAACGTAAATGCTAAACCCCAAGCCCCTAAACCCTAAAACCACCTACCCCACGCACAACGAGTAACAAGTCTAAAACGTGAATGCTAAACCCCAAGCCCCTAAACCCACCTACCCCACGCACAACGAGTAACAAATCTAAAGCGTAAATGCTAAACCCCAAGCTCCTAAACCCTAAAACCACCTACCCCACGCACAAAGAGTAACAAGTCTAAAACGTAAATGCTAAACCCCAAGCCCCTAAACCCACCTACCCCACGCACAACGAGTAACAAATTTGAAACGTAAATGCTAAACTGTCACACACACATACGCACACACATATACATACACAGCCACACAGCCACACACACATACATACATACATACATAATACATACATGCACGAAAATAAAAATTATCAAAATCAACTAACATAGACATATATCACCTTAAAACATCTTTTTGAACATTTTTTTTCTCGAAAATTGTTTTCACCGTTACAAAGCTTCCTCTATAAGGAAGCAAAAATATTTGAATTTTTTGAAAATTTTTAGGTATAAGACCACCTTAATATAGCTTCCTGGTAAAAGCAGAGGTTCTAGTGCTATTCTGCAAAATAGCTTATCGTTCGCTTCCTCTTGTTTTCAATGTTACACTAACTGTTTTTGGTCAGGAACACACACACACACGCGTTCGCAAATAATAAAAACTATGTTTATATGCAGAGTTCCTGGATTCGAGATGCTCATGAAGAACTGTTCGAAAGTACTGACGATAATAGTGAAGATACTAACGATAGTGATTTTGATAGTAATGACAACAGCAGTGATCATGAAAGCATTCCGCTTCAACAAAATAATTCATTTACCAGAGAAGAGTCTTTTGATCGGTTGAGAGAGATGTTACAAAAGATGATAATAATGATACCATAGATGCTAATATCGTAGTGAGTAAATCAGAAATTTTACTTGCAGTTCTGAAATTTGGATTAACTTATGATCTGAGCCAATCTGCAATAGCAGATCTTTTTAAAATGCTTAACTGTATTTTCGGATTTACAATATTACCAGGAACGCGGTATCTTGTAGATCAAATTTTTAGTTCTAAAAGTAATCTCGAATATCATGCTGTTTGTCCAAATTGCAAGACGTATGTGAAAAAATTTAACAGAAAAAATCGCCGAGTTAAATGTAGTTTATGTAACACTGTTATTATGTTAAAAAGTCCTACCTACTACGACTTCTTTGTTATAATAAAAATTGAAAGCGATGTTGTAAATTTAATTGAGAATAATGAAGAACATTATAGTTATATAGTTAATAACAGGATGGAAAATCGAGACCAATTCGATGATTTTACAGATGGGATGTGGTACAAAAGATTCATTACATCATTGCCAAGAAATGAAAGGCAAAATTTTGTTACTGCAACTTTTAACACGGACGGATCCCCTGTTTTTAAAAGTTCAAAGTTTTCAATTTGGCCGATACAGCTTGTAATAAATGAAATGCCATTTCGAGTTAGATCATCAAATCCAATAGTATGTGGAATGTGGTTTGGAAAGGATAAACCGAAGATGAATATATTTTTAAAACCATTTGTAGTTTATATGAATCAATTGGCTAATGAAGGCATAAAATGCAAAATTAATAATGAAGAAAGAGTAATTAAAATTCACACACTTTGCTGCTGCGTCGACTCTGTGGCTAGAGCACCGATGCAAGGTATGGTGCAGTTTAACGGATACTACGGCTGCTCTTGGTGTATGCACCCAGGAGAGTATGTTCCTACTGTTAGGGGTGGTAGTGTAAAATACGTTCTGTTAAACGAACTACCACGTGAAAGAACGGAAAGAGAAACATTGCAATATATGCAAGAAAGTCGAACATCTCGTCACCCCGTGTACGGCGTAAAAAGACCGACCTGCTTAATTAATTTAAAAGTTTTGATATCATTTCAGGGTACGTACCAGATAGTATGCACAGTATTTCCCTTGGGGTAGCAGAACAGTTTCTGGGTTATTGGCTCGACACAAGTAGCAAACCATATTCACTATCGAAGGATGATATAAATGTAATGAATAATATTTTATTGTCAATTAAAGCTCCTAATCAAATCGCTAGATTGTCACGATCTATTACCGATAGAAGTTGGTGGAAAGCGCGAGAATTCGAAAATTTCACGCTATACTACAGTATACCCATACTTCTGTCTTTTCCTCATATGTTATTATACGTCAAACATTGGGCATACTTAGTAGAAGCATTTTATATACTTCTCAAAGATAGCATTACCCGAGCGGAATTAGATCACGTTGATTTATTGTTAAAAAAATTTGTAGCTTATACTGAAGAATACTACTCAAAAAGTGCTATGATGTACAATGTTCACCAACTCTTGCACATAGCACAGAGTGTGGTTGATTGGGGTCCATTGTGGGCCCACAGTGGATATTGTTTTGAAACTGGAAACGGACAGTTACTACGCAAAATTCACGCGGCTAAAGGTGTCGTACATCAATTAAATCGAGCGATTACAATGAGAAAAAGTGAATTGATTTTGAAAAAACATATTATTAATACAAGACCTAATTCCGCAATTCACAATTTTATTACCTATCTCAATAAAAAGAAAGCTGTAACAACACTTAAATTATTGCATGCGCGATATTTCGGGCCATATAAACGAACAAAGCCGCATTGGATTCAACAATTAGGACTTTCTATCCAAAGCAGGTCATACAAGAAGATGGTTAAAAATGAATGCCTCTACACATCCTGTAAAAAGCGGAACCTGCGATCTAACAATTCGTTTGCTACCACAAAAACAGGAGTGTTTATACGTTTAATCGAATTTATTATTGACGAGCCTTCAAGAAGAGAAAATACTCTATATAATAAAGTTAATGTAGAAAATATATTTGAGGAATTAACAATTGTAAAAAAAATTGTTAATATCGATGATGAAGTGCAGATAATAAAAACTAATGACATAGATAGAATATGCGTGTTCATCGACACGGGAGATAAAAAATATATCTGCTCAGTACCAAATTTATGTATATATTGAATACCATTTTTGTCTTTTTTTACATTGATTCAAACTTAAATAAAAATTTCATTTATTTTTTATTATATTTTCAAAAATTGTACGTTATTATCGCTAATATTCATAAAATAAAATTATCTTTTTTATAGCACTGTGTGACCTAAATCCGCACTTAAGTCACGGCTAGCTGTGACTTAAATAGCCCATTATTACACTGTGAAATAATGAATTTACTTAAGTCACAGGCACGTAATTAACGCCAATTATTTACCAAAACTATTCAAAAATACGATTTTACATATAAGAATGAACAGGAAAAGAAGTAAAACTTCGTTAATAGTTGACAAACCACAAAGAATAAATAAAAATGATGATAATAAGGCTTCTCTATATTATAGGTTAGTTTCATCTGCTATGGGATAGCAGACCGCGCGCTTTTTTAAATATTCAATATTAAACTTTATGGATTTTAGTTTTAAAAGTCTTTCTCTTTAATGATATAACGTATACAAATCTTTCACTTTCATAAACTTCAACTTATTGTTAAACTTGTGTAAAGATACAAATCAAATTGACAAAAATCTAGTTTTATGATTTTTTTATGTATATATTCAATATTCTAGATTCCATAATAAGCATATTCTATATCAGGTATTCTATTATTTGAATAACTTTTTATGAATTTTTTTCAGGGCGGGGGGCTGCTCCCCCCCGGACCCCCCCGCCCCCTTCCCCCCAACCTTCTCCCACGCCACTTCCCACTATGATTATAAATATGCACAAATAAATCAAATAAGAATATGGCGGATTTATGTCACACGAGCTATAAAATAGTATACGATACTCGTGACTTAAGTGACTCATTATTGCACGGCGTGAGGTTAGCGCCCGAGCGCAGCGAGTATCGTAATATACTATTATGTATGTATAAGCGTAAGGGGCTGTTTTACGATGTGTGTATAATTTCATTTTACAATCAGTACTATGAAGAGAACAAACGAATTTACTACCCCCCCCCCTCTGCCATTCTCATCGTAAAATATTGTTTCCATCGTGTAAATTTTTCCATCTTATTTATTAATATTAATACCAAAAGTTTTCGATAATTATTGTTATAGGCCGTATGTTTCAAATTGAAGCCTTCAATAAATGCATTAGCTGTTTATACAGAAACTTGAAAATTTAAGAACAATTTACTTATTTTTCTGTTCTAATCACTTTGTTTTTGGAAAATCACAGATTTGATAAACCACATGGCTTAAGAAAAACCACATCGCTTTAAAAAATCATATGGCTTTAAAAAATCATATGGCTTTAAAAAATCATATGATGATTTGAGACAAAAAGCCACATGGCTTATCCACCTAATAAAACCATCTAGTTTTATCACATGGTAAAACTACGTGGTAAAACCACCTGATTTTTTTCAACAGGGTGTACTCGTAAAGAGAAAAAGTCCACCGTCCTTAGTTCGCTTTGCGACAAGCGTAAGGGACGAGAGCGCCAAGGTGGAGACTGCCTCGACTCTCCCTGCTCGATCCAGCAGAGTCTGGCGGATGTTTGGAATCCACTTGCGTAATTCGCGGGGCTACCAGCACAAAACACAAGAACAGTCGCGCATAAGTTGCGAGAGAGCCGAGACGGCGACTGCCACGAATTTTCCAGCTCGCCGGCAGAGCCTAATCGGATGTTCGAAATCAACTGGCGCAAGTCGCGGTGCGGCCAGCTCGACACGAGAGCAGTCGCGAATAAGTTGCGAGAGAACCGAGACGGAGAACAAGTCCATAGCCCACTGGCGTATGTCGAGAATCGACGCGCATAAGTTGCGAGGGCTTCGAGGCGGACCACAAGTATGTAAAGAACCGACGCGCATAAGTTGCGAGAGAGCCGTGACGAAGCACAAGTTGTTAGCCAAGTGGCGTATGACGAGAACCGACGCGCATAAGTGGCGAGAAAGCCGAGGCGGAGCACAAGTATGTAAAGAGGCGACGCGCATAAGTTGCGAGAGAGTTGAGACGGCGGACAAGTTGCTAGCCCACTATCGTATGTCGAGAATCTACGCGTATAAGTTGCGAGGGCTTCGAGGCGGAGCACAAGTATGTCAAGAACCGACGCGCATAAGTTACGAGTGAGCCGAGGCGGAGCACAAGTCGCTAGCCGACTGGCGTATGTCTAGAACCGACGCGCATAAGTTGCGAGAGAGCCGAGGCGGAGCACAGGTATTTCAAGAACCGACGCGCATAAGTTGCGAGAGAGCCGGGACTGGAACTGCCACGACACTTTCAGCTCGCCGGCAGAGTCCAACGGCAGTTTGGTACCCACTGGCGGGAGTCGCGGTGCCACCAGCTCAACACTCGAGCGGTCGCGCATAAGTTGCGAGAGAGCCGAGACGGAGCCCAAGAGGCCGGCCTACTAGCGTATATCAAGTACCGACGCGCAAAAGTTGCGAGAGAGCCGTGGCGGAGCACAAGTACGTCAAGAATCGACGCGCATAAGTTGCGGGAGAGCCCGTCAATCTCCCTACGGCGCTCGAAACGACGACCATATTTGACTATATCGTCCAATGTTTCGATTACCTTGTCCACCATCGCGCGGCGATACTCCGGCAACAAGTTCCGATAAGCGCGATCCACCTGGCTATCCTCACTCGGCGGCCGCTTAAAGTGCGAAACGATCAATCGGAAGCTCTCGATATAACTCTCTACCAACTCCCCTCTACCTTGCGTTCGCCGGCGTAAGTCGTCAAGCAGATCCTGTCTGTCGTATTCTCCGATAAACCGACGCTTAAACGCTTTAATTAGCGACTTCCAAGAATTTATTCGCGACTTCTCTAATCTAAACCACGTAGCTGCCTCCCCCGTGAAGACGCATGGCAACGCACTTAGCATGCCGGTATCAGTTAGCTGATTGCCAGTCTTGCAATCATCCAATTGATGTACAAATTCCTCGGCTATTTTCTTCGTTGTCCTACCATTAAACTTTAAATTCCAGCTACGCAGAGTCTTTCCCGCGCGAATTCCATCGTCGTCAGCGCGGTGTCTACGCGACCCTCCGACGTCACGATCCAACTCGCTCTCTGACGAGGTCGCTGCTCCTCTATCTCGTCCGCGCCTTTTTACCCTCCTATCATTCCTACGACGTGAGTTATGCCCGCGCCTACGCACTCGCGCGGAATCGTCACTCGAGCCCGACGACGAATTCTCCGTGTCCTCTTGCTCGCGCGCCCACGATACATTTCTTTTCTCCCTACGCTTACCCTTATGCGCGAGTCCCCACTCTAAGTCGCTGTCGTAACATCTACGCTCTGGCAATTTCGCGCGATCTACGCGCACATTGTTGCGAGGGGCGCGATTCACTCGCGACCTCTCTGCAGTTCTGCGCGCGCCTTTTCCTCGAGCCAATTCGACTCTTGCTGACTCAGCAGCCGCATCTGCCAACTCCCTTGCCCTACGCTCACCCTCTGACGCGCGCTCTCTCTCTTCAGCTTGCCACTGGCGACCCTGTCTTTCCAATTCCTCAATGATTTCGCTACCGTCCCCGCTAACTTCGTCCGAGTCCTCATTTGACTGAGCTTCGCTCGCGTTAAGAATTTCATCATAATTCTGCGCGGGCGTGTACCAGCGCTGTCGATCCCCTACCCGCGGTGCTTGCGGTATCGGTAAAGATCCTACTCCCTCTCCTTGCCTCGGCAAAACTAAACCGCCCCTACCGCCACCCACGCCTCTCACATAACGCTCTGAATAATAAGCCCATTGTCCCTGCCTATCAAGGTATTCGCCTAATTCCGGTGACAGCACCGCGCTTGGCATGTGTCGCATCGCGAAAAGCGTGCGAGTCACACCGGCTGTCGGCCTCGTGCCGCTGGATGGTGTAACCATCGTCGCCGTTGTCAGCGCGCTGCTTGCTACCGTCGTTATCGGCACGCTAGTAGTCATGGTGGAGGCGGGCGGCGCATGTATTTGCACGCTCTCCCTTTGCACTACCTTGTTACGCTCTGGCTCATCGTCGCCGCTCAACGATGCTAAGGTCACGCGTCGCGTGCTCTCTCCATGGCCACTATCTCGCGCAGTCGTCTGCTCACGTTCTAGCTCCTCCCGTGACGCTACCACGGGGGCCGCTTCTTCACGCGCGCCGCCCTCCGCGTCATCCCAGGGATACCAGGGAATCTCCGTATTCTCTGGTTCCATACTCCTTAACGCCACCCGCAACAAACGTTCGCGCAATGTCGCTACTGGTCCGACACGCGAGCAACCATTAAATTCTAATTCCGCGCATACTTCTTCCACAGACAACCTAACTAATGTTCCGCTTCGTTTCCCGCCTTTCGCGCGAGCGCATTAACTCGCGCATCATCGCTTGATGCCGCTGCATCTCGTTTTTCGGTTTAACCATGGCAAGAAAATGATATTCGGCAGAATTTAATTAAATAGAATTCGCGAACTAACTCTCAATTTACTTAAACTCACGATACACTGTAATTCACGCTCATGTTACTAATATTCACGAACTCGTTAATCCGCTTTGACAACACTACACGCATTCGACCTATTCGCGGCAATGTTTACATCCCGCCGTCGCGCGAAGGCAAGCGCCGCGCGCCTCGATTTCAAGAAGCGCGCCCGGCTCGGCTAAGCCGGCCGCTCCTCGATGCGCGCGAACGCGTTGCGCGCCGTTTTACACAGAACTAGCGAATTCACTTACACTTGCCGCACACTGTCTACTTTCTCGCACTATCACTTTTAACTCTATCTTTTTTTTTTCTTCAGAACGCCGCCCCACGTTGGGCGCCATTTATGACACGGTGATTCTACGCGCGAAATTCTCTCTCCGCACGCTTCCCGACACACCGCTCAATTCTTAAATTATTGCTAGTTGCGCGCTGTATTTATATTAAGGCGCCCGGCGCGCAACATCACGCTTCATACTCTCTCTCTCTCTCTCTCTCTCTCTCTCTCTCTCTCTCTCTCTCTCTCTCTCTCTCTCTCTCTCTCTCTCTCTCTCTCTCTCTCTTTTTTGCGATAGCTGAGTCATGGTTGGGCCCTGCTGTGGATGATCTGATTAAACTGGAGGGTTTTTCTGTCATAAGGCAGGACCGTAATATAAATGGGGGAGGTGTGGCCCTGTATGTGCGTAACGGATTTAAGATTTCTAAGTTAGCGAGCTCGCGGACGTTGGGTTTGGGAGAGCCCGGCATCCCTGAGTACTTATTCTGTTCGATACAACAGGGGGAATCTGCCCCCATCCTGATCGGTGTTATATACAGGCCTCCCAAGATTGCCATGCAGAAGAACACTGAGTTTCTCAATGTGTTGCGCGATCTGTGTACTGATTTCAGTCACAAAATTATTTTGGGCGATTTTAACGCAGATTTATTATCGAATAGGGATGCAGATGCAAACACCATCAGAAGTTTAGCAAAAGAACTATCGCTCCAGATCATACAGCACGGCCCAACACATCACAAGAAAAAATCGCATACATGGATTGACTTAGTCTTAACAGACGAAAACGATACGATACGCGACTACAACAACGATTGGTTACCCAGTTTCGGCCGGCATGCGGTTATTGACGTAACTATGGAAATTTTTATACCAGAACCTGTAAGCGAATCTTTTACTTATAGAAAATATAACAATATCGGTTCGAGCTCACTAACCGAACTACTGAAAAGCTTCAACTGGGGGGCTATGGATGCGATTGAAGCCGATTTGGAAGGAGCTTTATACACCCTTAATAGTAACCTCAAATGCGCAATAGACAACTTAGCACCGCCATTAAATTTTAGTATACGTAAAAAACAGTCTCCGTGGATTGGGCCGGAGTTGAAGCAACTCATCGATAAACGCAATGCCACACACAGGCGTTATAAACGCTCGGGGTATGCACCGTTTTTTCGAGAGTTTCTTCGGCTCTGTAATGAGGTCGATGAGCGCATTGAACAAGCGCGTACTGCCTTCCATCATAAACAAATAGTGAACGCTCTTGATGAAAATAAAAACATCTGGAAGGAGTTGCGCAATCTCGGCCTGTTACCCAAGCGTAAAGAGGAGGAACTGCATGGCTTTACACCCGATGAGCTGAATGCTCATTTTGCAGGAGTCTCGTTCTCTCCTCTCGAAAATATTGAGGAAGCGAGGAATATTATTTCCACTGCAACAGAGGATGGCTTCTTTTTTAAGCCTGTTAATTTAAATAATGTTATTTTGCCTATTTCACAGTTTTCCTCACAGGCGAGAGGGGTGGATGAGATTCCTCAAAGTGTCATTGTAAAAGCTCTGCCGATTATTGGTAATTTTTTAGTTCGTATATTTAACTCCTCTTTCGCTATGGGCATTTTTCCAAGCGCCTGGAAGCAAGCACAGCTCATTGCACTGAAAAAATCTACAGCACCGGCTTCAGTGTCGGATTTTCGTCCTATCGCATTGCTGTGCTTCCTCTCCAAAGTACTCGAAAAGATTGCTCATGCCCAAATCACCGAATTTTTAAATAAAAACAAAATTCTAGATCCCTTCCAAACCGGTTTCCGTCGCCACCATAGTACTCAAACAGCCCTACTCAAAATAACGGATGACATACGCATGGCTAAAGACAATAAAAAAGTCTCCCTACTCCTTTTATTCGACTTTAGTAAAGCTTTTGATTCCATCTCCCCTACCAAACTGCTGAGCAAACTGAGACACTTGGGTTTCTCAAGGACTGCGCTTCTGTGGATTATGTCATACTTAAAAGGTCGTACGCAAATTGTTATATCAAAAAACGATGGTAATTCGAGTTCCCTGGAAACGAATCTGGGAGTTCCACAGGGCTCGGTTCTTGGCCCATTGCTCTTCAGTCTATATGTAAATGACTTACAGGAGACACTTAACGGACGGACTGTCAATCACATCTTTTATGCAGACGACTTACAGATTTACACACACACCACTATGGGCAAAATCCAGGATGGAATTGCTCGGCTGGCGGATGCGGCTCACTTAGTATCTGGGTGGGCAGTGCGCTCTGGGCTGCGTCTCAATGCCGGGAAAACTAAGGCAATATTTTTTGGGTCGAAAAGGAAAGTTAATGATTTAATTGCAATGCGCCTGCCTGGCATTGGGATGCGGGGCGGAGAGCTCATCAGGGCGGAGAGCTCATCAGAGCCGTTCAGTGCTGAAGTCGTGAGTCTCGGTGTTACACTAGATAGCAAATTAACCTGGAAATCGCATATAAATCAAGTCACGAAAAAAGTCAACAAGGCCCTCTATAGCTTGCGGTTTATTAGGGCCTGTACCACCGAGACTCTCCGCAGAAGACTGGTCGAGTCGCTGGTCCAGCCTCATCTGGACTACTGCTCGGTGGTGTTCTGTGATGCAACTGACGAACTACGTATTCGACTGCAGCGATTGAGAAATTCATGTGTGCGGTACATATTTGGTGTTAGGAGGGATAAACACATAACCCCCTACAGGCAGCGTCTGGGCTGGCTCCGTACAGATTCCCGCCGCTTATATTTTGCTGCCATTTTAATGTATAAGATTACTCGGTTGCGGGAACCATCATATCTGGCAGACTTATTTAAGGCGCACAAGCCCAGAGCGACTTGTAGGGGGCCGCAGCCCGAACTAGAGATACCGCGTGTATCCTCGGAGACCGGTGCCCGATCATTTCAGATACGGTGTGGTCGATTCTGGAACTCTCTTCCTTCCTCCCTGCGCCACCTACCATCATTGTCAACATTTAAGAGGGCGATGCGAAAACACCTTCTCGGCCTCGACGCCTAGCTCTCTTTTGTTGTGGGGGACGTGTCTACCGCCCTCAATCTAGTAATCTAGTAATCTAGTATTTTTTATTGTTTTACTTTTTCAGTCCAGAGAGAAAATCCCATCGACCTACTTTCTGTAGTTTCTATAACTTTTATTATTGTAGCCAGAGAAATAATTTTTGCGAATTTGTGATATTAGATTTTAATAGCTAGAATAATTAAAAGCAAATACTTAAAACTAGTCATTTATATCTGTATTGGAAAGAATGGAGACAAACTGTGATATCACAGACGCAGATAGCTTAGTATTTATATATTATTAGTTTTTAAATATTATACTAATTATTAGTTATATCAACTTTACACTAAATGTATATTTGGAAAATTTATGTTTTATTGACTCTTGTCGCTTTCTAGTGTATTTATGATATGAATTTGTGATCTTTTTATCTAGTGTAATCATAAACATGCTGTTATATTGTTGTATTGTTATGCTATATTCTGTAATTTGTTTTGCCAGATGGTAAATAAAAATCTATCTATCTATCTATCTCTCTCTCTCTCTCTCTCTCTCGTCCTGTACTGCCCGATGACTCTATCTCCTCACGGGGGAGTCCACGTTCTGCCGTCTCGGGAGGACGGCGACCAGCACTACGTGCTCTCAACCTTACGTAGCACGCTGCTACGTCGGCTGCCTTCTCTCTTCTCCGCCCTTCCCCGCAGGGAAGGAGACCACCACGAAGGCCACGATACCGCGGAGGCCCGCACCCTCCAAACGCACGCTCTCGTCCAACAATCACTCTCTATCTCTCGCTCTCTCACTCTGTACACAACACATACCTTTCTCTTCTGCAAAAAGCTCGCTCACACCGGCTCAGCTACTCTGCACAGCTACCGCTGCTCTGCTCTGCAGTCTGCTGAGGCTGTTCTCTCTCTCTCTCTCTCTCTCTCTCTCTCTCTCTCTCTCTCTCTGGCACCTTCTCTTGCAAATCGCCTATCACTTTGCTCAATGCTCACACACGATAATTAACGCGAACTCGCACGTGCACACGTTACTCTCTCCCGGAGAGGACTGACTCGCGAGCGCGCGCTCTCTCCCTCGCTCTCTCGCGGCGCTTGCGGCGCTCAAAAATTTGCCACCGATGATACTATATCGAATTTGAGTCTCGCGCGCGCGCACACACACACTCAGACTCGACGCGTTTTTCCCGCGTCGCACTGCTTGCCAAAAATTGCTTTGTTTCTTAAAAGTTATGTGCTAATATTAGTCAAAATAAATAACATTTCATAGAATTGAGCGTAGAGGTTAAGAGTCTATAATTTGAGATTTACGTGAGAAAAGCATTCCACTAAATCGCTAGCTTCAATATTCAGACCAGGGATATTCAGATGAACGTGGCCATTTTTAGGTCTCGTATTTTAAGGACAGGCATTAGAAGATACGCACAGTGTCCAGGAATTTTACTTGCCACGTATTCGGACATTATCCGGCATTAATTAGGCTATTACGAAAGATTCATCGGGAAACATCGACTATTGTGGTAGGTAATCTCCTCGTACTTCGCGGACAACATTGTGTTACGTCGAAAATGGTAAAGAATATTTTAAAAAATGGGTGAATACGGATAATGGGTCGTTGCTGCTTGCCAAAAATTGCTATATTGTTTAACAGTTAGGTGCTACTATTGGTGAAAATAAATAACATTTCATAGAATTGAGCATCATAGTTAAGATTCTATAATTTGAGATTTACGTGAGAAAAGCATTTTAATAAATCGCTAGCTTTACCATTCGGGCCAGGGAAATTCAGATGAACGTAACCAATTTTAAGTCTCGTATTTAAAGGACAAGCATTAGAAGGTACGCACGGTCTCTAGGAATTTTACTTGCCACATATTCGGACATTATCCGGCATAAATTGGGCTATTACGAAAGATTGGTCGGAAACATCGACTATTGTGGTGCGTAATCTCCTCGTACTTCGGGGACAACGTTGTGTTACTTCGAAAACTGTGGGAAACATTTTTAAAAATGGTTTAGTTAAGGAAAAAGATCGTTTCTGCTGCCCAATATGTGTTTTATTTTTTTAAAGTTAGGTTCTAAAATTGGTCAAAATAAATAACATTTTATAGAATTGAGCGTCATAGTTAAGAGTCTATGATTTGAGATTTACGTGAGAAAAGCATTCTACTAAATCGCTAGCTTCGACATTCGGACCAGGGAAATTCAGATGGACGTGGCCTTTTTTATGTGTCGTATTTTAAGGACAGGCATTAGAAGATCCGCACAGTGCCCAGGAATTTTACTTGCCACGTATTCGGACATTATCCGGCATTAATTAGGCGATTACGAAAGATACATCGGGGATCATCAACTATTGTGGTGCGTAATCTTCTCGTACTTCGGGGACAACGTTGTGTTACGTCGAAAACTGTGAGAAACATTTAAAAAAATGGATGAATAAAGAAAATCGGTCGTTGCTGCTTGCCAAAAATTGCTTTGTTTTTTAAAAGTTAGGTGCTAATATTAGTCAAAATAAATAACTTTTTGCAGAAGTGATCGTCGATGTTAAGTGTCTATAATTTGAGATTTACGTGAGAAAAGCATTCCACTAAATCGCTAGCTTCAACAGGCAGACCAGGGATATTCAAATGAACGCGGCCATTTTTACGTCTCGTACTTTAAGGACAGGCATTAGAAGATACGCACAGTGTCCAGGAATTATACTTGCCATTTATTTATTTTTAACTTCCCTAACTCTATTTTTTCCTGCCTAATCTTCCTAACTTCCTCAAGTAATCTCAGTTTCATTTCTTCTAACGCATTCTCGCTATTGTCCTCTTTCGCGCCTTTTTTCTCTACGCTCGAGTCGAAACTTACCGTCTTGCTTCCCTTTCCAGTCAGAGTCGTCTGACCCTTAATTTGTTTATCCTTTTTCTTTTCGGATTTTTCGCCGTTTTTATCACAGTTTTTATCACCGGCCTTATCACATTTTTTTTCACCGCTTTGTCCATTACCACTTCTTCCGGTACGCCCTGTCATTTTCTACTCCTACACGTTACTTTTCTTTCTTCTCGCACGCACACCCTAACCTCAAAACGTTCGTTCCAACCTTTATCTGTTATTCTCGCCCTGCGAAAAGGATTTTGATCTAAACTAATATGCACTTCACTTCTTACCTATAAAACACTAATAATTATCGCGAATTTACATTTACCAAACCTTTATTTCCTATCGCAAAATACAATTTAAGTGAGAGCTGCCACGCACACGTATACTCGCATACGCGCCCTCTAACCAAGTCGGGTTGCAAAAATAAGTTATTTATAGAACAAATGGATGTTGAGACGGCATTTTTGAATGGCCATGTTAAATCGGAAGTATACATAAACGAACCAAAAGGATTTTAAGGGTTATGAAACCGGAGACAATAAAGTTTGCAAATTGCAAAAGGCTCTGTATGGTCTGCGAGAAAGTCCTAGAGCATGGTATGATTGCTTCAACAAATATGTTGAAAAACTGAATTTTGTAAGAAGTAACTACGATTACTGTCTATACGTTAATAATACAGACAAAGATTCAATATACATACTAGTTTTTGTAGATGACCTCTTGATTTGTTGCAAAGACAAAAATAAAATAAACAAAGTAAAAGCAAGTTTAATGGAAAGATTTACAATGAAAGATTTGGGTAAAATTGACCAATATATTGGTATCGATACTGACTATAGTGAAGACAGAGGTAAAATGACTTTAAGTCAAACAAAATATATCGAATCTTTGGCTATAAAATACAATCTTGAAAATGCAAAATTATACGATACTCCAATGGAGAGTAATCTAAAATTAGAACAAGCAACTGAAATAGACGAACGAATCAAATACAGAAATTTAATAGGCGAACTATTATATATAAGTACAGGCACAAGGCCAGATATAGCATATAGCGTAAATTATTTAAGTCGTTACCAAAGCTGTTATGACCAAAGACACTTTAAATATGCAATGAGAATTTTGAAATACTTAATTAAGACTAAAGATTTAAAACTAACGTACGATAATAATGTAAACAGCGAAGTATTAGATTGTATGGTAGATTCTGATTATGCAGGAGACAATGTAGATAGAAAATCTACAACAGGCTTCGTAATTAGATTATTTGGAAATTTAATTTTTTGGAAAATACATAAACAAAGTACAGTAACAAAATGTTCTACTTTTGCCGAATATACTGCTATGTCAGAAGCAGTGACAGAAATTTTGTTTCTTAGGAATTTAGTATGCGAATCATTTAATGTAGAATTTAATAAACCGATTAAGATGTATGAAGATAACTCAGGCGCAATTGCGATTGCGAAATTCGGTAACTTTACAAAGAATTCTAAGCACATCGAAGTGCAATATCACTATATTAATGAAAACTATGAAAATGGAATAATTGACATTGTAAAAATAGACTCCGAATTTAATTTAGCAGATATGTTAACAAAGAGTTTAGATAAGACGAAATTTTTGAAAAATAGAAAAGCGCTGAGAGTAATTTAAAATAAAAGAAATCTGTTGAAGATTTGAAATTTGAAAAATTTATTGTATGATTAAATGAAAGAATTAACTGAATTATAATGTTGAAAATTCAAGGAGGCGTGTTGGAATATGTGAATGTTTCAACACTCAATACGCTGTACGCTAAGATACAATGGCATGCGCGTCTGCCGAGCGACGGCGGACGAAACACACACATGCGTGTCTCCCCACTCCTGCGTGTATGTATGAGAGTTGCGTGAGACACGAGAGCAGTGTAGCGCTCTTAGGTTATTCCTTCTTCCGCTCCTGACTGTGATGTAAGATACATGTGCTGACGGGCTTTTGCCACCAATAAACCATCTTCATTATTATTGCCAAAGAATTGTTCCTTACTTATTTACCACCTAATCTCAACACTAACTACCAAAGCAGGCTGACGGAAGTTCTCGTCGCCGGCCTGCGTCAGTTCCACGCGCGACGGCAGAGAGAGAGCAGCAACACCGTGTACGCCAGAGGCACGACGTTCACCATCAATAAAACACTATTTTCTCCACACGGAAGCTGTCAATTATTGAACCTCAGTCCACGATCCATCCCACAAACTATCAATCCAAAACAACTATATTCTGATGTACTAGCGGTAATAAATACATACACACATGACCCCCACTACTTTGTTTATATGTTCAGTAGCGGAAGGTGAGAGCGACTTATTGCGCAGCGCTTTCTCTCTCTGCTTCAAGACTCCGATGTGAGCAAACGTTTTGTTGACTATGGGCTTATGCCCACCACTGTTTCTATTACTCATTAAATATATTATTTCTTTATCAAAAACCTCAAGAGTATTTATTCATTGATCCACGCATTCCAACAAGCATAAAGTATAGAAACTTGATAGGTGAACTATTATATATCAGTACAGGCACAAAGCCAGATATAACGTATCCTGTAAATTACTTAAGTAGATACCAAAGCTGCTATGATGCAAAGCACTACAAATATGCTATGAGAATATTGAAGTATTTATATAAAACTAAAGATTTAAAATTAACCTTCTTTGATAATTTGCAAAATGATACATTAGATTGTATGGTAGATTCGGACTATGCAGGTGATAATATCGATAGAAAATCTACAACAGGATTTATAATTAGACTTTATGGAAATTTAATATTTTGGAAAACGCATAAACAAAATAATGTAACAAAATGTTCAACCTTTGCTGAGTATACTGCAATGTCAGAAGCAGTAACTGAAATATTATTTATTAGAAATTTATTAATTGAGACATTTGATATAAAACTTGTAAGACCTGTAAAATTGTATGAAGATAATTCAGGTGCAGTTGCAATTGCAAAGTATGGAAATTTTACTAAGAATTCCAAGCACATAGAAGTGCAATACCACTACATAAATGAAAATTACGAGAATGAAATTATAGACATTGTAAAAATCGATACAAGTTTGAATTTAGCAGATATGTTAACAAAGAGTCTTGACAAAATAAAATTTGTGAAAAATAGAAACGCATTAAAATTGATTGTATAAAATGAGAATATAATTAAGATGAAAAGATTGTAAAAAGTTCAGGATTGTAGATTTAAGGAGGCGTGTTGGAATATGTATAAATACTACGCTCCTGAACATAGCTACATGCATGAGAGTGTGTGTGTGAGCAGTATGAGAGTATAGCGAGCAGCGACAGCGCTCGCACAGTCAGTCTCAGTCGTCGTCACGAGATAGCCATGTAAGGCAGACGGGTGCTTACCCAATGTAACATAATCCTAAGTAGCTAATAAACATACTTTATTATATTATTAACAATAACCTAAACTTATTATTATCCCCCAATATTACAACAAAAATGAAGGCACATTCTTGAACACAGCTTATCCTATAAATATAGATTATAAAACGAGTTATAAAAAAATGTTGTTACTCATTTTATTAAACACCATTGAAAAACCATTGAATTAGCTGCCGTTTTTATTAATATATTAGTGACTCCTCGCCAATAAACTCAAACAAATTGGCGAATGTGTTGTTATTTTCCAATGTTTGTTTATGTCCTAAAATAATCAATTTATATTTGGCTCGCGTTATGGCCACATTGATTCTTCTTGTATCCTTGAGAAAGCCTGTAACAAACAAAAATAAGAACTGAGTTGAGTAAGGATTCTAACGAATGGAGGATACGTAAAATTCGTATACGTATATGTAAAATTTGATTTTAGCCAATTCATACGAAGAGAGGGGCGGTTCCTAAGAGTTCCAAGTTCTCGCAAGTATTAGGAAAGTATATATCGAAGGTGTGCCCTGGGGTTGGGCTAATGCTGCTCGTTACTCGCAAATGACAAGTGGGCGTGCCATCTCTTTCCTCACATGCTTTTTTAATACTGAACAATGACTATGATTGTGCTTTTATGAGAAATACTATTGTAAGAAGTGATTTTTATTGATAAAAGTTTTGTATTCGAATCTAAGCGTCTTTGTGACCTGTTGATTATTAATATACTGTTTTTGTGTGTGTATAAATAGCATTTCAGCTAATTTATGTTTACTTAATCACTGTTCTGTATGTAAAACTCTTACATTGTTGAAATTGAACTTATGCTTGGATTCTTCCATAACAGTGTAAATTGCCAAACCTCGATCTTTACTCGTGCATTTTTTCTTATGTCCATTAACTCTAATACATAATTGTCTTTCCGTTTGCCCTACGTATGTTGCTGCACATTCATTGCAATCTATCCGATAAACATTATTTTTTTTAGTTGTATTAGAGAAGATGATGGCCGTACTACCAGAGTAAAATAAAAACACAAGTTTTTAGAAATTACTCCAACGTTTCGGGAGTATTTTATTCTCTCCTCTTCAGGGCTATGAAATTATAAAGAAACACACCAATGTGGATAACAACACAATTTTACAGATTCGCATCATTACAGGTTCGCACAGAAGTTCTTACAAAATTATTAACAATACTTACAAAAAGATAAGTCAAAAAAAAAATGTTTTTGGCAGAACGGTGTTCTGCATGTCAATGATTGACAGATGCGACGATCCGTACGTCGTTAGTACGAGTCTTGCTAAGCTTGCGGGTGTCGCTATCATGCAGCGCCACCGGTCGTGAGTCGGAAGAAAGCGGGCGCACGCGGCGAAATGCGCGAGTGCGCATGCGCGATCTGCGAAGAACGCGGGAGCGCGCGTGAGACGACACTCTTGTCCAGATCGTCGCGCCGAACACAGGAGAGAAAAAATACTTCGCGAGTGTTTTGTGCGATTGTGTGCGAGAGAGCTGGAGCCAAGGGCGAGCCGAGCTGAAGCTGAGTGCGAGAGAGAGCTGAAGCCAAGGGCGAGGAGAGGCAGAGGAGAGCGAGGGAGAGCAGAGCAGCGGAGCAGCGGAGCAGCGTAGCAGCCGAGGCAACAGCGGCAGCGGACGTGAGAGATAGAGAGGGAGAGCGTGCAGGGCCATCAGCGCACGAGGTACGTGGTGCTGAGAGAGAGAGCGAGAGAGAGCGAGAGAGAGAGTGAGTTCGCGCGAAGAGTGCAGGCGTCCGGAGAGTGCGAGCCTCCGAGGAACAGTGGCCGTGAGTGGTGGTCTCCTTCCCAGCGGGGAAGGACAGAGACAGGGAGAGAGTAGCCCTCGCAGCAGCTGTGCTGCGTAGTGGCTGTGCGCGCGGATAGTGGTGGTCGCCGTCGCTCCCGAGACGGCAGGGACGTGGACTCCCCCGCTAGGAGAGTCTCACTGGGTAGGCGCGAGCGGTGTCTTGAGCGAGACAGAGAGCTAGAGAGAGAGAGAGAGTGTGTGTATGCGTGTGCGTGTGTGTAGCAATTGCGCGCCGGGCGCCCCTTATAAATTCGGCGCGAGTAAATATTCGTCTGAGATTAAAAGACTGTTGCGCGCGGTAAATCGGGACGCGCGAGTGCGTTCTTTCTCGCGAAAATACCGTGTGACACAGATTAATTCGGTGTACGAAATACCTCTCTTTGTTCCCCCACTCCTCTTACTTTCGTCACATACATACAAATTATACACACACATACCGAACCACTTTATATAAAAGACTTGCGAATTAATCTGTCAATCATTGACATGCAGAACACCGTTCTGCCAAAAACATTTTTTTTTTACTCATCTTTTTGTAAGTATTGTTAATAATTTTGAAATAACTTCTGTGCGAACATCTGTAAAACTGTGTTGTTATTTACATTGGTGTGTTTCTTTATAATTTTATAGCCCTTAAGGTAATGTATACTTACCGACAAATTTTAGAATGTGTATATCTTTTGCAAATAATAATAGAATTACTAACAAAAAAAATTGAGTATAGTATTTACATTGTTGTAATATAAGTAAATATCATGATCTCGTATGCGTATGTGTAAAAGTATGAGTGTGTGCGGCGCTAGAGTCGCAAGCAGCGAGTACATAGTAGCGAGCGCCGAGAGCACATGTATACCTTACTCTCTCGTCACGGTAGTCAACGCGAGCCGACGTGCGCTCGCACCTTCTGTATAATGGTAGCTTAACATTACAATATATTAATACTCTTTACCAAAATTGTGGATATTTTATTTGTCCCCAACCTCTTATTCCAACATACATATACGGAGCGCCTGACAGAGCTGTTTTTTCAAAAATCTACTAAGAATTTATTTAATTAAATAAAAACCGCGCCGCCGATAAGTAGGGATCTGTATACCTCGAATTTTGCCAGTTTTGAAAAAGTGTTTTTCTCATGGAAATGCTGATAGAATCGCACAAAAAAATCTGAGCATAGTATTTACATACACGGAGGGCCTGACAGAATTGTTTTTCCAAATAAACGTTCGAATGTTTATTAATTAAATAATGAAATTGGGTTGATTTTGAGGCTCACATCACCTTAAGAGGAGAGAATAAAATACTCTCGAAACGTTGGAGTAATTTCTAAAAACTTGTGTTTTTATTTTACCCTGGTAGTACGGCCATCAGCTTCTCTAATACAATTAACATTCTATCTACCATTCGCTTCAATTCAACAAATTATTTTTTTTATCTCTAGAATTCACATCTTTACCTAATTTCATAAAGCAGTATTATTAAGCACTTCAGTATTATGGCCGAATCCATCTCAAATCAGGTGGTCCGCGTATGCCTATCTCACCGATCATTTTGGGATAAAAGTATTCATGTTCTTCTCCAAAAATTATTTGACACGTATTTTTTTATTTTTTTGTTTTATCAAAATTTCATGCGTTCAGCGATACCGAAAAATTCCGAAAAAATACTTACTTAGAAAATAATTTTTTCAATGTGATTTTCAGACAGCTACTGCTTCACCAGTTTTTTAACCTTTTTAGCGTGTAACACATAATTTCACTCAGTTTTGAGCCCTCTTTCATGGTCTCTATGTTATTTTCCAAAATAATAAAAAATGCCCGAGCTATGCACTTTTTACTGAAAAATGCAGTTTTTAGAAAAATGCATTTTTCTCAAAAAACCCAATTTTTTTTTTCTCTATTTTTTTTTTTTATGATAGAGGACGTAAATAGCTATCTAGGCATATCTGTCAGATTCGGGGGTTTTGACCTGGGATAGCGATCACTAATGAGATAAAACATAAATAAATTTTTCACGCGTAAAGCTTATATATAGTGATATAACAATGATATAACAGGCGATATAAAGATGTTTATCTTTGTGCGTATATAAGTAATACATATGTAAGTACATGCGGATACTTGTATGAGTAAATGTACTTATACATGTGTCCGCTAGATGGCCATCGTTTGCCTTAAGGTTTAGCAAGATAAGTTCGGTTTCTGCTATATATATCACCCTCTAGTCTTCTTTAAAATTATCATCTTTTTGAAAATTCTTACATATTTACACCTTATTAACTTAACTACGATGTCTCAAAATTACTCAACGGAGAGAATCAAATGTGCAGACTTTTTACAAACGCACAAAAAAATCGTTTACAAATCTAGTTTCATACGTTTCAAACAACTTGAGGATCTTGCTCATCCATTGAAGCACCTTTATCCTAATTTACCTTTAACACCCTCTACATATGTGTGTAAAGATTGTTACAATCGTGCTTTAGGAGTGGTGAAAAGCACTGACAATGAATTCACAACGGATAATGAACTTACCGACAACGAAGTCGATAAAAATGAAGATTTTTTACCAAGTACTCCAGAACGTATCGAAGAATTTAATAATGAAATAAATACATCATTCTTAGGTTCTGTGTCGCCTCTTAAAAGAAAAAATTTAATACGTGAAAAATCAATTGAAAATTACGTAAAAAAAAAGAAAAAAAATATACTTTCAACATTGTCTAATGCCCTCGATGTGAAGTTTAACAATGTTTATGATGTTTCTATAAAATAAAACGAATCAAGTCCTTGCTGTTGTACAGAATGGGTACAAAATATTGGTTTAGCCTTGCAAAAGTGTTCTACGGTATCAGAAAAAATAAAAATTCTGACTTTGCTACCCTCATCCCTAACAAAAAATGAAATTTCATCCTTATTCCCAGACATAACAATGTACATGATAGAAAAAGCGAGAAATCTTGTTAAAGAAAAAGGAATTTATTCAGAACCAGATGCATATTCAGGTCATCCGATTGATGAAAACATGGAAAAAATTGTTATGGAATATTATTTAAATGATGATTTTAATTGTTCAAGACAAAGTCCTAATAAATGTGACGTTGTTACAATTAAAGTTAACAATAAAAAAGAGAAAAAAGTTAAGCGTTTTCTTACTCGAAGTTTAAAAGAGACGTATAAAGTATTTAGAAATGATAATCCAGAATTGAGAATTGGAAAATCGAAATTTTATAGTTTGCGACCAAAATATGTCTTACTTAGCCCCATCAAAGAAGTTTGTCTCTGTATCTATTGCGCAAATTATGATTTATTTCTTACGAGCTTAATTAATTTTAGAGGGAGTAACGTCACAGAGTTGGATGAAAGTCGGTCACAAATAATAAATGCAACAATGGAAGTAGATTTTTTAATCTAATGGTAGTGATTTATATAATTGTTTAATTTAATTTATACTCCTAATGGCTTTATCTACCAGGATGTGGTGTGAAATAAATAAACAACACACCACAGTTTTGTAACGACGTTTCAAGCACTTTTTTCGTGCCCCTCTTCAGGTTTCTATTTAAAAAAAAAAACAATAAATTATACATAATATACTTTTACAATAAATAAATGTGCATTAAGCAAGTTAACAAAAAACACAGAATCGCAATAACAAAACTTACAATATTAGTCAAGGCTGGATGCGCGGAGAACAATCCGCTAGTCAATAACTAAATTAGACCAACGTTGGAGCTTATATACTAACGCAATGTAATTGTATAAGTAAAATTTAAAATCACAGATAAAGCTAATACAAGTATTAGTATAGACGTGAGGTGCAATGGTGGGGGTGACATCGCTGACAGAGCTGGAGTGCGAGGAGTGGTAACAGGTTGACACGCATTGGTAGAGGTGGAGCCAATGATATTGTGGTACGGAGTCTGAGACCACCCATAAGCTAATTAGGTATACCTCCTCAATGTATGTGTTCCTAATACCTTTACAAGGAATACGACCGGGAATTAAACTATTACAGAGCAGTGAAATCGCAATTTTTTATGAAGGCATTGTACTCACTCGGTAATCTGGTTATTTCAAATTGTTTATTCATAAAGTTAGATTGTGAATGTATGAATAACGCTTCCGAAAAGAGCCTTTTTCCATTATTAATCTCGTAATCTAATACTTTTATGTTATTAAAATCTATTGTATGGTTGTGGTCTTTAGTGTGTATAAATAATCCTGAGTTATCATCTTTATCTTTATATTTTTTTGCATGTTCCTTTGCTCTAACTTATAAACGTCTACTAGTTTGACCAACATAGGAAGCGTTTTGTATTCTTTGTAAAGGTATTAGGAACACATACATTGAGGAGGTGTAACTAATTAGCTTATGGGTCATCTCAGACTCCGTACCACAATATCATTGGCTCCACCTCTACCAACGCGTGTCAATCTGTTACCTCTCCTCGCACTCCAGCTCTGTCAGCGATGTCTCCCCCACCATTGTACCTCACGTCTATACTAATACTTGTATTAGCTTTATCTGTGATTTTAAATTTTACTTATACAATTACATTGCGTTAGTATATAAGCTCCAACGTTGGTCTAATTTAGTTATTGACTAGCGGATTGTTCTCCGCGCATCCAGCCTTGACTAATATTGTAAGTTTTGTTATTGCGATTCTGTGTTTTTTTTTAACTTGCTTAATGCACATTTATTTATTGTAAAAGTATATTATGTATAATTTATTGTTTTTTTTTTAAATAGAAACCTGAAGAGGGGCACGAAAAAAGTGCTTGAAACGTCGTTACAAAAATGTGGTGTGTTGTTTATTTATTTCACACCACATCCTGGTAGATAAAGCCATTAGGAGCATAAATTAAATTAAACAATGCAACAATGTGTTGTGAGCCATCTGATTTATGTTATTTACAAGAATGTAAAATATGTCCAGGGATTAAGGGAATTACGTTTCATGTTTTAAAACTGCAAGATGTAGAAGGCACAGAAGAAATTACATATGCTTTGTGGGATAATGGAAACCTGATTAAAAAGACACTATCAATTTCTGCTTTTAAAGATGAACTTTCGGTTTGGACCATGAGGGTTAGTACTCACATGTATGTAAAAAATATACAACGCAAAGCTATAAAAACAGAAAGAGAAAGTGCTAAAAAAGACTCACATCATTTAGTTCTTCAAATAGACTTCGCTGAAAACTGGGCTGTGATTCATAATAAAGCTGTTCAAGGAAATCATTGGGTTAATGATCAAATTTCTATTTTCACAGCAGTCTCTTATCAAGGGGATTCGACACAAAGTTTCGCAGTCATAAGCGATGACCGAAAACATGATTCAGCGTATGCTTTGCTAGCAGTAAAAACAATTATAACCTACTTGAAAGTCAATTGTTGTGATTCAATAAAAAAAATTACCATTGTATCAGACGGCGCAGCTAGCCACTTTAAAAATCGCTTTCAATTATATGAATTAAAACGTGCACCATTTGATATAAAATGGTTGTTCTCTGCTACTGACGGCAAAGGAGCTGTAGATGGTGTGGGTGGACTTATAAAGCATTATGCTACTTCGCATAATCTTCGAGAGCCTCATGAAAAATCCATTCAAAATGCCGCCGATTTTTTAGAGCACGTTCAAAAATATACAGATGCAATTAAAATAATACATGTACAAGACGTTGAAGTAGAAGAGTTTAGAAAAGTAAAAAATATTGATTGGCTTGCTACTCCTAAGTATCCCGGAATTCAAAAAACTCATTTATGGATTAAAGAAACGTGCAATGATAAAGTACATTGTTTGACAGCAAAGACCGCTGATCGCCCCCTTACTGAAGTAAGACTAATGAAGCAAAAAAATAAAAGTAGTTATAAAAATAAAAAATCTAAAAGACAAAAATAAAAAAATACATACATTTGTACATACATGTGTATTACTTATATACGCATAAAGATAAACATCTTTATATCGCCTGTTATATCATTGTTATATCACTATATATGAGAAAATCCACGAAACTTTTAATTTTCAGTAAACCGCTATCTTTCTCAATGTCCTTGACGTTTTTATGGGTTAACAAAATGGTTTTTTATAAGAAGGTAGTGCAAAAATAAGGGTACTCTATATACTTTTTGATTGAACCTTATATATAGTGTGGAAGTTTGTGAATATATCAATTTATCATTGGTTTGAAAATAAACTCAGCACTGTTTTTATTTTCTTAAGCCAAATTAAAAACAAGGTCTCTTCTGAAAAATCTGAAAAATTTTTTTTCCAATATATTTTATCTCTATTGTATCAGAAATCTATGTTTTAAAAGTGTGCCTACGGTTACAGTGAATAAATTACTATAAATGTGGAGTAAACTGCGTTTTTTAAAAAATAACAAAATTTTCTGTTTTTTTACATAAAAAAAAAATTATTTTAAATTATCAATTTTTTTTTGTTTTATTTTCTAGTTTTTACAAAGACTAATCAATCCCCATTGACATTATAGGTGTGCCTGTTTTAGATAGAATGTTATTACAATTCAAAGTCTCATCAATCTATGGGCCACTCTTCTTAAAAAATGAAGTTTTTCTATGGCACATGTTTAATATGAGAGTAAAGTACTTTAAAATACCGGCCCATTTTAGGTAATTACGTAAGCCAACATTCCCCATATGCTTAAAGAATGATCATAATATGGTAATGAGATAAAAAGTGAACAAAAAAGTGAAAAATTTGCATTATTAAAAAAAGAAAAAAATTTCTCAATAAATTCATGAAAAAGACGTCTTTTAATTTATTTTAATCGAAATTCTCAATAATAGTATACAAAATATTGGCTTTTAAACATATTTTTATCATTCAAGTAATTTTTTAAATAAAAATATGTATATAAATTTATTATAAACGATATAATTTATTGTTTATATATTTAATTGTTTTTGTAAATATTAATATGAAATAAAAAATAAATATTATTTTAGTATAAAAATAGTATATTACTAACGCGGGCGGAAGAGGATTATTTACCTCATGAGACGTTTTTCGGCCGAGCGAAGCGAGGTCGAAAAGTCGCATGAGGTAAAAATTCTCTTACGTCCACGTTTCAGTAATGTATTTTTCCGTCCGAGGCCGCAAAATGACATTTAAGATGGCATTTTGAGGTTAAAGGGCGGAAAATGTTGATTAATTATGATTTGTAACGATTAAAGAAAATTTTTCTATAGGTTTTTTTTTTAATTATGATTAAAAAAAAAAGTATTTAAAAAAACAAAGAGTCCGACGTTTTTCTGGTTATTTGAACATATTACTTTACAAAAAAAGGTTAATCAACAATGTGCTACAAAAAAAAAATTAATTTTTTTTACTTGCCCAAAACCAAAAGTTTCATGGATTTCCTCATATAAGCGTTACACGTGAAAAATTTATTTATGTGTTATCTCATTAGTGATCGCTATCCCAGGACAAAACCCCCGAATCTGACAGATATGCCTAGATAGCTATTTACTTCCTCTATCATAAAAAAAAAAATAGAGAAAAAAAAAATTGGGTTTTTTGAGAAAAATGCATTTTTCTAAAAACTGCATTTTTCAGTAAAAAGTGCATAGTTCGGGCATTTTTTATTATTTTGGAAAATAACATAGATACCATGAAAGAGGGCTCAAAACTGAGTGAAATTATGTGTTACACGCTCAGAATGTTAAAAAACTGGTGAAGCAGTAGCTGTCTGAAAATCACATTGAAAAAATTTTTTTCTACGTAAGTATTTTCTCGGAATTTTTCGGTATCGCTGAACGCATGAAATTTTGATACAACAAAAAAATAAAAAAATACGTGTCAAATAATTTTTGGAGAAGAACATGAATACTTTTATCCCAAAATGATCGGTGAGATAGGCATACGCGGACCACCTGATTTGAGATGGATTCGGCCTAATATACTTAAAGAAAACTTTCGAGTTAATATAACAATAAAGAGCAATATATTTTTTTATTAGTGTCAATTGTGATGAGGGGCAGTTTACAGTCGCACAGCGATTAGATGAAAGGTACACAGCAAACGTAGTTTTGTGAAAAAAACTATTGCTATGAGTGCAATTGAGAATTGGAGAGGGAAAGGAAAGCCTAAAATGATAAGAGCCAATAAAGTAGACTATACTGAAACTGTTATAGATGACAGTGCAAATTTGGATGCAACGACACGCGTGTTAGTCTGCCCCGCATGTACAAATGGCCATTTTCCCGGAGGAGCACATATATGTGCCGTATGTGCAATCCCCGTTCATGCTATTGAAGGCTGCTCTATCGTTAAATATGGAGCAGAAGAAGGCTATGGACAGAAACGCATTTGTGCCAAATGTGCTTCAAATAATGCGAAAAAGCCGAATGAGGAGATTCTTGAGATTCCTGAGATTCCTGAGTTCGAGATTTCTGCAAATGATGATGCGAGACAGCCGAATGAATCAGAGATTCCTCAGGATGTGAGGCAAAGGGCACATACTGAAGAAAAAGGTATCG
The DNA here is from genome assembly GCA_036365515.1 of Torymus aiolomorphi. NCBI lineage: Eukaryota > Metazoa > Arthropoda > Insecta > Hymenoptera > Torymidae > Torymus > Torymus aiolomorphi. The sequence continues at coordinate 12,096,904 of CM070873.1, read as the reverse complement.
TAGCATATATTTTATCTCTATCATAATAGTTATTTTCGATACAAGTGCAAAAAAGTATTGTTCGACACACGGGCGAAAGATGATTCTACACATTCGCGCTTGTATAGAAAAATACTACAATTAATAGTAGTTTCTGACATTAGGACGTAAAGTACAAATTTATGCACCGAGTTGTGATAGACGCGGACGAGGGCCGACGAACAAGAAGATGTAACGTTTAGGATCGTGTAACGAACATTATTTTTTTTATAGTACGCGTAAAGTACGTGTATAAATTAGTACATTAAGATTCAAATGACCTAAGTGGTCCTTTTTTACACATAGTGTGCATAAAGTTATTTACGCACTTTACGCACCGAAAACAATGCGTAAAGTAGGTACTACTTGCGCATACGATAAAAAGCAATATTCGCAACACGTGCGTACGATTTATGCAGTCGTAGCAATTGATCGTTATTGGCGTGTAAAATCGTACTTTATTCGGAAATTAAGTCATATGAAGCGATGCAGTAATTTTATTTGCCCGTACTTCATATTGTTGTGCTGAAATAATATTCTTTTCAGTGTACCGCCGACCAGCCAAATATCTGAATCAAAGGAAAGCTGATGTAAAAGATTCTATGCAATGGGATAAGAATAAGCCGCTACCAATAATAAGAAATGGGAATTGTGTCGACTTAGCGCCAATTACAATAGAAGGAAAATCCGTATCCTTAAGGAATACGTGCGCCTTCGATTCAATCTTGTATATATTACTAATAGCAATTTCAGATTTTGAAGCGGTAAAAACTACGGTAAGTTTTTAAAACCGATATATTAATAGAAGAATACTATATTGTGCAATAAGGGGAAAAACTGAGCTTTTTCTAGCGAGGGTGAGGTGCTCTGCCGAAGGCGCCTGAGACAGAGGACGAGAGCTGCAAACGCCTTACCCGAGTCTGAAATAGCTTTTCTTCCCGCGTTATATACCACATTTTTTTTTTTTTTTAATGAAAGCATGATAAGGCCTTTTTTACGTATGTGTATACATACTATAATATTGCAAAAGCTTCGTCTTATGTAAATTTATTTAGTAAAAAATAATTAATAATAAAAGCTAATAATAAATGTTATTAATCCAATCTTAAAATAATGATACCCGAAAGTAGTGGCTCATTTAAAAACTCGATATGATTGGTTATTTTTTTTTTAAAAGCGCGGATCTTTGAATTTTTTTAAATTAAAAGTGTGTTGGATTTGAATTTTGAAACTCAAGTATATTTATAGAACTTCTAAATAATTAAAATAGAATAAAAACATTCGATTTTTTGCTTGAAACACGTATCTAATTATCTTATCAATTAAACTAATTAAAACTAAATCATAGTGAAAAATAGCGTTCATAACCTGAACGATAAAACAGTACGCGCGAAGCGCATTTGAATTTTGCTAGTTTCTAAAACATGTACAATAATAAAATTGTCATCACTTTCATTATAATACAACTTTAAATATTCTGCATTACAATATTATTAATTAGCCATTTTTATTTGTTTAGGTATGCTCGATTGAGAAACCATTTTTTAGAATGGTAATGATACTATTGAACGACGGATTGAATTGCCACACGTATGTTTTAAGAGCTAAAGTATTAGCCAACATTTTTAAAATAGAAAAGTCTCCAACGTGTAAATTAATACATTTCATTAACTGTTACACACACGTTGGATGGCTTGCCCAACAATTGTTCAGAGATTCTCCAAGCATGACGGAGACGTCAAAATGCGTCGCTTGTGATTATCAAAATATAAAATACTTGACAGCAATTAATATAGAAGACGAAAATATAAAACATATGGGCGATGAGGATTTTATATCAAAATATTGCACTGGAGAGAACAGCAACTGTATACAATGCTTTGCTAAAAACAGTGTTGAAAGTGAAATTCCAAAGATAGGTAAGTTTTCAAAATACACTATATTGAAAAAAATACATGTGTCACGTGGATAATAGTATGTTATGCACCAAGGGAATAAAGGGGGCTGTGTGCGCCATGCGCCAAACGCGCAGGTTCGCACAACCCACTAAGTATATTCACGAGTGCAACATACTATTTTTTAAGATTACTATCGTAAAATTCGTACTCGATTCGCTAAATTACGATGGGGTGTGTTAAAAAATCACTTTCTCACTCGTATATCGAACACTATTTTTTGACTCGACGTGTGCGAAGCTTAATTAAGGGCATACTTTTTTATTCAAGCGTGTGCAAAATTGAACTTTGCGCACGAAGTATTAAAATAGTTATTTTAGCAAAATAAGTCTCTAAGCGAGACTTGAAATGCTTAAATAATAAAAAAAAATAGTTATTTGCGATATAAGTACGAAAAAGTGATTTCATCCTCGTGGTCGACGTTTGCGCCCGAGCGAAGCGAGCATGAAAAGGCCACACGAGGATAAAATCACTTTCTCACTCGCGTATCGAATGCAATTTTTTCATACGACGAGTGCAAAACTTGATTTAGAGCATGCTGTTTTATTCGAGCGTGCGCAAAGTGGACACTTTGCGAACGGAGTGTGAAAAAGTATTGTATGCAACTTTGGCGCGTATACATCTCGCATTAGCAATGATTGTAAGGCGACTCTCATACCTATGCAGTGCCAGCACTCTTGCGCACCGATCACAGCTCGTACGTGATACTTCACACCGTCATTTTATAAATATAATATACCAATCATTTGTTTCAGGTGATTTTGTAATCTTCCAAATTTCTAATGAGGAAGACGAAAATGTAACTGTAAAACTCCAAAATTAAAAAAAAAAAATTTATAATCCTCTTGCAATTGACGAAGAAATTATTTTAATTGGCGCAGTGGCTTACCACGGGATAGGTGGGCTTCCTCGTCAATTGAGGTCGCCCAAAGAGAATGGTAACGAAGCGACTGGGCACTACACGTCCTTTTTATATCGAAGAGGAAATACTTCGTGGATGGAAGTCGATGACTTAAAAAAAAAAAGTAAATGTTATCGAGAAAATAAGGACATTGTAGTGAGACTTCTGGCTTACGTAAAAATAAAAAAATAAATTAAGAATTTTGAATAATGAAGTAGTATTTTTTATTTTTAATTATCACATTTGTCCCTCGTAGATGTACTAAATAAAACCGCTGCTAACTGCTTTAGCAGAATGCTTTCTCAAAGAGAATCGATAAATTGCATCAAATAATCTTTTTAAATGTATATTTTAATGTAAAATTTCATTCTTTGTACATATCTGATTTTCCATAAATTCAATATTAAAAATGATCAAGAAAATTATATTTAAAAATGAAGCTGAACTTAGTGTTGAAAATAGTACATCTATATTGTACGCATGAGAATATTAGTAGGTATGTGTGAGCGCGCGACTGTATCGAGAGCGCGCAATGTCGTATGGGCCTAGATGTAAACATGTACCTCTCCCCTTCCTATAGTGTGTGCGTGAGCAAGCATCTAAGTCGAGAGTTAGTGAACGATACGCTGCTCTCTCTCTACTGCCGTACGCTGAACGGCGAGCACCGTGCGCGCGAGACGCTATGAAGCGCTCGGAGAATCTTATAATTTAGTCTAAATAAACCAGTTATTCTTTATGTACCTAAAAGAGTCTCTCTTTCATTTACCACACCTCAACATGGTAGCAGAGCGTGGTTGGTAAGTGAAACCTTTTTTTATCTGCTATATTGACTCTCGAGTCATATAGAGATAATAAGTGCCGCGTATGTGAATACCGAGTGAAACGTGCATGGAAGAAAAATCGAAATTGAAAATCGAGCAAGAAGTAAAGTCCGAACACGAAGGAACGTTCGAGACACCTAGTGAAGAAGAAACGACCTTGGAGGTTAAGCACGAAGAAAATTCCGAACACGAAGGAACGTTCGAGAACGAAGAAGACGAAATGGAGAAAAAGGAAGTCACGATACCGGTGTTCGATGGAGAAGACTACAGTATGTGGAAGAAAAGGATCACGATGTATTTAAAGTTAAAAAAATGTGACTTAGTGATAACCAGAGCAAGAGTTGCTGCAGACAAAGAAGACTGGGAAGAAAATGATTTAAAGGCCATAAATTTGATTTACAGTGCCATATCCAACAAACAATTGGAGTTTGTGTGTGAAGAAGATACAGCGTATAAAATAATAAAGAAATTGGATGATATGTATTTGAAAGAGTCTACAGCACTACAAATTGTGTGTAGAAATAAATTGGAAAAATTGAGACTAGAAAAGTTTAGTGATACAGCAACATTTTTCAGTGAATTTGAAAAATCAGTGAATGAATTAAAAAGCGCAGGTGCAAAAATAAGTGAAAAGGAAAAACTGAATTACATGTTGAACACGTTGCCAAGCCAATACAGTTACATTGGCGATTTAATAGACACGTTAAAAGAAGAGGATCAAACAGCATCGTATGTGAAAAATAAAATCCAAATTGCTGTAATGAAAAATAATAGCGAGCACAGCGAACAAAGGTCAAATGTATTCGCTGCAAAGAAGAACCAGAAAGGAAGCTGCTTCAAATGTGGAAAAATCGGGCATTTCGCACGAGAATGCCAAAATGGAGGACAAGCAGGACAAAGCGGCACAACATGGCGTGGCTCAACACGTGGCCGCGGCCGAGGCAAGGCAGGAAGAGGCAACTACGGCAGGGGGCGCGGAAACTTCCGTCAGCAAGGAGCCAGCACGAGTAGGGATGGGCGATACGGTATCGATACACCTGTGTATTGATACTTTAATGGAAAAATATCGATATTTTGTATCGATATTAGCCGTTGCTAATATCGTGCGTATCGATACGCAGCCTGCTAGTATCGAAACCGATATTTTTAGTTGTTTGCGGGTTGCGCCGCCACCAAACACCGCGCAATCAGTGCGTCGATACTTTACTGTAGTCTGGCGCCTGCACACCAGAGGCCTTCGCCGATTGGGCGCTCGAACGGCTCTAGCGGAATGAGTATATAGCGCGCGTGTTCAAACAGTGAAAGCATGAGCCTATAGGCGGGTGACGCGAGGAACGAACATTATACAACGGAGTTACGTAGACGTGCGAAATTAAGGCAGGCAATTATTAAAATGATTTCTAAACCCAAGTAGGCACGGGATGCGAGATCCAGGCGTATACGGGAGCGCGTGAGACGTATACAGAAGGCAAAATAATTATTTATATAATTCCTAACCCTAAGTAGGCGCGGGATGCGAGTTCCACGCGTATACGGGAGCGCGTTAGACGTGTATATAAGGCAAAATAATTATTTATATAATTCCTAACCCCAAGTAGGCGGGGGATGCGAGTTCCACGCATATACGGGAGCGCGACAGACGTGTATACAAGGCAAAATAATTATTTATATAAATCCTTACTCCAAGTAGGCGGGGGATGCGAGTTTCACGCGTATACGGGAGCGCGTTAGACGTGTATACATGGAAAAATTCAAATAATTCTTAACCTCATGTAGGCGGGAGATACTCCCGTATTCACGTGGAATGCGCACCTTGGAGTTAAGAATTATTTAAATAATTATTTTGCCATGTATACACGTCTAACGCGCTCCCGTATACGCATGGAACTCGCATCCACCACCTACTTGGGGTTAGGAATTATATAAATAATTATTTAACCTTATATACCCGTCTGACGCGCTCCCGTATACGCGTGGAAATCGCATCCCCCACCTGCTTGGGGTTAGGAATTATATAAATAATTATTGTGCCTTGTATACACGTCTGACGCGCTCCCGTATACACGTGGAACTCGCATCATCCGCCTACTTGGGGTTAGGAATTATATAAATAATTATTTTGCCTTATATACATGTCTGACGCGCTTCCGTATACGCGTGGAACTCGCATACCCCGCCTACTTGATGTTATGTTTATGTTTTCATTAAATACTCGGAAATTCATGCGGTTACACGAGTTCAACTTTCACGTACAGCTGCTTCAGGTTTTAAGACATACGTTCGTTAGTTTTTTATTGCTTTTTCTGCTTTTGTACAAAATTGCACTCTATGTCAATCAGCTGTTTTTGACCGAGTCCCGAGTCGCGTTTGATATCTCTTATGTCTACGGTCACATAAGAGCCCGTCTATAACCTGCAAACTTTCGAATCAAAATTTTCTCCATATTTGCGATAGTAAATATGGAGAAAACTCGTGCGTATTCTGAATAATTCAAAGAATAATATCTCTTATGAACCTCCTTAATAATCATCTAGAAAGTACGTAACCATATAGTATAAAATAAATATTAACAATATTATGGTACGATCGATGGAATAAATTTTATCTTGAATTTTCAATAATCAAAAATATATAAATCTATGTTTATTATAGTAATTTATTCGAGATAATCTCTTACTTATAAAATTAAGCTATTAAATTGTTATTTAAATTTTATTTATTTGAAAATACTTACATTGAAATGATTAAAAAATGCTGTTTTAATTTGAAATTTCCTCTTCAAAAAGTTTATAAATAATTTATATTATTAAGATTAATTGGAAAAATTAAGGCCTTGATTAATGTTACACACTATTTTTAAACGAAATAGTATTATTATTTGTAATATCATACTTATTATAGTTTATACCGATATCGATATTTTTGAGTCATGATCAAGAAAATAACGAGACAAGACAAGATTTTGAACCCAGTGATTTGTACAATAACAAGACAATACTTAGAAAATCGATATTTAGCGATATCAAAACGATATTTTGTATAATATTGCCTTTTCTTGTATTGTGGAAGCCCTACAGTTTACTTTGCTTTTATATATCCTACATTTTAAATGTATCGATACACAGAATATCGATATTTTGGTTTCGATATTTTAGGTATATCGATACTAACACCACTGATACATATCGATACCTTGTATCGATACATTCGGGGTGTATCGCCCATCCTTAAGGTGATGCGATACTGACACTATTGCCCAAAATTTGGTTCCCGTTTTTCTCATTCAATTTTTAATTTTAAGAAAAAAACTCTTTGATACGTTGTAGTTCTTTATTAAACTTAAAACGTGTCAAAGAGTTTTTTTCAAAAAGTTTAAAATTGAAGGAGAAAAACGGGAACCGAGAATTGAGTAATGGCGTGGGTATCACATCACCTTAAGCACGAGCGAGCAGAGCAGTGAAGGTACGAGCGCGTGGATAACTACGGCGCATGCGGCGCAGAGTAACTATAGTCAAGGTAGGCTAGGTAATGAAATACAGTGGTTGCTGGACAGCGGATGTAAACGAAAATTGGAAACGTAGTTAGCTATTTTGACGCGTTTGGTAAAAAGAATGAAGTTAATATGAGTAATGTTTTTTATGCTGAAAAGATGAATAAAAACTTAATAAGTTTTGGGAAATTAACAGATAACAATACGATTATCTCGAAGGGAAATAGAGCAGAAATAATAGATAAAAATAATAAGTTGATAGCTGTAGCATACAAAGAAAATCGAATTTATAAAATAAACAGTAGTTTGAAACAGAGAGAAAATTTTGTAAATACAGTAGAATGTACAAGTAATAATATGAGTTTGAAAGAGAAATGGCATAGAATGTTAGGACACGTAAATTTCGGGTATCTAAATACACTATGTAAACAAGAGTTATTAACGGGCATTCCGAATGAACTTGAATCGGAATTTATGAAGTGTAAAACGTGTATAGAGAATAAAATGCATAATGTACCATTTAAAAATAATAGATCTAGAGCGAAAGATATTTTAGAGATTATTCATACAGATGTATGCGGTCCCTTCAAAACTACTGGGTTTAACGGGGAAAATTACTTTGTTTCGATTATAGATGACTATAGCAAAATAGCTAGAGTCTATTGCATAAAAACTAAAGATGAGGTTTTTGATTGTATTGTTAGATATATAAATGAAACTGAAAACCTAACGGGAAAACGTGTAAAAATATTGAGATGTGATAACGGGAAAGAATATTTAAATAATCGCTTCTATAAATTTGCCAAAGAAAAAGGTATTATTCTGAATAATTGCCCAGTATATCTACATGAGTTAAACGGAACCGTGGAAAGGTTTAACAGAACGATAATGGATATGGCGCGATGTTTACTAACAGAGGCGAACGCTCATAAACGGTTTTGGCCCGAGATTATTTGCGCAGCGACGTATTTGAAAAATCGAACGCTGACTAATACGATAGAGAGAAAAACTCCGTACGAAATATTTTTTAATAAACGGCCGGATGTCAAACATTTACGTCTGTACGGGAGTAGAGTGTTTATTAGAAAACCGGAACAAAAAAGAATTTCTAAATGGGATAAAAAGGCAGATATGGGAATCCTATTAGGATATAGTGATGTAGGATATAGAGTTCTATTAAATAATAAAATGATAGTCGCTAGACATGTAGAGTTTGTAGAGGAAAGCGTAAAATGTATAGGATTTAATGACGTAGAGTCAAAATATCCATCTCCTTCTACTTCGACTCTCGAGTCATTTAGAGGAGAACAAAATGATCGCGATGATGATTTAAGCGATGATAATGTTTTTCAAAGCGCGGATGAAAATAATGAACAGGAACCAAAAGTTGCAAATAAGAAAAAGTTAGAACTATTAAAAGTCTCACGTAGATCTACTCGTGATAGAAAAAGCCCAATAAGATATCCAGAAAATATCTCAAATAATATTCATGTAAACTACTGCAGGGTAGATACTCCATATACATTTGAGGAGGCGATGAGTAGTAATGATAGTGAGATCTGGATAAAAGCTATGGATAAAGAAATAGAAAGTTTAAATGAAAATAAGACATGGGAATTAGTTGAAAAGATACCAAATGAAAAAGTAATAGATGTAAAATGGGTTTATAGTAAGAAATCTGATGATACATATAAAGCGAGATTAGTCGTAAGAGGATTTCAACAGACAAATGTTATTGACGACATATACGCTCCAGTTGCTAAAATGCAAACGTTAAAAATTTTGTTTTCCTTTTGTTGCCAGAATGGCCTAATCATAGAACAGATGGATGTAGTCACAGCATTTTTAAATGGTGAAGTAAGCTCGGAGGTATATGTCGGTCAACCGAAAGGTTATAGCGATGGAACAAACAGGGTTTGTAAATTACGTAAAGCATTGTACGGACTGCGAGAAAGTCCAAGGGCATGGTATGAATGTTTGGACGAATATTTAACAAAGATAAAATTTAAAAGGAGTAATGTAGATTATTGTTTATATACTCAAGGTGAAGGTATAGATCAAATTTACTTATTAATATATGTCGATGATTTGTTAATTTGTAGTAAGAATAAAAAGAAAATTAAAAATTTAAAAAGAGTTTTGTCAGAAAAATTTAAGATGAAAGATCTAGGAGAAATTAAAGAATACCTTGGTATTAATATAGAGTATGATTATCGTAATTGTGATATGAAATTAAGCCAAACTAAATATATAGAGTCATTAACGAATAAATATCAATTGCAGGATAGTAGATTATATAGTACTCCTATGGAAACAAATCTAAAAATTGAAAAGGCTGAAATATGCGAGTCAGATATTAAATATAGAAATTTGATAGGTGCATTATTATATATAAGTTCAAGTACAAGGCCCGATATAAGTTTTAGTGTAAATTATCTGAGTAGATATCAAAATAGTTATAATGAGACTCACTGGAAATATGCGTTACGAATCTTGAAATACTTGTATTTAACTAAAGACTTAAAGATGAACTATAAAAGAAATGTAAATTGCGAAACTATAGAGTGTTATGTAGACGCAGATTGGGCTGGTGATAATGTTGACAGAAAATCCACATCTGGATATATTATTAACGTATTTGGAAATGTAATTGATTGGAAATCGCGAAAACAAAAAACGGTAACAAAGGCCTCAACTTATGCAGAATATGTAGCCTTATCTGAGGCAGTTAGTGAAATAAAATTTATACTAGAGTTAATGAAAAACTTTAATGTGGAAGTGATTGATCCTGTAAAAGTATTTGAAGATAATACAGGAGCGATAAATATAGCGAATTATGGAAACTTTACTAAAAACTCGAAGCATATAGAAATACATTATCACTATGTTCATGAAAGCGTGAAAGAAAAAGAAATTGTAATAATTAAAATTGACTCGAATGATAATGTTGCGGATATCTTTACAAAAGCGTTGTGTAAAGATAAATTTGAAAAGTTCAGAGAATTATTGAATATCATGTAATAAATGAAAAGTGTACAATATATATGTAAGGAGGTGTGTTGAAAATAGTACATCTATATTGTACGCATGAGAATATTAGTAGGTATGTGTGAGCGCGCAACTGTATCGAGAGCGCGCAATGTCGTATGGGCCTAGATGTAAACATGTACCTCTCCCCTTCCTATAGTGTGTGCGTGAGCAAGCATCTAAGTCGAGAGGCAGTGAACGATACGCTGCTCTCTCTCTACTGCCGTACGCTGAACGGCGAGCACCGTGCGCGCGAGACGCTATGAAGCGCTCGGAGAATCTTATAATTTAGTCTAAATAAACCAGTTATTCTTTATGTACCTAAAAGAGTCTCTCCTTCATTTACCACACCTCAACACTTAGCAAGCAGGTAGATGAGAAAAGCCGTCGTTCTCAGTCAAAACGTAAAATCACCGAAAAATAATTTTTACTTCGATAAAAATACAGCAAATCAGTTTTTACGTAATAATTAAACCAAAATATCACATTTTCAATGGCAAAAATATGTTTTGCCAACCAAGACGTCGGTTTGTAAATGGTTGAAGCGAAGCAACGTGATTAAGAACGCGCTAATGATCTCTCGGCACCGCAGCGACAAAACTGGGCCTGTACATGTTCTCTATCTATACGTACACACTTTAGATAATCAAAGAAAGCTATTTATTGAATATAGAAAAATGTACAGGCCCAGAAATTGAAATATAAGCCCGAGAGCGCCCCTAATCGCTTAGCAGGGAGATGGATTTTTTACGCTCACGGCGACTTTAGAGTCGCGCAGCGAAAAAATTGGGCGACTCTAAAGTCGCCGTCAGCGTAAAAAATTCATCTCCCTGCTAAGCGATTTGGGGAGCTATCGGGCCTATATTTCAATTTCTGGGCCTGTACATTTTTTTATATTAGAGCAATATCTTCTTTCGATTACCTGAAGTGTGTACGTACAGTTACAGAAGATGTACAGGCCCAGTTTTTTCGCTGCGCGACTCTAAAGTCGCCGTGAGAGCAAAAAATCCATCTCCCTGCTCATCAAGTAGGGGCGCTCTCAGGCTTATATTTCAATTTCTGAGGCCTGTAAATTTTTTTATATTGAACAAATAGTTTCCTTTGATTACCTTAAGTGTGTACGTACAGTTACAGAACATGTACAGGCCCAGTTTTTTCGCTGTGCGACTCTAAAGTCGCCGTGAGAGCAAAAAATTCGTCTCCCTGCTCATCAAGTACGGGCGCTCTCGGGCTCATTTTTTATTTTCTGGGCCTGTACATTTTTTTATATTGGAGCAATATCTTCTTTCGATTACCTGAAGTGTGTACGTACAGTTACAGAAAATGTACAGGCCCAGTTTTTTCGCTGCGCGACTCTAAAGTCGCCGTGAGCGAAAAAAATCCATCTTCCTGCTAAGCAAGTAGGGGCGCTCTCGGGCTTATATTTCAATTTCTGGGCCTGTACATTTTTTTATATTGAACAAATAGTTTTCTTTGATTACCTAAAGTGTGTACGTACAGTTACAGAACATGTGCAGGCCCATCAGTTTATTCGCTGTACGACTCTAAAGTCGCCGTGAGAGCAAAAAATTCATCTCCCTGCTCATCAAGTACGGGTGCTCTCGGGCTTATATTTCATTTTATGGGCCTGTACATTTTTTTATATTGGAGCAATATCTTCTTTCGATTACCAGAAGTGTGTACGTACAGTTACAGAAGATGTACAGGCCCAGTTTTTTTGCTGTGCGACTTAGAAGTCGTCGTGAGAGTAAAAAACCCATCTCCCTGCTCATCAAGTAGGGGCGCTCTCGGGCTTATATTTCAATTTTTGGGCCTGTACATTTTTTTATATTCAACAAATATCTTCCTTTGATTACCTAAAGTGTCTACGTACAGTTACAGAAGATGTACAGGCCCAGTTTTGTCGCTGCGGTGCCGAGAGATCATTAGCGCGTTCTTAATCACGTTGCTTTGCTTTAACCATTTACAAACCGACGTCTTGCTTGTCAAAACATATTTTTGTCATTGAAAATGTGATATTTTGGTTCAATTATTACGTAAAAACTGATTTGCTGTATTTTTATCGAAGTAAAAATTATTTTTCGGTGATTTTACGTTTTGACTGAGAACCACTGCTTTTCTCATCTACCTGCTTACTAACTTTAGCTTCATTATTTAAAGTAGTTATTTAGTAATTATTAAATTGCAAATTTAAAAAATTAAGGTCTTATCACATGCTATTTATTGAATTTATAAATAATTTATAACTCGGCGATTGCATCAAAATCCTAACAATCCAGCAAAGACTGCGAAAATCCATTAACCCATAGGATGGTTTCATGAGAATTTCAAAACCGCTGCTAACTGCTTTAGCAGAATGCTTTCTCAAAGAGAATCGATAAATTGCATTAAATAATCTTTTTAAATGTATATTTTAATGTAAAATTTCATTATTTGTATATATCTGATTTCCATAAATTCAATATTCAAAATGACCAAGAAAATTATATTTAAAATAGTTATTTAGTAATTGTTAAATTGCAAATTTAAAAAATTAAGGTATTATCACATGTTATTTATTGAATTTATAAATAATTTATAACTCGGCGATTGCATCAAAACCCTAACAATCCAGCGAAGACTGCGAAAATCCATTAACCCATAGGATGGTTTCATGAGAATTTCAAAAACCATATAAATCGTCAAAGGTTTCAAATAACCTTTAACATTATTTTCGTTTTCCCATATTTTTTATTATGGTTGTTACTGACTAAATATTGTACGTTTTAACGGAAAAAATATAGATAGATAAGTAATTTCAAGACCTTTCAAAGAATGTGACTACCGACCGATATCTAAACCCAACGCCGTAAAAAAATATTTTCGATTTTTCCAGATTTCTCTTTATTTTTTTTAACCAGCTTAATATTGTCCGATCGGGCTGACAAAAATATGGATAGACAGGTAATTTCAAGTCTTTTAAGAAAACGTGACTAGTTTTGACCGACATGTAAACTCAACGCCGTAAAAAAATATTTTCGATTTTTCCAGATTTTTCTTTATTTTTTTTAACCGGCTTAATATTGTCCGATCGGGCCGACAAAAATATGGATAGATAGGTAATTTCAAGTCCTTCAAGAAAATGCGCTTACATCTGACTGATATCCAAACCCGGCGACGAAAAAAAAAAGTTTGGATTTTTCCATATTTTTCTTTATTTTTTTTAACCGGCTTAATATGGTCCGATCGGGCCGAGAAAAATATGGATAGACAGGTAATTTCAAGTCTTTTAAGAAAACGTGACTAGTTTTGACCGACATGTAAACTCAACGCCGTAAAAAAATATTTTCGATTTTTCCAGATTTTTCTTTATTTTTTTTAACCGGCTTAATATTGTCCGACCGGGCCGACAAAAATATGGATAGATAGGTAATTTCAAGTCCTTCAAGAAAATGTGCTTACATCTGACTGATATCCAAACCCGGCGACGAAAAAAAAAAGTTTGGATTTTTCCATATTTTTCTTTATTTTTTTTAACCGGCTTAATATGGTCCGATCGGGCCGAGAAAAATATGGATAGACAGGTAATTTCAAGTCCTTTAAGAAAACGTGACTAGTTTTGACCGACATGTAAATCCAACGCCGTAAAATAATATTTTCGATTTTTCCAGATTTTTCTTTATTTTTTTTTAACTGGCTTAATATTGTCCGATCAACTTTATAATTGAACTTGCACAACTTCAAAATGAACTTAAGATATCTGTCAAAGATAAACTTGATACCTTTGTCCAGTTTCGAGTTATGCCGCGGACAAATTCATTACACACACACACACACACACACACACACGCACAGATATTTTCTAGAAACCGCATATTTGGACTAAGGGAGCTCAGAAATGTCGAAAATCATCAAAATTTGAGGGTCGAAAAATTTCACCGTTACCAAGCTTTCTCTTTGAGAAAGCAAAACCATTTACAGCAATAAAATGACGTTTTTTTTCCGTTTTCTATCGACGCCGCGATCTAGTCTATTGAGAAGCAACAAATTCAGAAATAGTATAAAAAGTTACTAGCATGTTAAATACAACATCCTGCATAATTATGAATTCGTTGCTCACCGATTTACTAAATTAAATCAATATACAGCGTCGAAAAGACGGGTTTTTTGCGTTTTCGATCGACTTTGAGATCTAGGCTATTGTAAAGCAACAAACTCAGAACTACTGTAACAAGTTTGTAGCATGTTTGTTGAAAATAGTATATACATCTATATTGTACGCATGAGAATATTAGTAGGTATGTGTGAGCGCGCGACTGTATCGAGAGCGCGCAATGTCGTATGGGCCTAGACGTAAACATGTACCTCTCCCCTCCCTATAGTGTGTGCGTGAGCAAGCACCTAAGTCGAGCAGCGGTGTGCGACGCGCTGCTCTCTCTCTCTCTACTGCCGCACGCTGAGCGGAAAGCACCTTTTGCGCGAGACGCTATGAAGCGCTCGGATTCCTTTTATATTCAGTCTATATAAACCAATCATTCTTCATCACAAAAGTGTCTCTCCTTTATTACCACACCTCAACATGGTAGCAGGTCAGTGGTTTGCTGTTCGTAAGTTCTGACTTCCATTATCTTCTACATCGACTCTCGAGTGGTGTAGGGATAATTTAAAAGTGTTGTGCAAGTGACTACAGTGAGAAACGTATATGAAAGAAGATTCGAAGTTAAAAGTCAAGCAAGAAGAAGATTCGGAGCACGAAGGAAAGCTCGAGTCAATTGAAGAAGACACAACATTAGAAGTCAAGGAAGGAGAAGATTCCGAACACGAAGGAACGTTCGAGAACAAAGGAAACAAGATGGAGAAGAGGGACATAACGATACCGGTGTTTGATGGAGAGAACTATAACATGTGGAAAAAGAGAATCGAAATGCTTTTGAAATTAAAGAAATGTGCCACAGCGATAACTCGAAAAACGCGTTTTTCTCGTTTTCGATCGACTTTCGGGGCGAGGATCTCTTTTAGCTTGGAGCAACAAATTCAGGAAGGCTACTACAGCTCAAAAACATGTTAAATACAAGAACCGGCACAGCCGTGAATTTGTTGCTTTCAATTTTACTCGATAAAACACAATTTACAGCTGCCGAAACGCGTTTTTCTAGGTTTCGATCGACCTTCGGCGCGAGGATCTCTTTTAGCTTGGAGCAACAAATTCAGGAAGGCTACTACAGATCAAAAGCATGTTAAATACAAGAACCGGCACAGTCGTGAATTTGTTGCTTTAGTTTTTACGCGATAAAAGAATAGTTGAAGCCGTCGGAACGCGTTTTTCTCGTTTTTATCGACTTTCGGCGCGGGGATCTACTTTAGCTTGGAGCAACAAATTCAGGAAGGCTTGTGCAGCTTAAAAGCATGTTAGATACAAGAGCTGGCACAGTGGTGAATTTGTTGCTTTCGATTTTACTCGATAAAATACAATTTATAGCCGCCGAAATGCGTTTTTCTCGTTTCCTTTCGACTTTCGGTGCGAGGATCTCTTTTAGCTTGGAGCAACAAATTCAGGAAGGCTTGTGCAGCTTAAAAGCATGTTAAATACAAGAGCTGGCACAGTGGTGAATTTGTTGCTTTCGATTTTACTCGATAAAACACAATTTACAGCCGCCGAAATGCGTTTTTCTCGTTTCCGTTCGACTTTCGGCGCGGAGATCTACTTTAGCTTGGAGCAACAAATTCAGGAAGGCTTGTGCAGCTTAAAAGCATGTTAAATACAAGAGCTGGCACAGTGGTGAATTTGTTGCTTTCGATTTTACTCGATAAAACCCAATTTACAGCCGCCGAAACGCGTTTTTCCCGTTTTCGATCGACTTTCGGCGCGGGGATCTACTTTAGCTTGGAGCAACAAATTCAGAAAGGCTTGTGCAGCTTAAAAGCATGCTAGATACAAGAGCTGGCACAGCGGTGAATTTGTTGCTTTCGATTTTACTCGATAAAACACAATTTATAGCCGCCGAAATGCGTTTTTCTCGTTTCCTTTCGACTTCCGGTGCGAGGATCTCTTTTAGCTTGGAGCAACAAATTCAGGAAGGCTTGTGCAGCTTAAAAGCATGTTAAATACAAGAGCTGGCACAGTGGTGAATTTGTTGCTTTCGATTTTACTCGATAAAACACAATTTACAGCCGCCGAAATGCGTTTTTCTCGTTTCCGTTCGACTTTCGGCGCGGAGATCTACTTTAGCTTGGAGCAACAAATTCAGGAAGGCTTGTGCAGCTTAAAAGCATGTTAAATACAAGAGCTGGCAAATTGGTGAATTTGTTGCTTTCGATTTTACTCGATAAAACCCAATTTACAGCCGCCGAAACGTGTTTCTCTCGTTTTCGATCGACTTTCGGCGCGAGGATCTCTTTTTGCTTGGAGCAACAAATTCAGGAAGGCTTGTGCAGCTTAAAAGCATGTTAAATACAAGAACTGGCACAGTGGTGAATTTGTTGCTTTCGATTTTACTCGATAAAACCCAATTTACAGCCGCCGAAACGCGTTTTTCTCGTTTTCGATCGACTTTCGGCGCGGGGATCTACTTTAGCTTGGAGCAACAAATTCAGAAAGGCTTGTGCAGCTTAAAAGCATGCTAGATACAAGAGCTGGCACAGTGGTGAATTTGTTGCTTTCGATTTTACTCGATAAAACACAATTTATAGCCGCCGAAATGCGTTTTTCTCGTTTCCTTTCGACTTCCGGTGCGAGGATCTCTTTTAGCTTGGAGCAACAAATTCAGGAAGGCTTGTGCAGCTTAAAAGCATGTTAAATACAAGAGCTGGCACAGTGGTGAATTTGTTGCTTTCGATTTTACTTGATAAAACACCATTTACAGCCGCTGAAACGCGTTTTTTTCGTTTCCGTTCGTCTTTCGGCGCGGGGATCTCTTTTAGCTTGGAGCAACAAATTCAGGAAGGCTTGTGCAGCTTAAAAGCATGTTAAATACAAGAGCTGGCACAATGGTGAATTTGTTGCTTTCGATTTTACTCGATAAAACCCAATTTACAGCCGCCGAAACGCGTTTTTCTAGGTTTCGATCGACCTTCGGCGCGAGGATCTCTTTTAGCTTGGAGCAACAAATTCAGGAAGGCTACTACAGCTCAAAAACATGTTAAATACAAGAGCTGGCACAGTGGTGAATTTGTTGCTTTCGATTTTACTCGATAAAACCCAATTTACAACCGCCGAAACGCGTTTTTCTCGTTTTCGATCGACTTTCGGCGCGAGGATCTCTTTTAGCTTGGAGCAACAAATTCAGGAAGGCTACTACAGCTCAAAAACATGTTAAATACAAGAACCGGCACAGTCGTGAATTTGTTGCTTTCGATTTTACTCGATAAAACCCAATTTACAGCCGCCGAAACGCGTTTTTCTCGTTTTCGATCGACTTTCGGCGCGAGGATCTCTTTTAGCTTGGAGCAACAAATTCAGGAAGGCTACTACAGCTCAAAAACATGTTAAATACAAGAGCTGGCACAGTGGTGAATTTGTTGCTTTCGATTTTACTTAATAAAACACCATTTACAGCCGCTGAAACGCGCTTTTTTCGTTTCCGTTCGTCTTTCGGAGCGGGGATCTCTTTTAGCTTGGAGCAACAAATTCAGGAAGGCTTGTGCAGCTCAAAAGCATGTTAAATACAAGAGCTGGCACATTGGTGAATTTGTTGCTTTCAATTTTACTCGATAAAACCCAATTTACAGCCGCCGAAACGCGTTTTTCTCGTTGTCGATCGACTTTCGGCGCGAGGATCTCTTTTAGCTTGGAGCAACAAATTCAGGAAGGCTACTACAGCTCAAAAACATGTTAAATACAAGAGCTGGCACAGTGGTGAATTTGTTGCTTTCGATTTTACTTGATAAAACACCATTTACAACCGCTGAAACGCGTTTTTTTCGTTTCCGTTCGTCTTTCGGAGCGGGGATCTCTTTTAGCTTGGAGCAACAAATTCAGGAAGGCTTGTGCAGCTTAAAAGCATGTTAAATACAAGAGCTGGCACATTGGTGAATTTGTTGCTTTCAATTTTACTCGATAAAACCCAATTTACAGCCGCCGAAACGCGTTTTTCTCGTTTTCGATCGACTTTCGGCGCGAGGATCTCTTTTAGCTTGGAGCAACAAATTCAGGAAGGCTACTACAGCTCAAAAACATGTTAAATACAAGAGCTGGCACAGTGGTGAATTTGTTGCTTTCGATTTTACTTGATAAAACACCATTTACAGCTGCTGAAACGTGTTTTTTTTCGTTTCCGTTCGTCTTTCGGCGCGGGGATCTCTTTTAGCTTGGAGCAACAAATTCAGGAAGGCTTGTGCAGCTTAAAAGCATGTTAAATACAAGAGCTGGCACATTGGTGAATTTGTTGCTTTCGATTTTACTCGATAAAACCCAATTTACAGCCGCCGAAACGCGTTTCTCTCGTTTTCGATCGACTTTCGGCGCGAGGATCTCTTTTAGCATGGAGCAACAAATTCAGGAAGGCTTGTGCAGCTTAAAAGCATGTTAAATACAAGAGCTGGCACATTGGTGATTTTGTTGCTTTCGATTTTACTCGATAAAACCCAATTTACAGCCGCCGAAACGCGTTTCTCTCGTTTTCGATCGACTTTCGGCGCGAGGATCTCTTTTAGCTTGGAGCAACAAATTCAGGAAGGCTTGTGCAGCTTAAAAGCATGTTAAATACAAGAGCCGGCACATTGGTGAATTTGTTGCTTTCGATTTTACTCGACAAAACCCAATTTACAGCCGCCGAAACGCGTTTTTCTCGTTTTCGATCGACTTTCGGCGCGAGGATCTCTTTTAGCTTGGAGCAACAAATTCAGGAAGGCTTGTGCAGCTTAAAAGCATGTTAAATACAAGAGCTGGCACAGTGGTGAATTTGTTGCTTTCGATTTTACTCGATAAAACCCAATTTACAGCCGCCGAAACGCGTTTTTCTCGTTTTTGATCGACTTTCGGCGCGAGGATCTCTTTTAGCTTGGAGCAACAAATTCAGGAAGGCTACTACAGCTCAAAAACATGTTAAATACAAGAACCGGCACAGTCGTGAATTTGTTGCTTTCGATTTTACTCGATAAAACCCAATTTACAGCCGCCGAAACGCGTTTTTCTCGTTTTCGATCGACTTTCGGCGCGAGGATCTCTTTTAGCTTGGAGCAACAAATTCAGGAAGGCTACTACAGCTCAAAAACATGTTAAATACAAGAGCTGGCACAGTGGTGAATTTGTTGCTTTCGATTTTACTTGATAAAACACCATTTACAGCCGCTGAAACGCGTTTTTTTCGTTTCCGTTCGTCTTTCGTAGCGGGGATCTCTTTTAGCTTGGAGCAACAAATTCAGGAAGGCTTGTGCAGCTTAAAAGCATGATAAATACAAGAGCTGGTACATTGGTGAATTTGTTACTTTCGATTTTACTCGATAAAACCCAATTTACAGCCGCCGAAACGCGTTTTTCTCGTTTTCGATCGACTTTCGGCGCGAGGATCTCTTTTAGCTTGGAGCAACAAATTCAGGAAGGCTACTACAGCTCAAAAACATGTTAAATACAAGAACCGGCACAGTCGTGAATTTGTTGCTTTCGATTTTACTCGATAAAACACAATTTACAGCTGCCGAAACGCGTTTTTCTAGGTTTCGATCGACCTTCGGCGCGAGGATCTCTTTTAACTTGGAGCAACAAATTCAGGAAGGCTACTACAGCTCAAAAACATGTTAAATACAAGAACCGGCACAGTCGTGAATTTGTTGCTTTAGTTTTTACGCGATAAAAGAATAGTTGAAGCCGTCGGAACGCGTTTTTCTCGTTTTCGATCGACTTTCGGCGCGGGGATCTACTTTAGCTTGGAGCAACAAATTCAGGAAGTCTTGTGCAGCTTAAAAGCATGTTAGATACAAGAGCTGGCACAGTGGTGAATTTGTTGCTTTCGATTTTACTCGATAAAACACAATTTATAGCCGCCGAAATGCGTTTTTCTCGTTTCCTTTCGACTTTCGGTGCGAGGATCTCTTTTAGCTTGGAGCCACAAATTCAGGAAGGCTTGTGCAGCTTAAAAGCATGTTAAATACAAGAGCTGGCACAGTGGTGAATTTGTTGCTTTCGATTTTACTCGATAAAACCCAATTTACAGCCGCCGAAACGCGTTTTTCTCGTTTTCGATCGACTTTCGGCGCGGGGATCTACTTTAGCTTGGAGCAACAAATTCAGGAAGGCTTGTGCAGCTTAAAAGCATGTTAGATACAAGAGCTGGCACAGTGGTGAATTTGTTGCTTTCGATTTTACTCGATAAAACACAATTTATAGCCGCCGAAATGCGTTTTTCTCGTTTCCTTTCGACTTTCGCTGCGAGGATTTCTTTTAGCTTGGAGCAACAAATTCAGGAAGGCTTGTGCAGCTTAAAAGCATGTTAAATACAAGAGCTGGCAGAGTGGTGAATTTGTTGCTTTCGATTTTACTCGATAAAACCCAATTTACAGCCGCCGAAACGCGTTTTTCTCGTTTTCGATCGACTTTCGGCGCGAGGATCTCTTTTAGCTTGGAGCAACAAATTCAGGAAGGCTACTACAGCTCAAAAACATGTTAAATACAAGAGCTGGCACAGTGGTGAATTTGTTGCTTTCGATTTTACTTGATAAAACACCATTTACAGCTGCTGAAACGCGTTTTTTTCGTTTCCGTTCGTCTTTCGGCGCGAGGATCTCTTTTAGCTTGGAGCAACAAATTCAGGAAGGCTTGTGCAGCTTAAAAGCATGTTAAATACAAGAGCTGGCACAGTGGTGAATTTGTTGCTTTCGATTTTACTCGATAAAACCCAATTTACAGCCGCCGAAACGCGTTTTTCTCGTTTTCGATCGACTTTCAGCGCGAGGATCTCTTTTAGCTTGGAGCAACAAATTCAGGAAGGCTACTACAGCTCAAAAACATGTTAAATACAAGAACCGGCACAGTCGTGAATTTTTTGCTTTCGATTTTACTCGATAAAACACAATTTACAGCCGCCGAAATGCGTTTTTCTAGGTTTCGATCGACCTTCGGCGCGAGGATCTCTTTTAGCTTGGAGCAACAAATTCAGAAAGGCTACTACAGCTCAAAAACATTTTAAATACAAGAACCGGCACAGTCGTGAATTTGTTGCTTTAGTTTTTACGCGATAAAAAAATAATTGAAGCCGTCGGGACGCGTTTTTCTCGTTTTCGATCGACTTTCGGCGCGGGGATCTACTTTAGCTTGGAGCAACAAATTCAGGAAGGCTTGTGCAGCTTTAAAGCATGTTAAATACAAGAGCTGGCACAGTGGTGAATTTGTTGCTTTTGATTTTACTCGATAAAACACCATTTACAGCCGATGAAACGCGTTTTTTTCGTTTTTGATCGACGTTTAACTCCGGGAAAGGTCTAGCTAAATCTAACATATTTAGTCTTCTCGTAAACAATCAGCAACAAATTAGCAACAAAATATCCAATAGTTGTTTTGTTGAATTATTCGTGTATTGAAAGAATTACGTAATCCGGAGAATGGCCAGGTACTGCCAATCGGCGCCATTTTGTTTTTCGAGATTCGGGTCATAGCCTATCTTGAAGCAACAAATTAGCAACAAATTATACCGTTTACCCCGTCAAAAGATGTTATGTCGTTCAATAGTTACAGCTATGGCGGTGCTAGCTTAAGTCTTAAGCTAGCACCGCCAGGATATCTCGGAAACGGCTGGAGCAACAAATTCGGGATAGGCGTAAAAAATTAGCAACAAATTAGCAACAAAATATCCAATAGTTGTTTGTTGAATTATTCGTGTATTGAAAGAATTACGTAATCCGGAGAATGGCCAGGTACTGCCAATCGGCGCCATTTTGTTTTTCGTGATTCGGGACATAGCCTCTCTTGAAGCAACAAATTAGCAACAAATTATGCCGTTTACCCCGTCAAAAAATGTTATGTCGTTCAATAGTTACAGCTATGGCGGTGCTAGCTTAAGTCTTAAGCTAGCACCGCCAGGATATCTCGGAAACGGCTGAAGCAACAAATTATGGTGTAGGTGTCATTGTGGCGGTCGTTAGTGGCTGTGCTAGCTTAATAGACATTTGATATTGCGTACTATAAGTATTTTAAAAAAATAATTGTCTATACTCTCGATTTTTTCAGGTAAAAGAGGGGGTGTTCTGCGGTATTTGCATCGTTACCAGTGTTGTTGCAGCTAGCATGCATATCGTATTCCAGCAATAAAACTATTGGCTATTGTAAAAATTTCAGAATTTAGAATTTTTCTGTGATTTTTGGGGGTGTTCCGAGGTTGCCAATTTTTTCGTAGCTAGCTTGCATGCTAGTAATTGTATTCCGGAAACAATATTTTTGGCGATCTCAAAAATGGCTAAACTAGAATTTTTTTCTTTTTTTGCTACGACAAAATGGGGTATTGGGGGTAGATGAAGCACTAATAATCAGCATAAAAAAGACCAACCTGTTTCTCCATTGGGATTTGACCTGACGCAAGATAATATAATGATATCCCTCTCTTGGCCTTGGAACCCGTCAATATTGGCTATCTTTATCTTGGAATGATAGTTTAATATATTACTTCTCGATAGCAGATTGTGTAACATCTGATGTTGCCCCGCATACGGACTGATCACTCCGATTTCGTTTTGAATCCCTTCATCAAATATCTTTTGTAATAACTGAACAACGGCAGTAGCCTCTTCTATGTTACAAAAAGATTTTCCCACTTTTTTTTCTATGCCATTGATTTCATAGAACATCATAGCGTTGTCTATCTCTAGCCAAGGGAACGG
Source organism: Torymus aiolomorphi (assembly GCA_036365515.1). Lineage (NCBI taxonomy): Eukaryota > Metazoa > Arthropoda > Insecta > Hymenoptera > Torymidae > Torymus > Torymus aiolomorphi. The sequence goes on along the minus strand of CM070873.1, from coordinate 12,073,906 downwards.
CAATAGTCGGTCTGACGCCATCACCCCATTCTTCAACTTCCCTCCATAGAACATTTCCGAAGGAAATTTTGCGATATGCGGGTGCATCCTATATTGTACATTTAGCATTATTACATTTTTAAAATGCTTTTGGTCAACTAATCTCTTAAATAATGATTGATCAAATTTAGCCTTTTTTGCAGTTTCCGACATAACTACTGGTCCTAACTGCTTGTGATCTCCAACTAAAATAACCTTTTCAGCGTCATGCATCAAAATGGGAATCAAGCACTCTGGCTCTGTTGCCTGCGCTGCCTCATCTATAATGAGAACATCATATTTTCGGTCTTTAAAATTTTCGGCGCCTGATATAACACATGTACAGCACGTTATCTGCATCCAATCCCATACCTTCTGTACTGCTTCAAAAAATTTTCAACTGAAACAAAAACAACAGACACAAAATAATGAAATTAGAAATTAAGAAATGGGAAATTAAAAATCTTGAATAATAGTTTTTCAAGTACTGTGCATCAGACTCGTAAATATAGACGATGTTATTTATTAGTATAGTATTTATTAAAAATTTTTTTTCTAAATATTCCGAAAAATCCATTTCTGCCAAATTCGGTTCCTTCGGTAACTACTATTAGATACATGCATAAAACATGCGTTTGAAAAAAACAAAATCAGTAAATTTCAATGGTCCCACCCATTCAATTCATCCCTAAAACCACCCAACAATGCAATAGAAAAAATACTATTTATTTTTATGATTTTATAACGGATTATTTTCGGAATGAAAAATCAGGTCGCCTTTGCAAAAATTCGAATTTCCGGCGCGTCACCTACGTGCATTTGAATGGTATAACGTATAGTTATAAAATCTATCGGTTAGTGACGCTCTATAGTGATTTAGCCTACTTATGAACATCGATATTGTAGCATTCAACATTTGATCGGAAATCGACAGACAAAAAGTAAGCCTCTCGTCATAATTATGAATAGGACTTTTTAATAGTAAAACACTAAGAAATGTGTTGTGTTAACTCTATAGTTTATGATGTATATGTTGAAATAAGAGGTTGGGGTCAAATAAAGTATCCACGTTTTAATACATTAATAATTAAAGTAATACACTGTAATGCGTTAGCTACCATTACATACAGTACCCAATGCGAGCCAACATCCGCTCGCGTTGACTGCCGTGACGAGAGAGTAAGGTATACAGGTGCTCTCCGCTCACTACTATGTACTCGCTGCTTGCGACTCTAGCGTCACACACACACACACACACATACACACACACACGCACGCACGCACGCACACACAGACACACACACACACACGCACGCATACACACACACACACACACACACCTGTATCGAGTTGCTAGCCTCGCATCAGGCGCCTCCCCAGCTGGCGGATAGGGGAACGCTCGTCAGATATGAAGGGTACCAGGGAAATAAAATACTTGCTTTCTTCTTTTCTTCTGTGTTATCGTCTTCTTCTTACGGCATCAAATAGTCTGCTTCTTTCAGCATCGTCCGCCCGTCTTCTTCTTTCGGCATCGTTCGGTCATCCTCTGGACAGTCTCGACCTCGATACCTACGTTCTTCTACATCGGGTGAAGGAGTCTGGGCTCAACCCAATGTCTCTTACCAGTCCGCCAGGGCAGGGGAGTACTTGTAGAATTCTGGTGCCTTGCTATCCTATGGATAGTCTCAACCCCAGAGCCTACGTTCCTCCGCATCGGATGAGGGAGATTGAGCACAACCTAAACACCTACGTTCCTCTGCATCAGTGTAGGGAGCTTGCTGTTCCATAGCCTGGCGCCCCGTACTTTTTTCGCGCTGCTCGTTCCTCTTCTTCTCTTCTTTTTGCAGCTCTTCAATGACTTCCTTGGCAAAGTCTGTTGTGGCATGCCATGCCGCTTTTGATGCAAGCATCTGTTGAACTAGATTCTCTGGTGTTGTCGCCTCGTCGAGTGCGCTTTCAAGCTTTCGTCGTTGCAATTCAAATCTAGGGCATGCGAAGATCACATGCCTTGCGTCCTCCTCTATTCCATGACATGTTGGGCATTCTGGTGAGTCCTCGTATTTAAACTTGTATAAATATTTTCGGAAGCGTCCATGGCCAATTAGCATCTGCGCCAGGTAGTAGCAGGGATCTCCGTGTTGCCGGTTGACCCACTTCGCTATATGTGGAATAAGCTGATGGGTCCATCTGCCCTTTTCGGAGCTGTCCCACTGTGCCTGCCAGCGTTGAAGACTTTTCTGTCTTTCTCTTTTCCTAAGGTCATCTGCATCTGATTGCCTTTGGCTTCTGTGCTGATATATCGTCCTCTGCTCCTCGGCCAGGATTTCGATTGGTAGTAGCCGTGAGATTACGTGTGCGGCGTCTTTGGAGACGGTCCTAAACGCACTGGCAACTCTCAGCGCCATTTGCCGGCCTACTGGGTATATCCTTCTTTGACACTCCTGCAGCTGTAATGCACTTGCCCAAATGGCAATACCATAGGTCAGTATTGATGTAATTACTGACGCTAGGAGGGTTCGTCTTCTTGGTTTGGGTCCACCGACATTTGGCATGAGGCGGGAGAGCGCTCCCCCGACAGCTGCTGCTTTACGGCTGGCATGCTCGACTTGATCCTTGAAGTTGAGGCGCTCATTACCCCTAGGTAGCGGATAGATGGTTTCGACTCAATTTCGTGCTCCCCGACTTGCAGTGCGATCATTTCGCGTGTCTTCCAGCCAGTTATAAGCGTAACTTCTGTCTTGTGCTTAGCCATCTTGAGTCATGAGGTTGAAGTTTGCAACGTTGCGACTCCAACGAAAATCCAAACTTCGAAAAAATTATGATTTCCACCCGGAATCGATTCTGCAGCGACAAAAATGATGTGAACAATAAGTAAAAGGGCAAGAAAATAAAAAACAACAAAAACTCACCCCCTAACAACCCATTTTGTAGTAGCAAAAAAAGAAAAAAATTCTAATTCAGCCGTTTTTGAGATCGCCAATAATTTTATTGCCAGAATACGAATTAGAGGTTAGAAGATACCTACAAAAAAATTGGCAACGCCCAAAGCATCGCGGAACACCCTCAAAAACCACCCCTTTAAAACCAAAAATCGCAAAAAAATTCTAATTCCTCCGTTTTTTAAATAGCCATTAATTTTATTGCTGAAATACGAATTAGAAGTTACAAGATGCCTACAAAAAAATTAGCAACGCCCAAAGCACCGCGGAACACCCTCAAAAACCACCCCTTTAAAACCAAAAATCGAAAAAAAATTATAATTCCTCCGTTTTTGAGATCGCCAATAATTTTATTACCGGACTACGGATTAGAGGTTATAAGATACCTACAAAAAAATTGGCAACGGCTAAAGCACCGCGGAACACTTTAAAAAACTACCCCTTTAAACTCGAAAAATCGCCAAAAAAAACAAATTCCTCCGTTTTTGAGATCGCCAATAATTTTATTGCTGAAATACGAATTAGAAGTTACAAGATACCTACAAAAAAATTGGCAACGCCCAAAGCACCGCGGAACACCCTCAAAAACCACCCCTTTAAAACCAAAAATCGCAAAAAAATTCTAATTCCTCTGTTTTTGAGATCGCCAATAATTTTATTACCGGACTACGGATTAGAGGTTACAAGATACCTACAAAAAAATTGGCAACACCCAAAGCACCGCGGAACACTCTCAAAAACTACCCCTTTAAAACCGAAAAATCGCCAAAAAATTCTAATTCCTCCGTTTTTGAGATCGCCAATAATTTTATGGCCGGAATACGAATTAGAGGTTACAAGATACCTACAAAAAAATTGGCAACGCCCAAAGCACCGCGGAACACCCTCAAAAACCACCCCTTTAAAACCAAAAATCGCAAAAAAATTCTAACTCCTCTGTTTTTGAGATCGCCAATAATTTTATTACCGGACTACGGATTAGAGGTTACAAGATACCTACAAAAAAATTGGCAACACCCAAAGCACCGCGGAACACTCTCAAAAACTACCCCTTTAAAACCGAAAAATCGCCAAAAAATTCTAATTCCTCCGTTTTTGACATCGCCAATAATTTTATTGCCGGAATACCAATTAGAGGTTACAAGATACTACAAAAAAATTGTCAACGCCCAAAGCACCGGGGAACACTCTCAAAAAGTACCCCTTTAAAACCGAAAAATCGCCAAAAAACTCTAATTCCTCCGTTTTTGAGATCGCCAATAATTTTATTGCCGGAATACGAATTAGAGGTTACAAGATACCTACAAAAAAATTGGCAACACCCAAAGCACCGCGGAACACTCTCAAAAACTACCCCTTTAAAACCGAAAAATCGCCAAAAAATTCTAATTCCTCCGTTTTTGACATCGCCAATAATTTTATTGCCGGAATACCAATTAGACGATACAAGATACCTACAAAAAAATTGGCAACCCCCAAAGCACCGCGGAACACCCTCAAAAACTACCCCTTTAAAACCGAAAAATCGCCAAAAAAAACAAATTCCTCCGTTTTTGAGATCGCCAATAATTTTATTGCTGAAATACGAATTAGAAGTTACAAGATACCTACAAAAAAATTGGCAACGCCCAAAGCACCGCGGAACACCCTCAAAAACCACCCCTTTAAAACCAAAAATCGCAAAAAAATTCTAATTCCTCTGTTTTTGAGATCGCCAATAATTTTATTACCGGACTACGGATTAGAGGTTACAAGATACCTACAAAAAAATTGGCAACACCCAAAGCACCGCGGAACACTCTCAAAAACTACCCCTTTAAAACCGAAAAATCGCCAAAAAATTCTAATTCCTCCGTTTTTGACATCGCCAATAATTTTATTGCCGGAATACCAATTAGAGGTTACAAGATACTACAAAAAAATTGTCAACGCCCAAAGCACCGGGGAACACTCTCAAAAAGTACCCCTTTAAAACCGAAAAATCGCCAAAAAATTCTAATTCCTCCGTTTTTGAGATCGCCAATAATTTTATTGCCGGAATATGAATTAGAGGTTACAAGATACCTACAAAAAAATTGGCAACACCCAAAGCACCCCGGAACACTCTCAAAAACTACCCCTTTAAAACCGAAAAATCGCCAAAAAATTCTAGTTCCTCCGTTTTTGACATCGCCAATAATTTTATTGCCGGAATACCAAAGACGATACAAGATACCTACAAAAAAATTGGCAACCCCCAAAGCACCGCGGAACACCCTCAAAAACTACCCCTTTAAAACCGAAAAATCGCAAAAAATTCTAATTCCTCCGTTTTTGAGATCGCCAATAATTTTATTACCGGAATACGAATTAGAGGATTGAAGATACCAATAAGAAAATTGGCAACGCCCAAAGCACCGCGGTCACCCTCAAAAACTACCCATTTAAAACCAAAAATCGCAAAAAAATTCTAATTCCTCCGTTTTTGAGATCGCCAATAATTTTATTGCCGGAATACTAATTAGAGGTTACAAGATACCTACAAAAAAATTGGCAACGCCCAAAGCACCGCGGAACACCCTCAAAAACTACCCCTTTAAAACCGAAAAATCGCAAAAAATTCTAATTCCTCCGTTTTTGAGATCGCAAATAATTTTATTGCTGGAATACGAATTAGAGGTTACAAGATACCTACAAAAAAATTGGCAACACCCAACACTCTCAAAAACTACCCCTTTAAAACCGAAATATAGCCAAAAAATTCTAATTCCTCCGTTTTTGAGATCGCCAATAATTTTCTTGCCGGAATACGAATTAGAGGATACAAGATACCTACAAAAAATTTGGCAACGCCCATAGCACCGCGGAACACCCTCAAAAACTACCCCGTTAAAACCAAAAATCCCAAAAAATTCTAATTCCTCCGTTTTTGAGATCGCCAATAATTTTATTGCTGGACTACGGATTAGAGAATACAAGATACCTACAAAAAAAATTGGCATCGCCCAAAGCACAGCGGAACACCCTCAAAAACTACCCCTTTGAAACCGAAAAATCGCAAAAAAATTCTAATTCCTCCTTTTTTGAGATCGCCAATAATTTTATTGCCGGAATACTGATTAGAGGTTACAAGATACCTACAAAAAAATTGGCAACGCCCAAAGCACCGCGGAAAACCCTCAAAAACTACCCCTTTAAAACCAAAAATCGCAAAAAAATTCTAATTCCTCCGTTTTTGAGATCGCCAATAATTTTATTGCCGGAATACGAATTAGAGGTTACAAGATACCTACAAAAAAATTGGCAACGCCCAAAGCACCGCGGAACACCCTCAAAAACCACCCCTTTAAAACCAAAAATCGCAAAAAAATTCTAACTCCTCTGTTTTTGAGATCGCCAATAATTTTATTACCGATCTACGGATTAGAGGTTACAAGATACCTACAAAAAAATTGGCAACACCCAAAGCACCGCGGAACACTCTCAAAAACTACCCCTTTAAAACCGAAAAATCGCCAAAAAATTCTAATTCCTCCGTTTTTGACATCGCCAATAATTTTATTGCCGGAATACCAATTAGAGGTTACAAGATACTACAAAAAAATTGTCAACGCCCAAAGCACCGGGGAACACTCTCAAAAAGTACCCCTTTAAAACCGAAAAATCGCCAAAAAATTCTAATTCCTCCGTTTTTGAGATCGCCAATAATTTTATTGCCGGAATACGAATTAGAGGTTACAAGATACCTACAAAAAAATTGGCAACACCCAAAGCACCGCGGAACACTCTCAAAAACTACCCCTTTAAAACCGAAAAATCGCCAAAAAATTCTAATTCCTCCGTTTTTGACATCGCCAATAATTTTATTGCCGGAATACCAATTAGACGATACAAGATACCTACAAAAAAATTGGCAACCCCCAAAGCACCGCGGAACACCCTCAAAAACTACCCTTTAAAACCGAAAAATCGCCAAAAAAAACAAATTCCTCCGTTTTTGAGATCGCCAATAATTTTATTGCTGAAATACGAATTAGAAGTTACAAGATACCTACAAAAAAATTGGCAACGCCCAAAGCACCGCGGAACACCCTCAAAAACCACCCCTTTAAAACCAAAAATCGCAAAAAAATTCTAATTCCTCTGTTTTTGAGATCGCCAATAATTTTATTACCGGACTACGGATTAGAGGTTACAAGATACCTACAAAAAAATTGGCAACACCCAAAGCACCGCGGAACACTCTCAAAAACTACCCCTTTAAAACCGAAAAATCGCCAAAAAATTCTAATTCCTCCGTTTTTGACATCGCCAATAATTTTATTGCCGGAATACCAATTAGAGGTTACAAGATACTACAAAAAAATTGTCAACGCCCAAAGCACCGGGGAACACTCTCAAAAAGTACCCCTTTAAAACCGAAAAATCGCCAAAAAATTCTAATTCCTCCGTTTTTGAGATCGCCAATAATTTTATTGCCGGAATACGAATTAGAGGTTACAAGATACCTACAAAAAAATTGGCAACACCCAAAGCACCCCGGAACACTCTCAAAAACTACCCCTTTAAAACCGAAAAATCGCCAAAAAATTCTAGTTCCTCCGTTTTTGACATCGCCAATAATTTTATTGCCGGAATACCAAAGACGATACAAGATACCTACAAAAAAATTGGCAACCCCCAAAGCACCGCGGAACACCCTCAAAAACTACCCCTTTAAAACCGAAAAATCGCAAAAAATTCTAATTCCTCCGTTTTTGAGATCGCCAATAATTTTATTACCGGAATACGGATTAGAGGATTCAAGATACCAATAAGAAAATTGGCAACGCCCAAAGCACCTCGGAACACCCTCAAAAACTACCCCTTTAAAACCAAAAATCGCAAAAAAATTCTAATTCCTCCGTTTTTGAGATCGCCAATAATTTTATTGCCGGAATACAAATTAGAGGTTACAAGATACCTACAAAAAAATTGGCAACACCCAAAGCACCGCGGGACACTCTCAAAAACTACCCCTTTAAAACCGAAAAATCGCCAAAAAATTCTAATTCCTCCGTTTTTGAGATCGCCAATAATTTTATTACCGGAATACGAATTAGAGGATTGAAGATACCAATAAGAAAATTGGCAACGCCCAAAGCACCGCGGTCACCCTCAAAAACTACCCATTTAAAACCAAAAATCGCAAAAAAATTCTAATTCCTCCGTTTTTGAGATCGCCAATAATTTTATTGCCGGAATACTAATTAGAGGTTACAAGATACCTACAAAAAAATTGGCAACGCCCAAAGCACCGCGGAACACCCTCAAAAACTACCCCTTTAAAACCGAAAAATCGCAAAAAATTCTAATTCCTCCGTTTTTGAGATCGCAAATAATTTTATTGCTGGAATACGAATTAGAGGTTACAAGATACCTACAAAAAAATTGGCAACACCCAACACTCTCAAAAACTACCCCTTTAAAACCGAAATATAGCCAAAAAATTCTAATTCCTCCGTTTTTGAGATCGCCAATAATTTTATTGCCGGAATACGAATTAGAGGATACAAGATACCTACAAAAAATTTGGCAACGCCCATAGCACCGCGGAACACCCTCAAAAACTACCCCGTTAAAACCAAAAATCCCAAAAAATTCTAATTCCTCCGTTTTTGAGATCGCCAATAATTTTATTGCTGGACTACGGATTAGAGAATACAAGATACCTACAAAAAAAATTGGCATCGCCCAAAGCACAGCGGAACACCCTCAAAAACTACCCCTTTGAAACCGAAAAATCGCAAAAAAATTCTAATTCCTCCTTTTTTGAGATCGCCAATAATTTTATTGTCGGAATACTAATTAGAGGTTACAAGATACCTACAAAAAAATTGGCAACGCCCAAAGCACCGCGGAACACCCTCAAAAACTACCCCTTTAAAACCAAAAATCGCAAAAAAATTCTAATTCCTCCGTTTTTGAGATCGCCAATAATTTTATTGCCGGAATATGAATTGGAGGTTACAAGATACCTACAAAAAAATCGGCAACGGCCATAGTAACCGCGAAACACCCCTTTAATACCGCCGCTTTTGAGATCGCAAATAATTTTATTCCTGGAATATATTCTTGAGCCTGCAAGAGAGCTACCAAAAAATTGGCAACGGTTTAAGCACCTGGGAACACCTACAAACTACTTCTTTCGCCCGAAAAAAACATACAAAAAATTATAATTCGGCTGTTTTGTTGATCGCCAATAATTTTATTCCCCGAATATATTCTTGAGCCTGCAGGAGAGCTACAAAATAATTGGCAACGATGCAAGTACGCTTTACATGATTTACAGAATGGCTAGATATAGAGGAAACCGTGGATGATTGGCTACTGAGGTAAGTTGTCGCAGTTTTGATAACTCCGCTTATCAACAACATTTGGTAATATTGTTGATACTAGCTTTGTGTAATGCTCCTGTTTATTAGATCTGAGACTATCAGAGTCAAAAGATCATTTGTTGCTGTACGAGGTAAATTGGAATTTTTTTTTATTTGGTTAGTGTAAAATAAAAATATTGTGAAAATCGTATATCGATTCCATTAAAACAGTAATTTATAATTAATGTTAATTTATAACACTCCGTGATATGTGTTATAAAATATAATTTTCTATACTCGTGCAAGATCATTTATCGCACTAGTATAGATTAGTACTATTATATTTTAGAGCTTGCTATTATCTTTTATTACATACATATTACAATTTCGAAAATGTAATTATCATATCCATAAATTATCTTTGAAATTATGACGTACTCTTGGGGCAATTGTGCGCGCTTTTTCCAAGGTAAATTGTCCCGGGTTAAAAATACAATGAGTTATTTTTCAAGTCTTTTTAGGACATGAAAAGTGTACAAATAAAAAAAAATAGTATATTGTGCACGTAGGGAGGATCGTTGATTTTTTCTAGCGAAGATGATGATTGAGCTCGAGCGACTCACGAGGGCACGTTCGGCGCCCGGCTGGTACACGAGTGTTTCAAATCATCATCGGCGTCTGAAAAAGTCAGTTACTTCCTTTTTACACATAGTCATTTTTTAATAAGTGCAGGAATATGACCTTTTTTGCATGAATAGTGGATGGGTATATCGAGTCGTCATAACAGGAGGCCTCACTGAATGCTCGAAATTCTCGATTTTCCATTCCCTTTTCTATGCAGGAAAACAGCATTTTTCATGCACGTGTTGAAAAAAAGGACTTTTGCGAGAATTATATAAGCTATGATTCGTAAAAAAGTTAATTTTACTTTTTATTTATTTATAAGAGTTCTATTATGAAAATTGTATTGATTTAGTTGTTGATCATGGGTAAATGTTGTACATTTGATACACAATTTAAACATGCACTTAAAGTATGTTTAAATTGTCTCAATTTTAATAAAAAATAATAATAAATCTGTTAGGTCATTCATTTGTCTTATTAATATAATTATTATTATATCTACTACAGAAATTTATATTTTATTGCGTAGCTACAAAATATAGCACACTTAGTTTTTATGTGTGGGGGGCTTCGCTCGGGCGCAAATGTCCACCACGAGGATAAAATTACTTTTTCGATACTCCGTGCGGGAAGTTCGATTTCCCACACGCTCGGCAAAAAGCTTGTGCACGCAATCAAACATTCCACACGTCGTATCAAAAAGTTCTGTACGATACATGTGCGGAAAAGAGATTCTCGTCTCGTGTGCCTTTCCACCCTCGCTTCGCTCGGGTGTAAACGTCACACGAGACGAAAATCTACTTTCCCACACTAGTGTCGTAATGTACTATTTTGTCACACAAGCACGTTTTTCGCGTTTTTCTGACCTATTATGCGAGCTGAAAGTGATCGCTTATAGACCGGCGGGCAAAAAACAGTTTTTTTTGCCCGCTAAGTGAGCTTTTTAACCTCGTGTGGTTGCAGTACTCGTTTTCGGCTCGCAAGACGCACTCGCCTTCGGTTCGTGCTGGCTCGCCTTCGACTCGTACTGCAAACTCCACACTCGGTCTAAAAAAGCTCACTTTGCGCCCTTGGTACACAATATACTATTTCGCACTTGTATCGAAAATAACTATTTAACGGAGTGTGCGAAACTCGTCTTCTCGTGCTTGTTTTGAGTGCGCGAAGTAGATACTTTACACACGGCGTGCGCGAAAGTCGCGCATGCGCATATCAATTTACTTTCGCGCACGCCGTGTGAGAAACCCCTACTTCGCGCACGCAAAACAAACAACAAGGCTAGTTTCACACACTCCTTTAAAAAAAATAGAGTTCGATACACGTGACCGAAAAGGGACGTCATTGCACGGGTATTTTTGTCACCCTCGCTTCGCTCGGGCGACAAACTGCGCCCATGCGAGATTGACCCACTTCGCACACTTGTACTCGCCGTTTTGTGCTTGTTTTGCATGTGCGAAGTAGCTGTTTTACACACCGTACAAAAAATAAATATATCAGAATGAACTTTCATTAGATACGTATAGACATTTAACACTTACATAATAACACTATATTTAACAAACGAATTAGATACTTAATGAAATATTTATTTTCTATTTTCAGACTTATAGTTTAAAGAAGTATCTGGCGACTGAGTGAATAAAATGCGGAATCATTGGTGATAAAAAGTAACGCGCAGACGCCAATAGGTTTTCCCTTTGATGAAGAGAAAAGAGTGTATCATAAAGAGTGATCGGATAACACAATACTCCTAATGATATATTAATAATATAAGAGAAATCTATCATATTGAAATTGAAAATACTGTTATATATTAATTACTATATTATCTTATATACTATATTTTAATCAAAAAGTTCTTGAAAAAAAATTATAATGAAAATTATATATCAACAAGATTGAATAAAGTTATGGCAGATAACTGATCTATTTCTCTATTTCTTTCTTCATGCGCAGACCCTCTCTTTACAGATCTAGAGCAGCGAGTTTTCGTTAAAGCAGCTTCGCTGGACGAGTCATAGCTTTCGTCCTATAACTCCAAGATCCCGCCACTCGCCATAATAAATGATCGCGGACAGGCAGCTCGACATAAGAATGACTTTTGAATATTATCGTTTATGTATAGTAATACACCAAACACCAGTCAAATTTTACAACGTATACTGACAAAAAAATGTAGTAGTAGTAGTAGTAGCTGACAACAAATATTTAGTAGAATAGTCCCACACTACGCTCTGCTTCTGATTATCTTTTTATCATTACCTTATTTAAATGCCTAAGATATCAATAACTTGACAACATAATATTACTTTCTCGGCACGAATCTTACATAAGTATTATATTATCGCAGCGTTCTTAAAAGTGACGTACAGACTGATAAAAGTTAAATAACGCCAGCACCAGCGACGAATATAAGTGAAAAATACCAGCCACACTAGTTAAGAGCCAACCAGAAAGTGTATTCCAGCAATCAAATTATTGGCGATCTCAAAAACCGAGAACTGAATTTTTTTAGCGATATTTCAATTCTAAAGAAGTAGTTTAAGGGTGCTCCGCGGTGCTTTGGGCATTGCCAATTTTTTTGTAATTTTTTTGTATGTATCTTGTAACCTCTAATTCGTATTCCGGCAATAAAATTATTGGCGATCTCAAAAACGGAGGAATTAGAATTTTTTGGCGATTTTTCGGTTTTAAAGGGGTAGTTTTTGAGAGTGTTCCGCGGTGCTTTGGGTGTTGCGAATTTTTTTGTAGGTATCTTGTAACCTCTAATCCGTAGACCGGTAATAAAATTATTGGCGATCTCAAAAACGGAGGAATTAGAATTTTTTGCGATTTTTGGTTTTAAAGGGGTAGTTTTTGAGGGTGTTCCGTGGTGCTTTGGGCGTTGCCAATTTTTTTGTAGGTATCTTGTATTCTCTAATCCGTAGTCCGACAATAAAATTATTGGCGATCTCAAAAACGGAGGAATTAGAATTTTTTGGCGATTTTTCGGTGTTAAAGGGGTAGTTTTTGAGAGTGTTCCGCGGTGCTTTGGGCGCTACCAATTTTTTTGTAGGTATCTTGTAACCTCTAATTCGTATTCCAGCAATAAAACTATTGGCGATCTCAAAAACGGAGGAATTAGAATTTTTTTGCGATTTTTGATTTTAAAGGGGTAGTTTTTGAGGGTGTTCCGCGGGGCTTTGGGCGTTGTCAATTTTTTTGTAGGTATCTTGTAACCTCTAATTCGTATTCCGGCAATAAAATTATTGGCGATCTCAAAAACGGAGGAATTAAAATTTCTTGGCGATTTTTCGGTTTTAAAGGGGTAGTTTTTGAGAGTGTTACGCGGTGCTTTGGGCGTTGCCAATTCTTTTGTAGGTATCTTGTAACCTCTAATTCGTATTCCAGAAATAAAATTATTAGCGATCTCAAAAACGGAGGAATTAGAATTTTTTGGCGATTTTTCGGTTTTAAAGGGGTAGTTTTTGAGGGTGTTCCGCTGTGCTTTGGACGTTGCTAATTTTTTTGTAGGTATCTTGTATCCTCTAATCCGTATTCCGGCAATAAAATTATTGGCGATCTCAAAAACGGAGGAATTAGAATTTTTTGGCTATTTTTCGGTTTTAAAGGGGTAGTTTTTGAGGGTGTTCCGCGGTGCTTTAGGCGTTGCCCATTTTTTTGTAGGTATCTTCTATCCTCTAATTCGTATTGCGGCAATAAAATTATTGGCGATCTCAAAAACGGAGGAATTAGAATTTTTTGGCAATTTTTCGGTTTTAAAGGGATAGTTTTTGAGGGTGTTCCGGGGTGCTTTGGGCATTGCCAATTTTTTTGTAAGTATCTTGTATCCTCTAATTCGTATTCCGGCAATAAAATTATTGGCGATCTCAAAAACGGAAGAATTAGAATTTCTTGGCTATTTTTCGGTTTTAAAAGGGTAGTTTTTGAGAGTGTTCCGCGGTGCTTTGGGGGTTGCCAATTTTTTTGTAGGTATCTTGTAACCTCTAATTCGTATTCCAGCAATAAAATTATCGGCGATCTCAAAAACGGAGGAATTAGAATTTTTTGGCGATTTTTCGGTTTTAAAGGGGTTTTCCGCTGTGCTTTCGGCGTTGCCAATTTTTTTGTAGGTATCTCGTAACCTCTAATTCGTATTCCAGCAATAAAATTATTAGCGATCTCAAAAACGGAGGAATTAGAATTTTTTTGCGAGTTTTGGTTTTAAAGGGGTAGTTTTTGAGAGTGTTCCGCGGTGCTTTGGGTGTTACCAATTTTTTGTAGGTATCTTGTAACCTCTCATTCGTATTCCAGCAATAAAATTATTGGCGATCTCAAAAACGGAGGAATTAGAATTTTTTGGCGATTTCTCGGGTTTAAAAGGGTAGTTTTCTAGAGTCCTCCGCTGTGCTTTGGGCATTGCCAATTTTTGTTTAGGTATTTTGTATTCACTAATCCGTAGTCCGGCAATAAAATTATTGGCGATCTCAAAAACGGAGGAAATAGAATTTTCTTGCGATTTTTGGTTATAAAGGCGTAGTTTTTGAGGGTGTTCCGCGGTGCTTTGGGCATTGCCAATTTTTTTGTAAGTATCTTGTATCCTCTAATTCGTATTCCGGCAATAAAATTATTGGCGATCTCAAAAACGGAAGAATTAGAATTTTTTGGCTATTTTTCGGTTTTAAAAGGGTAGTTTTTGAGAGTGTTCCGCGGTGCTTTGGGGGTTGCCAATTTTTTTGTAGGTATCTTGTAACCTCTAATTCGTATACCAGCAATAAAATTATCGGCGATCTCAAAAACGGAGGAATTAGAATTTTTTGGCGATTTTTCGGTTTTAAAGGGGTTTTCCGCTGTGCTTTCGGCGTTGCCAATTTTTTTGTAGGTATCTCGTAACCTCTAATTCGTATTCCAGCAATAAAATTATTAGCGATCTCAAAAACGGAGGAATTAGAATTTTTTTGCGAGTTTTGGTTTTAAAGGGGTAGTTTTTGAGAGTGTTCCGCGGTGCTTTGGGTGTTACCAATTTTTTGTAGGTATCTTGTAACCTCTCATTCGTATTCCAGCAATAAAATTATTGGCGATCTCAAAAACGGAGGAATTAGAATTTTTTGGCGATTTCTCGGGTTTAAAAGGGTAGTTTTCTAGAGTCCTCCGCTGTGCTTTGGGCATTGCCAATTTTTGTTTAGGTATTTTGTATTCACTAATCCGTAGTCCGGCAATAAAATTATTGGCGATCTCAAAAACGGAGGAAATAGAATTTTCTTGCGATTTTTGGTTATAAAGGCGTAGTTTTTGAGGGTGTTCCACGGTGCTTTGGGCGTTGCCAATTTTTTTTTAGGTATCTTGTATCCTCTAATTCGTATTCCGGCAATAAAATTATTGGCGATCTCAAAAACGGCGGGATTCGAATTTTTTGGCTACTTTCGGCTTTAAAAGGGTAGTTTTTGAGAGTGTTTCGCGGTGCTTTGGGTGTTGCCAATTTTTTTGTAGGTATCTTGTATCCTCTAATTCGTATTCAGGCAATAAAATTATTGGCGATCTCAAAAACGGAGGAATTAGAATTTTTTGGGATTTTTCGGTTTTAAAGGGGTAGTTTTTGAGGGTATTCCGCGGTGCTTTGGGCGTTGCCAATTTTTTTGTAGGTATCTTGTATCCTCTAATTGGTGTTCCGGCAATAAAATTATTGGCGATCTCAAAAATGGAGGAATTAGAATTTTTTGGCGATTTTTCGGTTTTAAAGGGGTAGTTTTTGAGAGTGTTCCGCGGTGCTTTGGGTGTTGCCAATTTTTTTGTAGGTATCTTGTAACCTCTAATTCGTATTCCGGCAATAAAATTATTGGTGATCTTAAAAACGGAGGAATTAGAATTTTTTTGCGATTTTTGGTTTTAAAGGGGTAGTTTTTGAGGGTGTTCCGCGGTGCTTTGGGCGTTGCCAATTTTTTTGTAGGTATCTTGTAGCTTCTAATTCGTATTCCGGCGATAAAATTATTGGCGATCTCAAAAACGGACGAATTGGAATTTTTTGGCTATTTTTCGATTTTAAAGGGGTAGTTTTTGAGAGTGTTCCGCGGTGCTTTGGGTGTTGCCAATTTTTTTTTAGGTATCTTTTAACCTCTAATTCGTATTCCAGCTATAAAATTATTGGCGATCTCAAAAACGGAGGAATTAGAATTTTTTGCGGTTTTTCGGTTTTAAAGGGGTAGTTTTGGAGAGTGTTCGGCGGTGCTTTGGGCGTTGCCAATTTTTTTGTAGATATCTTGTATCCTTTAATTCGTATTTCGGCAACAAAATTATTGGCGATCTCAAAAACGGAGGAATTAGAATTTTTTGGGTATTTTTCGGCTTTAAAGGGGTAGTTTTTGAGAGTGTTCCGCGGTGCTTTGGGTCTTGCCAATTTTGTTGTAGGTATCTTGTAACCTGTAATTCGTATTCCAGCAATAAAATTATTGGCGATCTCAGAAACGGAGGAATTAGAATTTTTTTGCGATTTTTCGGTTTGAAAGGGGTAGTTTTTGAGGGTATTCCGCGGTGCTTTGGGCGTTGCCAATTTTTTTGTAGGTATCTTGTATCCTCTAATTCGTATTCCGGCAATAGAATTATTGGCGATCTCAAAAACGGAGGAATTAGAATTTTTTGGCTATTTTTCGGTTTTGAAGGGGTAGTTTTTGAGAGTGTTCCGCGGTGCTTTGGGTGTTGCCAATTTTTTTGTAGGTATCTTGTAACCTCTAGTTCGTATTCCGGCAATAAAATTATTGGTGATCTCAAAAATGGAGGAATTAGAATTTTTTGGCGATTTTTCGGTTTTAAAGGGGTAGTTTTTGAGAGTGTTCCGCGGTGCTTTGGGTGTTGCCAATTGTTTTGTAGGTATCTTGTAACCTCTAATTTGTATTCCGGCAATAAAATTATTGGTGATCTTAAAAACGGTGGAATTAGAATTTTTTTGCAATTTTTGGTTTTGAAGGGGTAGTTTTTGAGGATGTTCCGCGGTGCTTTGGGTGTTGCCAATTTTTTTTTCGGTATCTTTTAACCTTTAATTCGTATTCCAGCAATAAAATTATTGGCGATCTCAAAAACGGAGGAATTAGAATTTTTTGCGGTTTTTCGGTTTTAAAGGGGTAGTTTTTGAGGGTATTCCGCGGTGCTTTGGGCGTTGCCAATTTTTTTGTAGGTATCTTGTATCCTCTAATTGGTATTCCGGCAATAAAATTATTGGCGATCTCAAAAACGGAGGAATTAGAATTTTTTTGCGATTTTGGTTTTAAAGGGGTAGTTTTTGAGGGTGTTCCGCGGTGCTTTGGGCGTTGCCAATTTTTTTGTAGATATCTTGTATCCTTTAATTCGTATTCCGGCAATAAAATTATTGGCGATCTCAAAAACGGAGGAATTAGAATTTTTTGGCTATTTTTCGGTTTTAAAGGGGTAGTTTTTGAGAGTGTTCCGCGGTGCTTTGGGTCTTGCCAATTTTGTTGTAGGTATCTTGTAACCTCTAATTCGTATTCCAGCAATAAAATTATTGGCAATCTCAGAAACGGAGGAATTAGAATTTTTTTGCGATTCTTCGGTTTTAAAGGGGTAGTTTTTGAGGGTATTCCGCGGTGCTTTGGGCGTTGCCAATTTTTCTTTAGGTATCTTGTATCCTCTAATTGGTATTCCGGCAATAGAATTATTGGTGATCTCAAAAACGGAGGAATTAGAATTTTTTGGCTATTTTTCGGTTTTGAAGGGCTAGTTTTTGAGGGTGTTCCGCGGTGCTTTGGGCGTTGCCAATTTTTTTTTAGGTATCTTGTATCCTCTAATTCGTATTCCGGAAATAAAATTATTGGCGATCTCAAAAACGGAGGAATTAGAATTTTTTGCGGTTTTTCGGTTTTAAAGGGGTAGTTTTGGAGAGTGTTCGGCGGTGCTTTGGGCGTTGCCAATTTTTTTGTAGATATCTTGTATCCTTTAATTCGTATTCCGGCAATAAAATTATTGGCGATCTCAAAAACGGAGGAATTAGAATTTTTTTGGTATTTTTCGGTTTTAAAGGGGTAGTTTTTGAGAGTGTTCCACGGTGCTTTGGGTCTTGCCAATTTTGTTGTAGGTATCTTGTAACCTCTAATTCGTATTCCAGCAATAAAATTATTGGCGATCTCAGAAACGGAGGAATTAGAATTTTTTTGCGATTTTTCGGTTTGAAAGGGGTAGTTTTTGAGGGTATTCCGCGGTGCTTTGGGCGATGCGAATTTTTTTGTAGGTATCTTGTATCCTCTAATTGGTATTCCGGCAATAGAATTATTGGCGATCTCAAAAACGGAGGAATTAGAATTTTTTGGCTATTTTTCGGTTTTGAAGGAGTAGTTTTTGAGAGTTTTCCGCGGTGCTTTGGGTGTTGCCAATTTTTTTGTAGGTATCTTGTAACCTCGAATTCGTATTCCGGCAATAAAATTATTGGTGATCTCAAAAATGGAGGAATTAGAATTTTTTGGCGATTTTTCGGTTTTAAAGGGGTAGTTTTTGAGAGTGTTCCGCGGTGCTTTGGGTGTTGCCAATTGTTTTGTAGGTATCTTGTAACCTCTAATTCGTATTCCGGCAATAAAATTATTGGCGATCTTAAAAACGGAGGAATTAGAATTTTTTTGCGATTTTTGGTTTTGAAGGGGTAGTTTTTGAGAATGTTCCGCGGTGCTTTGGGTGTTGCCAATTTTTTTTTCGGTATCTTTTAACCTTTAATTCGTATTCCAGCAATAAAATTATTGGCGATCTCAAAAACGGAGGAATTAGAATTTTTTGCGGTTTTTCGGTTTTAAAGGGGTAGTTTTTGAGGGTATTCCGCGGTGCTTTGGGCGTTGCCAATTTTTTTGTAGGTATCTTGTATCCTCTAATTGGTATTCCGGCAATAAAATTATTGGCGATCTCAAAAACGGAGGAATTAGAATTTTTTTGCGATTTTTGGTTTTAAAGGGGTAGTTTTTGAGGGTGTTCCGCGGTGCTTTGGGCGTTGCCAATTTTTTTGTAGATATCTTGTATCCTTTAATTCGTATTCCGGCAATAAAATTATTGGCGATCTCAAAAACGGAGGAATTAGAATTTTTTGGGTATTTTTCGGTTTTAAAGGGGTAGTTTTTGACAGTGTTCCGCGGTGCTTTGGGTCTTGCCAATTTTGTTGTAGGTATCTTGTAACCTCTAATTCGTATTCCAGCAATAAAATTATTGGCGATCTCAGAAACGGAGGAATTAGAATTTTTTTGCGATTTTTCGGTTTGAAAGGGGTAGTTTTTGAGGGTATTCCGCGGTGCTTTGGGCGTTGCCAATTTTTTTGTAGGTATCTTGTATCCTCTAATTGGTATTCCGGCAATAGAATTATTGGCGATCTCAAAAACGGAGGAATTAGAATTTTTTGGCTATTTTTCGGTTTTGAAGCGGTAGTTTTTGGGAGTGTTCCGCGGTGCTTTGGGTGTTGCCAATTTTTTTGTAGGTATCTTGTAACCTCTAATTCGTATTCCGGCAATAAAATTATTGGTGATCTCAAAAATGGAGGAATTAGAATTTTTTGGCGATTTTTCAGTTTTAAAGGGGTAGTTTTTGAGAGTGTTCCGCGGTGCTTTGGGTGTTGCCAATTGTTTTGTAGGTATCTTGTAACCTCTAATTCGTATTCCAGCAATAAAATTATTGGCGATCTCAAAAACGGAGGAATTAGAATTTTTTGCTGTTTTTCGGTTTTAAAGGGGTAGTTTTTGAGGGTATTCCGCGGTGCTTTGGGTCTTGCCAATTTTGTTGTAGGTATCTTGTAACCTCTAATTCGTATTCCAGCAATAAAATTATTGGCGATCTCAGAAACGGAGGAATTAGAATTTTTTTGCGATTTTTCGGTTTTAAAGGGGTAGTTTTTGAGGGTATTCCGCGGTGCTTTGGGCGTTGCCAATTTTTTTGTAGGTATCTTGTATCCTCTAATTGGTATTCCGGCAATAGAATTATTGGCGATCTCAAAAACGGAGGAATTAGAATTTTTTGGCTATTTTTCGGTTTTGAAGGGGTAGTTTTTGAGAGTGTTCCGCGGTGCTTTGGGTGTTGCCAATTTTTTTGTAGGTATCTTGTAACCTCTAATTCGTATTCCGATAATAAAATTATTGGTGATCTCAAAAACGGAGGAATTAGAATTTTTTGCAATTTTTGGTTTTAAAGGGGTAGTTTTCGAGGGTGTTCCGCGGTGCTTTGGGCGTTGCCAATTTTTTTGTAGGTATCTTCTAACCTCTAATTCGTATTCCGGCAATAAAATTATTGGCGATCTCAAAAACGGCTGAATTAGAATTTTTTTCTTTTTTTGCTACTACAAAATGGGGTGTTAGGGGGTGAGTTTTTGTTGTTTTTTATTTTCTTGCACTTCTACTTATTGTTCACATCATTTTTGTCGCTGTAGAATCGATTCCGGGCGGAAATCATAATTTTTTCGAAGTTTGGATTTTCGTTGGAGTTGCAACGTTGCAAACTTCAACCACATCTTGAGTCCTGATTCGTTCATCCATCCAGCATACTTGTTGAATGTCACGTTGAACAGATTTTTTATATCCTTGAGGTGCTTGCCTACAATTACAAGAGCGACATCATCTGCAAATGCAACGGGCGTTACCATTCTTGGGATCGTCAACTTAAGTAGGCCGTTGTACATGATGATCCATAAAAGCGGCCCCAGTACCGAGCCTTGCGGCACTCCTCCAGTGACTCTATGTATCTTAAGTCCATCGTCTGTGTCATACTGCAGGATTCTGTCCGTGAAGTAGCTAGCTATTAATTTTTGTAGGTACTTTGGAGTACCGTACTGGTTGAGTGCTTCCATGATTCGGTCCCACCTCGTGGAGTTGAACGCGTTCTGCATGTCCAGCGTCACTACTGCGCAGTATTGCTTCTCACCATTTTTCCATCTAGTCCCTGAGATGTCATTCTTCGCGATGTTAACTACTAGGTTAATCGAGTCTACGGTTGACCTTCCTTTTCGAAATCCGAACTGTCTGTCTGACAGGTGCTTTTCGGCTATATCTTCAATTCTCGTGTACATGATCCGTTCGAGGATCTTCCCCGCCGAGTCTAGCATGCAGAGGGGACGATAATTCGTCGCCTGGGAGGTAAAAGGTTACAACTCGGCGCGGCGCGTAAGAAGGTTACAACTCGGCTCGGCGTGTAAGAAGGTTACAACTCGGCTCGGCGCGTAAAAAGGTTACAACTCGGCTCGGCGCGTAAGAAAGTTACACCTCGGCACATCCGTGTAAAAAGTTTTTAAAAATCTCTCAAATATAAGGTATTGAGAAAAAAAAATTCAAAAAATTTACGTTTCTACAAAATAAGATACATTGGGAAATAATTATATTATGTATAAAAGCTCGAATTTCACCAATTTCTACATCGATTCTCAACTCAAAAACCAAAGAAAAAACGAAGCGGCCGAGTTGTAACCTTCTTACGCGCCGAGCCGAGTTGTAACCTTCTTACGCGCTGAGCCGAGTTGTAACCTTCTTACACGCCGCGCCGAGTTGTAACCTTTTACCTCCCAGGCGACGATTATGCTGATGATTCGTCGGGCGGCTTGTTTCCTTTTAGGAGAAGGACCAGCCTCTGCGTTTTCAATTTGGCAGGAAAGTAACCTTCTTGTATGCATCTGTTGTACATGTGAAGAAACATATCCGGTGCTATACTTATTGCCTTTTTCAAGGCAATGTTCGGGATGCCATCCGGTCCAGGGGCCTTCTTGTTTCCCAGTCTAGAGCACGTAATCTTCAGCTCTTTCAGTGTTATCGGTGGTATTGGTTCCTCCGTCTTAAGGTCACCGAGCTGCAGTTCCGGTTGCTGTGAGAAGAGGTCTGTGACAATCTTCTCCAGCAGGACCGGGCATGTGGGTGAGGACAGAGGCTGTGGTTTCACTCTTTTCATCACCACTTTGTATGGTCTACCCCATGGGTCGCTTTCTACTTCATCAACCAGCTCTTTCCAGCAATTTGCCTTGCTACTTTTGATTGATTTTACCAGTTTAAGCCGTGCTGCTTTGTAAGATTCCTGGATATCTCTGCAGTTCGTTTTTTTCCTGGCTCGCGTTGCTTTTCTTCTTGCATGGATGCTTTCCTGTCGACTATTGGCAATATCATTGTTCCACCAGGACATGGGCTGATGGTCGTTATGTGGGCGCTTTTGTTGCATCGTGGCGTCACATGCAAAGGCAACTCTGCGCATTGCTTCTTCTACCTCCTTGGGCGCTGTTGGCGGCAATAGGTTCGTTATTGAATGCTTCTTGGAACAGTTCCGCATCAAATTTGTTCGCATTCCATCCTCTGAAGGTCGCCCTCTTAAATGGAGGTCCCTTTTTGGCTTTTGTGCTCAGCACTGACCAGCTGATGAGCCGACGGTGGCTCGCGTTGAGCATGTCGTGCACCGTCCAGTCGTTTCCTACTCTTGCCAAGCTAGGGCTGACCAGAGTCAGGTCGGTTATCGAGCTTCCAGATCCCTCTCGAAGGTGGGCAGGGTCCCGGTGTTCAGAAGGGTCAGGTCCAAGCATGCCATTGCCAGTAGAAGCTCGGTTCCTCTATCGTTTGTTTTCTTGCTGCCCTATTCGACTGCCCAGGCGTTAAAATCTCCCGCTATGGCACAGGGGGAGTGTTCCTTGACATCCTCGACCAGTCTGTCAAGTAGGTCCGTGAATTCGCTGATATTCAAACTTGGAGGAGCATAGACGCTATAGAAATTCACGTTTCCGAACTTTGCCCTCACAAAACCACTATGCTTGGTATCCGGCTGATCTTGGAACGACCGATTGTTGGAGGACCAGATGACAGCCTTGCCAGTAGTGTCTGTCACCCATGCCTGCGTGTTTAGCCTTATGTACGGATCAGCGATAATGACCACATCTATCTTCATCTCTCTGACCGTTTGGGTCAACAGATCGTGTGCCGCCTCACAGTGGTTTATGTTATGTTGTAACACTCTCATCTTTTTCTAACGGGTTGAATCTTATTCTTCTCGTGAAAGGCAGCGCATTTGTAGCTTCCTACTATGTGGTGGTAATCTCTGTCCCTTTCAGCACATAGGGGACAGTGCGGTTCTCTCTTGCAGTTGGCGAATTTGTGCCCTGCCTGTCCGCACTTGAGGCAGAGACCCGATCTGTCGATCTGGCTCGGGCATTTGCTCGCAATGTGCCCCGTGTTCCAGCACTTGAAGCATTTGTGCGGTTTAGTCACTTCTTTAACAGGACAGTTCACCAGTCCGATGCGGATTTTGCCTCTATCTCCTATCACTTTGCGGGCCACCTCTTCAGGCAGCTTGATTGAGGCAATTTTGGTCCCTTTGTAGGCTGGGCGTAGCGCTCTTATAGCGTCTTTCGATACTGTGCGATACTGTGAGCTCGTCGCCTGCTGCTTTCTGCAGGGCCGCTTCCACTTCTTCTTTTGTGGTTGTTTCCTCAATATTCCGTATTGAGAGTTCCACTTCGTGTGACTTGCCGGATACAACTGCCTGACCGCCTAGTACCTCAGCCACCTTTCTTTGGAGGGATTCCAGCTTGTCCCCATTTTCCCTGTTGAGGACTATCAGCAGGTGGTCGTTGTTGGTTATTCTGACCTTATCGACATTTTCCTCCAGTCCTTCCTCCGCTAGCCCTTTCTTGACTTCTTTCAGGATGTCAGCGTATGTAGCACTTCCCTGGGCACTAATAAGGAGTGCCTTTGGTAGCGCCTGCTTCTTGCGCTGTTTGGGGGCCTTCTTTCTTTTTTCTTTTTCTTTCTCTTTTTCTTTTTCTCGCTTCTTCTTCTTCTTCTTCGTGTTCTGTTGCCACTCCATTTCTTGGTCATTGTTTGGAGCCGTCTGTGAGGATTTCTCATCTTGAGTTTGTTCCACTCCAGGGAGCACTGCCGCTGCCTGTGGTGGTTTTTGCCCTAGGGACGCCTTCTTTTCAGCCTGTTTCACGTTTGGTGAGGGCGGAGAGCGCTATTTTCTTTTTGGGATCTCTTGGAGGGGGCTGTACCAGTTAGTCTTTCCTGGCGTCTGGAACAACTCCTTGCGGACACCGCCGAGTTGCTGGACTCTCTGGTTAGCTGGTCCGTCGGTCTGTTTGTCAGGTACCGCTGTTTATGTGATGATACTCTTGGCTGCGGCCTCCATCAGCTTCCTTATTTTTGTGACGGACTCTTGGATCCCTTCTACTAGCTTGCGGGTTTCCGCGGTCATCGTTCTTCGGGGTTTTCCGTCCGGCATTTTCTCGCTGATATGCTCCACGAGTTTAGCTATTAGCTGCTCGTGTTCCTCCCGTGCACTGGGCTTTTTCATCATACGCGTAGTTTTGGGAAGAGCCCTCCGAGGATCCACATTTCGTGCTTCAGCTTCTTCACTCGTCTTCTGAGATGTAGTAGGGGCCAAGCTATATACGTCCCAGAAATAACGCTTATATACCAGATGTAAACCTGGGACGTCCCAGAAATCAGAGGTGCGTCCCAGAAATAACGCTCGTATATATTATACCGTCCCAGAAATAACGCCCGTATATATTATACCGTCCCAGAAATAACGCTACTCGAAATTTATATAATTATATATGAGCATATATGGTTGTATACGATTGAACGTACACGGGTTATTTATATTGTTAGAGTTTATCGACGAGAGAAAGAAATGATCGTAATGACTCTGAAAGTCTTTGCTCCAAGCTACTCGAAAGTATGGGTGGAAAAGTATGAGTGGAAAGCAAAAGGAATATGAACGCGTCGCGCGTTCGTGCAAATAGGCAATAATATGTCTTAGTCGCAACTAAGACAAGTATAGGCAAATGTACGCAACAAATAGGCAAATATAGGCAATAAGATAAGGTAATCTGTTAAGTGGCGTAATATGGTAAGAGGCGTAATATGGAAGATCGAGTGCGAGGAGTAGGCCTCTATATGTACACTGGAAGTGATGTTTCTTGATGAGGGCGCGCCGACGCCACCTAGAGACGTAGAGCGTTAATTCATGAGGCGCGGGAGTTTTGAATGCTCACCCAATCGCGAACAATGGTTATATATTGAATTTGCCCTTATATAAATATATATGGTCATGTTTAATAATATATGGTAATATATTGTCATATATAATTATAAATTTCCAGTAGCATTATGCGCGAAAATACCGTGTGACAATACCTTAAAAGGCCTCTCCTTCATTTACCACACCTCGACATCCATCGTTCATTCATCCATCGAAAAGTGCCAGAATCATGGCTGCGAAAAAAGTTATTTTTTAGTTACCTGTATGACAATACTTCCTCCGGGTTCATCTTGTTCTCAATATATGCATCGTACTTTTCTCTCAAAGTTTTGTCTTTTTTGAATACTTGCTTCAGGAAGCCTAAATCTTTTACCGGAGAGTGCACCTCATACATCTCATATCTATGAGAAAAGATTCTTACTACGTTAAAATGTAATTTTTGTAATTTCTCAGCTAGGAAGTCCACCACTACATTGGACTGAACACACACTAATATTCTCATTGTTTTCTGTTGTTCCAACAAATTAAAAATAATCAATTCACACGTTGTTGTCTTGCCTGTGCCAGGTGGACCTACAATGATCACCAAATCTTCGGTCATTGCTAACTCGACTGCACGTAACTGTGAGTCATTTAATTGTGGTCCATTAGGCAAAGGCTTGATGTCGTCTATATTAAAATCCAAGCTACGTTTCTCATATTCTTTATTGGGCTCAATTCTATTTAGCAATCCGTCAAGTAGCAGCCCATTACATCTATGGATATTGTTGATGGCCGAAGTCATCCTGTTAAATAAAAGATTTTTCCGCCCTTTAACCTCAAAATGCCATCTTAAATGTCATTTTGCGGTCTCGGACGGAAAAATACATTACTGAAACGTGGACGTAAGAGAATTTTTACCTCATGCGACTTTTCGACCTCGCTTCGCTCGGCCGAAAAACGTCTCATGAGGTAAATAATCCTCTTCCGCCCGCGTTAGTAATATACTATTTCTTACTCGCCCACCCGAAAGTACGTACTTTCGGCCCGCATCTCCGGGCCGAAAGAGAAACTTTCGCATCCTATTTTAGACCAACCGCGCGCTCTGATTGGCTGCCGAAATTTCCTGACCCGCGGCGCTTCAGCGCCCGCGCGCATGTCCGAGGAAAGATGTTTGTGCGGTGTGAAGGTTAGACACGTACGAAATAAACAGAGGAAAAGTGCACGGGTGACGAGAAAAAAGTTAGTTGAAATAAAAAGTGGGTTTGTTTGATCGTGGTTATTGTTTTTTCCTCTTGTTTTCTACACGTACTTTCGAGTCGTGTAGAAAAAATTAAGTAAACATATGGACGGGAGCGTCCGAGGAAAATATGTTTGTGCGGTGTGAAGGTTAGACACATACGAAATAGACAGAGGAAAGTGCACGTGTGACGAGAAAAAAGAGTTAGTTGCAATAAAAAGTGGTGTTGTCTTTTTTTAATGAATGTGTTTCTGATGCCCGCCCCGACCAGCAAAACCTCGGCTTCGCCTCGGTCTTGCAAATGTCGGGCGGGCATCAGACCATCTGTACAATAGCGAAAGTAGCAGACGCCCAAAAAACCAGCTCTCTACCCCGGGCCGAAAGAAAACACAGTCGGTAATATCGACCGAGCTACCCAAAGCGGCCGACAGAGGCACTACTATCGAGCGGGCCGAAAGAAAAACCAACACTCAAACACAGCTAGCAGACGACAACGCAATTTTATCAATTATTTAACAATTACAGAACGTACTTTCGGCCGCGGAGTAAGAAAAATAGTATACAATACTTGGACCAGAAATTGGATGCCCTGGCCGTACGTTATGACGCCCTCGGCTTCGCCTCGGGCGTCATACCACGCACGGCCCGGAAATCCAATTTCCGGCCCACGTATCGTAATATACTATTGATAAAATCTTTAATACAGTTCAAGCGATCGATATTCATTCGGTTTTCGAGTATTTTCATGAGGTATCTCGAAAACAATTAACACTGAGACAACCCACGTCAACTGCAGTTGGGCACTCAACTGCCCATGGGCACTCCAATTTGCACAAAGTCGAAATACCATTAAAAAAACAAAATAAATTTATATATTTGAATCATTGTTTTATAATGTGTAACGAAGTTCGAAAATCGCGGGCGAACTACCGCACGCGCGTTCCCTTTCTGGGCGAAGCGGAGATGCGCAGGCGCGAGTAGGGCGGATCGGCAACGGTGCGCGCGAGAACACTTCACTCGAGTTTCTGCCGGTTCCGTACGCGCACGTCGGAAAAGTTTTTTCCGCAACGAAGTGCCGAAGCGAGAGAGAGGTTGCCGAAAGACAGTGCGAGAGAGAGCAAGAGAGAGAAAAAGGAGGGAGCGACCAGGATCGCAAGAGGAGTGAGATCCGCGAGCCTCCAGAGAACGTCCCCGGCACCCGTCACTCACGAAGGTGTCCACCGGGTCCATCCCGTATTTCTCCGCCACCTAAGCGAGGTTAGTGCCTGCAGGCCCCCCCACGTGCGTGCGAGACTCTACCTCGACGCGCGAGGTAGAGAGCGTCGGAGACGAGAGGTGCACCTCGTCTCCGTGAGTGTATGTGTGCGCGACATCCGCGACGCGTGCGACTCGCGAGGCATTTTGACCTCGCGAGAATTAGAGACCGCGGCGCGCTCATTATTCTTTTCATGTGAACCTCTGTTATTATCAGAGAATAAACTTGTCTTTTATATTTCCTAGTTAAGAGTTCGCGAATTGTTATTTCGCCCCCTTCCCTTCCGCCGTTATTCCTACGAGCACCTCGGATACCGCCGCCTCCGCGGGATCGCCGACTTCCTCGGCGATCATCTGAGCTCCGGGTACTCACGCGTTTCCTTCCCTTTTAGATAGGAGCGCGAAGAGTCACACGACAATAAAATTCCCGGGTAACTTCTGAGTTACCCGGTTGTATACAGCAAGCGAACGGCATTGCACCGAGCGCGCGCAGAACCGGCAATTCTGCCAGGGCGCCGCTCGAGCCGCAACGTAGGTGAGCGTCGTCCTCGACGAGCAGCGCCGAGGAAGACTTCGTCGTTGCGGAGCAGAGTGAGCGAGAGAGAGCGCATACAGGTAAGCTTTCGGCATTGCCGAAAACTCTCTCGCTCCAAAAACTATTCGCCCTGTTACAAATGATAAGACATTTAGATTTGTTTAATGGTATTTCGACTTGTGGAAATTCGGGTGCCCAGTTGACGTGGTTTGTCTCACTAGTCAAGTTAAAATAGAAGTTAGGGATGTAACCGAATAGTTCGAAACTTTTTTATTTCTTCTTTTTTGTATTAAAAAATTTCACATGTAGGTGAAAAAAATTCTTAAGCACATAAAATTGTAATGTTTCGACATATATAAAGCTAATATAACACTTTTCGTTTCATTTGAAAGTTTTAACAATAACTCATGTATTTTACGAGTTTTTTTCGGAGTAAAAACTCGAAAAAAAAGTTCGATTTGAAGTGCATGATTTCATTGTTTGCATGAAGTTTATAAATGTTTTCGAAGCCTTGAAACATTATTAGTTTACTAAATTAATGTACTGGTTATAAAACGTGGGTGATTTTAATACATAATTTTAACATTTATATAATTTTATTCACGTTTTATAAAAAAATAGTAAAATTTTCGAACTACTCGTCATACCCCTAATAGAAGTAGAAAAACCTTCTGACTTACCTCCAAAACGGTGTAGATCTAAATTTTTTAGTTATCTTGTACGGCCCATTTATATCCTCACGTAACCCCGTTGGATTTGCTAATCTAATACATACCATGTCATTTTCAAAATCCGGTATCTCTATTACGTTGCAGTTCATTGACCATTTCACATATTTCGTCAAATAGATCACAAGTTCTTCTCCTATTTTAAATTTAAACATTTGGTCATCTGATTCAACTGGTACGAAAAAATCTTTTGGACGATGTCTGTAAAAAATAATATTTTTTATTTATTTATTTATTTATTTTATTTATTTATTTAGTTGAACGGACAAGATTGCCGTTTATATGATACAGAATTAAAAATACATTAAGTAGTTCGAATTAGCAGATCTTAAAATTTATCCATCAATTGTAACGGGGTGTCCCGCTATTAACTTTGCGGCATACATTTTTCTATTCACTATTTTGACTTGAAATTTCTTACTCGGGAGTTTTTGGGGTCGCTGAATACGAATCTGGCATTAGATTTTCTAAATTCCTCATTTAACATGGCGGATCCAAGATCGCGGCTAATAATTTTACGCATTTTTAGTCGTGAGTTCGTGAAACTTCGTATACAAGAGTTTTTGGGGTCACTGGATTACGAATCTGATATCAGATTTATGAAATTCTGAATCCAAGATGAAAAAAAGCGGGATTTACGTGAATTTTCATTCATTTAGCCGCCATTTTGGATCCGCCATCTTGAATTTGGAAAATCTGATTGTAAATTCGTAATCAGCGACTCGAAAAACCCCTGTATACCAATATTCATGCAAATCGGACTCATTTTCAAATTTTTAACCGCCATCTTGAATTTTGAAAATCTGATTGTAAATTCGTAATCAGCGACCGGAAAAACCCCTGTATTCCAATTTTCATGAAAATCGGACTGATTTTCTGATTTTTGACCGCCATGTTGGATCCGCCATTTTCAAATTCGAAAATCTGATTGTAAATTCGTTATCAGAGACCCAAAAAACCCTAATATACGAAGTTTGATGAATTTTCAAAACGAAATATTGTTTTCCAAAAAAGTACTGAAACCAGCAAAAAAATTTTGTCTTTGAACTGCCATATTGGATGCCGCCATCTTGAATTTCAAGAAACCTACCTGTTCGGGATTGTAGTACCCGAAGTGCCCGCCAGATGGCAAGCGCGCGCAACCTTCTATGAAAAATATCACCTCGCGGGCTTAAATAGATGCCAGTCCCTGTCGTGCTTTTATGCACATACCGTATACTTTACTTTTTTTACCTATTGCAGAATCTAATTGCCTATCTTATTTTACCTATATTTAATTGTCCTATTTTCGAATAGGACACTATACTTTGCCTGCTGCCCGAACGCATACGCGTTCACACCTTTTTCTGCATTCAACTTCTACTTTCGAGTGGAGTTGGATGCATAGACTCTTGAAGTCTTCCATCTATTTCTTCTCGTTGACAAACCCTAATAATATAAATTCCGTATACGTTCAATCGTGTACATTTTTGGTCCTTCGAGCCAGATAGGGTTGTCAACCGAGAGAAATACTCTCGAGTGTTATCTTATTTGTCAGAGATTTACAACCTTTGGCAAATTCGTTGGAGATTTTCGACCACCTAACGAAATCGATCGTGTGACTGATCTCTTCGCCCCTGCCACTCTGCATAGCGGACGGAGATACCACACACTCATTACACTCAGGGATCTACTTATTACTTTCAATCAAAATGCCAACACTTTCACTTACGCAAACCATAGAGCGTCAGCTCGAATTATTTAATCGAATCTGCAATTCAACTGATAATATTAAGAAAGCTGGTACAGATAATATTACTCGTGAACTTCTCGAAGCTAAGCGACAAATAATAGAGAAAAACTGGAAAGAATTCCAAGACAATCACACTATTGTCCTATCTCAGAAATTTGAAAATACGAGCAATAGTGATTATTTTGTTAATGATTACTATGGTGTAACAGAAGACGGTTACATCAATGCAGTGGTCTATATAGCCCAATGGCTTAAACGCTTCCTTCAACTAGACAATATACCTGTTGTCCAGCAAACAGCCTCCGCAAGAAAATTACCGAATATTGAAGTTCCTACATTTTCCGGCAAATTTAACGACTGGTTGGATTTTAAAGATCTCTTTAAAGCTACTATCATCCAAGATGAAAGACTCTCCAACGCAGAGAAATTACAAGAACTGAAAATGCACAATCAAGGAGAAGCAGCTGAAATGCTCAAAACAGTTCAAATAACAGATCTTAACCCATTACCTGGAAACAGCTGGAAGACCACTATACAAACAAAAGTCGACTTAGTGCCATTTATACCAATACACTTCTCGATCTACCTGCCGTACGCTCCGATTCACCAGCTCAGTTACAATCCCTTCTTAATACAACGACAAATGCAATCTCCTCTTTACAGCAACTCAAAAGGCCGACCAATCAATGGGATGATCTTCTCGTACCAATCATCACGTGAAAACTAGATCTCATGACTTTACGGTAGCGGAAGACTCAAGCCAGTAAAAGATCTGATCCCCTCAAATTTGCCCAGCTTAGCCAATTTATCACCGAACGTATCGATTTTTTAGAAACACTCTGAGTGCCTCATTCTAGCAAATCCAGACCGATCAACCAGTGTCCATTCTACTTTTACTGGGAAATGTGCTTCATTATTCATTGCAACGCTTTTAAAAACAACGAGAGTGAGCGAAAAGACTTTGTGAAGGAAAAGAAACTATGCGTCAATTGTTTAGGTTTTCACTCGATTAGTAGTTGGCGATCTGAAAGGAGGTGCATCCTATGTTCTAAATAGCACCATACGCTTCTTCACGAAGATACAAACACTAGTTCTCATGTGTCTGCCATTGAACCAATACATAATCACGACGCTTTCTCTAGTCCATCCTTTACTACCAACTCTGAGCTGCAACTGAGTTTAGTAGCTCAAAGCTCCAGTGTAGAACCTGCTCTTCTGCTACGGCGTTGGTGAAACTACGAGGTGCTGATGGCAAAATTCATACTGCTCGAGCTATGATAGATCCTGGATCCTAAAGTTTCTTTGTATCCGAGGTTCTCCGTCGAAAATTGGTATCAAAATATATTCAATTTTGGCTTGCTTTGACATTTCGATTTCTTTTAATTTTATAAATTTATCAATTTCACTTTGTTCATTACTTTTCTTTTGCACTTCAAACTTTGTGTCACGCTGACCACGTTTTTGTGACCCTTTCACACTTTTTCTTGAATCCATCGACAGCCGACCTTTTTTACTGATTATTATTCAAAAATCTTTTTAATTTCGGTAGCTAACAATTTTTATTTTCTGTTTATGCATATATTTAAGTACTAAATTTTATATAAGTAATTTAGCAAATTTTATAACTATATTTATTTGTTTTTAAAAAGGTGAATACCATTGATTGCTAATTAATGGAAAATTTTTTTCCGTGTAGACACAGCAATCGCCTATCTTGACGTGGCCTATAAGCTCTACCGATTAAACAAACGTGGTCAAAGTAGTGCCGGTCAGACTGAGGTATAAGCGGTTGTCTGCATTGCCACCTTCACTATAATATTATTGTTGAAGGATTCCAAGTAGGGAACGGGAAGAAAATCAGGGAGGTCGGAATAATACTAAGGGGAGGTAAATTAAAATAGTAAAGTTGTATATTTTTTACATATATGTGAGTACTAACCTTCATGGTCCAAACCGAAAGTTCATCTTTAAAAGCAGAAACTGATAGTGTCTTTTTAATCAGGTTTGTAGATGCTTTTTTTGTGCGTGTGTAAAAAGTCTGCACATTTGATTCTCTCCGTTGAGTAATTTTGAGACATCGTAGTTAAGTTAATAAGGTGTAAATATGTAAGAATTTTCAAAAAGATGATAATTTTAAAGAAGACTAGAGGGTGATATATATAGCAGAAAACGAACTTATCTTGCTAAACCTTAAGGCAAACGATGGCCATCTAGCGGACATATGTGTTGAAAATAGAATATACATCTATATTGTACGCATGAGAATATTAGTAGGTATGTGTGAGCGCACGACTGTATCGAGAGCGCGCAATGTCGTATGGGCCTATAGACGTAAACATGTACCTCTCCCCTTCCTACAGTGTGTGCGTGAGCAAGCACCTAAGTCGAGAGGCAGTGAACGATACGCTGCTCTCTCTCTACTGCCGCACGCTGAGCGGAAAGCACCTTTGCGCGAGACGCTATGAAGCGCTCGGTAAATTATACAGTCTGAATAAACCAGTCATTCTTTATACTATTAGATTAGTCTTCACTTTATTTACCATACCTCAACATGGTAGCAGGTCAGTGGTTGGCTGGTCCTAGTGGTTGGTAAGAAAAATTCTCTTATCTTCTACACGACTCTCGAGTCGTGTAGAGATAATTAGTGCCGCGTATGTGAACACCGTGTGAAGCGTATATGGACAAAGAAT
Source organism: Torymus aiolomorphi (assembly GCA_036365515.1). Classification (NCBI taxonomy): domain Eukaryota; kingdom Metazoa; phylum Arthropoda; class Insecta; order Hymenoptera; family Torymidae; genus Torymus; species Torymus aiolomorphi. The sequence goes on along the minus strand of CM070873.1, from coordinate 12,040,874 downwards.
CGAAATTGAAAATCGAGCACGAAGAAAAGTCCGAACACGAAGGAACGTTCGAGACATCTAGTGAAGAAGAAACGACCTTGGAGGTCAAGCACGAAGAAAATTCCGAACACGAAGGAACGTTCGAGAACGAAGAAGACGAAATGGAGAAAAAGGAAGTCACGATACCGGTGTTTGATGGAGAAGACTCAGTATGTGGAAGAAAAGGATCACAATGTATTTAAAGTTGAAAAAATGTGACGAAATGATAACCAGAGCAAGAGTTGCTGCAGACAAAGAAGACTGGGAAGAAAAAGATTTAAAGGCCATAAATTTGATTTACAGTGCCATTTCCAACAAACAATTGGAGTTTGTGTGTGAAGAAGATACGGCGTATAATATAATAAAGAAATTGGACGATATGTATCTGAAAGAATCTACAGCACTGCAAATTGTGTGTAGAAATAAATTGGAAAAATTGAGACTAGAAAAGTATAGTGATACAGCAACATTTTTCAGTGAATTTGAAAAATCAGTGAATGAATTAAAAGGCGCAGGTGCTAAAATAAGTGAAAAGGAAAAACCGAATTATATGTTGAACACGTTGCCAAGCCAATACAGTTACATTCGCGATTTAATAGACACATTAAAAGAAGAGGATCAAACAGCATCGTATGTGAAAAATAAAATCCAGATTGCTGAAATGAAAAATAATAATGAGAATAGCGAACAAAGATCAAATGTATTCGCTGCAAAGAAGAACCAGAAAGGAAGCTGCTTCAAATGTGGAAAAATAGGGCATTTCGCACGAGAATGTAAAAATGGAGGACAAGCAGGACAAAGCGGCACAACATGGCGAGGCTCAACACGTGGCCGCGGCCGAGGGACGGCAGGAAGAGGCAACTACGGCAGAGGGCGCGGAAACTTCCGTCAGCAAGGAGCCAGCATAAGCGAGCAGAGCAGCGAAGGAACGAGCGCGTGGATAGCTACGGCGCATGCGGCGCAGAGTAACTATAGTCAAGGTAAGCTAGGTAATGAGATACAGTGGTTGCTGGACAGCGGATGTACAGACCACATAATAAATAGCGTCGACTATTTTGATAAATGTATTGATCTTAAAAAACCGGTAAATATATACTTAGGGGATAATTATAAAAGCAACGAAAATTGGAAATGTAGTTAGCTATTTTCACGCGTTTGGTAAAAAGAATGAAGTTAATATGAGTTATGTTTTTTATGCCGAAAAAATGAATATAAACTTAATAAGTTTTGGGAAATTAACAGATAGCAATACAATTATCTCGAAGGGAAATAAAGCAGAGATAATAGATAAAAATAATAAATTGATAGCCGTAGCATACAAAGAAAATAGAACTTAGAAGATAAAGAGTATTTTGAAACATAGGGAAAATTATGCAAATACAGCCGAATATAAAAGCAACAATAATATTATGAGTTTGAAAGAGAAATGGCATCGAATGTTAGGACACGTAAACTTCGGGTATCTAAATACACTATGTAAACAAGAGTTATTAACGGGTATTCCGAATAAACTTGAATCGGAATTTATGAAGTGTAAAACGTGCATAGAGAATAAAATGCATAACTTGCCATTTAATAACGATAGAATAAAAGCTAAAGATATTTTAGAGATAGTTCATACAGATGTATGCGGTCCATTTAAAACTACAGGTTTTAATGGAGAAAATTATTTTGTTTCTTTCATTGATGATTATAGCAAAATCGCGAAGGTTTATTGTATCAAAACTAAAGACGAAGTTTTTGATTGCTTAGTTAGATTTATTAATGAATGTGATAATTTAACTGAAAAGAAAGTAAAAGTTTTGAGATGTGATAACGGGAAAGAATATTTAAATAATCACTTCTATAAATTTGCCAAAGAAAAAGGTATTATTTTGAATAATTGTCCAGTATATGTACATGAGTTAAACGGAACCGCGGAAAGGTTTAATAGAACGATAATGAATATGGCGCGATGTTTACTAACAGAGGCGAACGTTCATAAACGGTTTTGGCCCGAGATTATTTGCGCGGCGACGTATTTGAAAAATCGAACGCTGACTAATACGATAGAGAGAAAAACTCCGTACGAAACATTTTTTAATAAGCGGCCGGATGTCAAACATTTACGTCTGTACAGGAGTAGAGTTTTTGTTAGAAAACCGGAACAAAAAACGAATTTCTAAATGGGATAAGAAGGCAGATATGGGAATCCTATTAGGATATACTGATGTAGGATATAGAGTTCTATTAAATAATAAGATGATAGTCGCTAGACATGTAGAGTTTGTAGATGAAGGCGTAAAATGTATAGGATTTAATGACGTAGAGTCAAAATATCCATCTCCTTCTACTTCGACTCTCGAGTCATTTAGAGGAGAACAAAATGATCGTGATGATGATTTAAGCGATGATAATGTTTTTCAAAGCGCGGATGAAAATAATGAACAGGACCCAAGAGTTGCAAATAAGAAAAAGTTAGAACTATTAAATGTTCCACGTAGATCCACTCGTGATAGAAAAAGCCCAATAAGATATCCAGAGAATATTTCGAATAATATTTATGTAAATTACTGCATGGTAGATACTCCATATACATTTGAGGAGGCGATGAGTAGTAATGATAGTGAGATCTGGATAAAAGCTATGGATAAAGAAATAGAAAGTTTAAATGAAAATAAAACATGGGAATTAGTTGAAAAGATACCAAATGAAAAAGTAATAGATGTAAAATGGGTTTATAGTAAGAAATCTGATGATACATATAAAGCGAGATTAGTCGTAAGAGGATTTCAACAGACAAATGTTATTGACGACATATACGCTCCAGTTGCTAAAATGCAAACGTTAAAAATTTTGTTTTCTTTTTGTTGCCAGAATGGCCTAATTATAGAACAGATGGATGTAGTCACAGCATTTTGCTTCCTCAAAGAGGAAGCTTTGTAATGGTGAAAAAAATTTTTTGAAATAAAAATATTTAAAAACATGTTTTAAGACATTTGGCACAAAAATTCGACGTTTTTGACGATAAAAATTTTCGTGTCTGTATGTGTGTGTGTGTGTGTGTGTGTGTGTGTGTGTGTGTGTGTGTGTGTGTGTGTGTGTGTGTGTGTGTGTGTGTGTGTGTGTGTGTGTGTGTGTGTGTGTGTGTGTGTGTGTGTGTGTGTGTGTGTGTGTGTGTGTGTGTGTGTGTGTGTGTGTGTGTGTGTGTGTGTGTGTGTGTGTGTGTGTGTGTGTGTGTGTGTGTGTGTGTGTGTGTGTGTGTGTGTGTGTGTGTGTGTGTGTGTGTGTGTGTGTGTGTGTGTGTGTGTGTGTGTGTGTGTGTGTGTGTGTGTGTGTGTTAACTTGCTATAACTTTTGAACAAATTGAACGATTTTCATCGGATAAAGCTTATTCTCTTCGTTTGGAAGTAGAATAGAGATAGCTTAACCTATTTTATCATTTTTTCGGTTTTCTTTTGTTTTATAACCAAAAAACGATTTTGAATTTTTTGTTATTTTGATTTTTAAATATGTTACGGTAGGTATTACTTAATATAATGCTTTTTTTTTAAAGGTTGTCAAATTACCTACAATTTCTTTTTTTAAAAATTAAATTATTTTTAGTCTGTCATTTGTTATTAAAGAAAATATGATTTAAACTTCTATAATTTTTTTCTAAATAAATTTTCAATTTATCGACTTGAAATTTTAACCACTTATAACACTCATCGAAGACTATATTTGGTTAAAATTTCAAGTGATTATCTTCATTTGTTTCAGAGAAAAAAAATATTTATGAAAAAAAAGTGCATTTTCTTTCGGAGACGATAACAGGAGTAAAAGTCAACCAATCGTCATGAAATTTGGCATAGAGATAGCTTTTTTATATTTTCGAACCGAGTTCGTTGGCTAAAAGAATCGGTCCATTACGTCTAAAGATATTTGAGGTTAAAAAATTTTTTGTTAAATTTTCTAATCGCATTCTTTCAGAGAATTGTTGATTTATCGACTCGAAATTTTAACCACTTATGACGCTCACCGAAGACTATATTTGGTTAAAATTTCAAGTGATTATCTTCATTTTTTTCATAGAAAAAAAATATTTTTGAAAACAAGTGCATTTTCTTTCGGACACGATAACAGGAGTAAAAGTCAACCAATCGTTATGAAATTAGGCATAGAGATAGCTTTTTTGTTTGAAGTAATTAAAATCGATCTGATGGAGGCGAGGATTAGAAATAAAAAATCAAACAATTTTCTATTTCATGTTTGGATAAGCAACGTTTCGTTGGCTTGATCTGCCAACCTCTTCAGGCTATAATTTTATTAAGAAAAAACAATTAGTACAATGCAAATTAGTAAACTAACAAAACTCGCTTGATATAATATTAAATTACCTTGAAATATAAACGTGTGTTACATAGTACACATGAAGTCGATATTAAAAGCAAAACATGAGATCGGGCAGTATTTATAGTCGAACAGTAAAGAGTTAGTGCATATGTTTACAAACAAACACATATACATATGAAAGCGAAACCAAAACAACAACATATTTAATTTAAAAGTCTCAGTAAAGGAAAGTAAGATGTGTTTAAAAATTTAACGTCTTCTTTCTTGTTAATATTATTGCTATTACACTTTATGTGGATCATTTCTGATTGTCCACGACTCAGCGAGAGCGCCCCCCTATTCCGGCCACAGACACACACGCGAGAGAGTCGCGCCACTCGGCGCTCTCCACGTGTCTCTACCGCCCCTCCATCTACCAAGACGCCTGCCGACGGTGTCTCGCCGCGTCGGCCGGCTCATTCAGACAGTTTCACGCGCGACGGCCAGAGAGAGAGAACAGCAACACCTGTACGACACGAGGCACGACGGCCATCCAATAAACCATCAATTTCTCCACACGAAAGCCTTTTCATTTATTTGAACCAGCTTCACGATCCATCCTTTCAACTACAAAACATTGGTCCTTCGAGCCGGATCGTGGGAGATCCAACTTCGCCATGGACACAGAGAAGATACCTTTTCCTATCTTCTACGTCCACTCTCGAGTGGCGTAGGGATAGTCACTCTTTCTCCATACAGGTACGCATCAAAGTGTTCGTGGTCGTGTGTGCCGTAACTGTCGCGTGCTCTAGCATGCAGACTTCGCGCGTACGTTGCTGTCTCTCTCTCTTTCGCTAATTCGCCGTCGTGTGTACTCGGAAGCCACCTTCTAAGGCTTCCTAGGGGAAATAGCACATTCAATTGCTATTTTCCCCATTTCTAAAAAACGCCTTGGAGTGCGTCGCTATCGACTCCAAGACGTTGCCAAGAGCGTGCGCTGTAAAGCCAGCTCTAGAGTCATCGCGTTCGTACGTTGACCGGCAGCCATCTTGTCTTGTAGCCAAGAGCGTGCGCTGTAAAGCCAGCTCTCGAGCCACCGCGTTCGTACGGTGACCGGCAGATATCAAGACACGGACAACCAGCGTGCATTGTACACGCTCGGGGTCCACAGCATTTCATCACAGGGACAACCCGCGTGCAGCGTACACGCACGGGGTCCACAGCATTCAAGGCACGGAGTACCCGCGTGGCGCCTACACGCTACGGGGCTCACGCCACTCAAGTCAAGGAGTACCCGCGTGGCGCCTACACGCTACGGGGCTCACACCAGTCAAATCACGGATTACCCACGTGGAGCCTGCTCGCTGCCACTGCATCAAGCCGCGCGGCGCTCGCCGTGCATTTAGCCAGCTTTCCACGAGGGAAGGAGAGACGTATACAAGAAGACGAAGAACAGGGCGCACTACGTCCAGGACATCGAATACGTCTTCACCAAGAGGATTAGGAGGCGGACGAGTCCATCATTCGCCACAGGGGGCGCGTTTCCACAGAGCGAAGCGGTGCTCGGACGAGTCCATCTTATTCGCATCTATCGTCGATCCGATTGCGCTTGGATACTTCGTCCTAATACTTGGACACACGTATCGTTCCAATTTGTTTATTTAAAAATACTTTTCAACTGTTGTCTAGTCAAATTAGTGCTTTTTTTCATTTAATGAAAATTTAAATTTAATTTGAGATTAATACAATTTGATTGAGTTTGAGTTTATTTAAATTTAATTTGTAATATTTAACTAGTCTTGAGGAAATTGAATGCAATTATTTGGCCTAGCAAATACTTATGTTAATTGACCTTGCAGTTTATCACTGCCTGCTGATGCATCGTCTCGTCTCCAAATTCGACTGCTGATCTACACCTGGATTCATTTCTGATTCCGTTGCTGACTTCGCTGCATGGTTGCTGAATTCAACGTCGGCAGTTCCTTATCTTCAAGCAGTCAACGTTACGGATCATCAGCTGATTCCACGTGGGAAGTTAACACACGCAGTCAGCGTTGCATCTTCAAGCGCATCTACGTTCATACTAGCATAAGTATTATAACCTAGGCTAAGATTTAGATTTAATAACTCTCACTATTTCTTCTCTCACTCTCGAGTGGTTAAGGATAGTTCTTAATCTAAGTTCACATTGTAAAATCAAGTTTTGCCGCCAACTCTAATTATTTGATCTCAAAATGGAGGCGTTTCATGATAAGCAGATGGTGCTCCAAACTAAAATTAATAACTCCTTTAAAAATTTCAAATCTAAGGGTAAAGATAATATGACGAAAGGTTATGCAAAATCGTGTCTAACAGGACTTGAAACTAATTTTACGTCGTTTCGGGTAAATCACGAGAAACTTAGGCTCATTGAGGATATTGATCAAGAGCATGCCTATTTTACAACAAATCTCTATGATCTGGTTGAGGATAGCTTTTACCTCCGCCGAGGAGACTTTCTTGATTACTTAGAAACTTTTGAAACTAGAGATACCAATCAAGGCTCCTCCAATTCTAATGATGTCCCAGTTGCTACTAGTCCTGCTCATGTAACTAACGTTTCGTTTCAATCTTTACCGAAGGTAGATTTACCTAAGTTTTCGGGGAAATTCTCGGATTGGGAAAATTTCAGAGACGTCTTTCGTTCAGTCATACATCGTCGCGAAGATTTAACGCCTGTTTTAAAATTGCATTATCTTCGCACTCACCTTACAGGTGAGGCACTTGAGAAAATCAAATCTCTTCCCATTTCTGGTGACAATTATGAACGCTCATGGACAACTCTAACTGAGTATTACGAAAATCAACGTCGTATTGTTAGTTCTCATATCTCGGAAATCTTCGCAGTCAAATCTATGAAGTCAGATATTTCATCGGAAATCAAACGGATTTATAGGGAAATTTTCAATCCTATGTCTGACCTCTCTAAATAGAGCGGCTTCGTTAGGTAATGATTTAATTGTTCATTTTACGTTGAATCGTCTTGATTTAAATACTCGTAAGGAGTGGGAAAGACACCTAGGTGACAGTGTCGATCCACCAACATTGGAACAACTGCAAGCTTTTCTTCGTAGTCAAACCCTCACTCTAGAGGCCATCGAAGCAGGTACTAGATCGTCTTCTAATACTAACCCCAAAGCTCAAACCTCTAACCAAAAACCTCGCAAATCAGAGCAAGATAATGCTCAGTCGGTTTATTCTCATCAGACTTCACCGACGAATCCACCAAAAAAGAAATGTTCGATTTGTAATCAATCACATTTTACAAATCGATGTGAACGATTTATCAATAAAACGGTTCCTGAGCGAAAGGAATTGATCAAATCTTCTAATCTTTGTTACAATTGTTTAGGGAAGCACAACGTTAAAAATTGCACTTCCAACTTTCGATGCTTTCTTTGTAAAGCTAAGCATCACACCATGGTGCACTCTGATAACAATCAAGCAATCAGTTCGTTGCAGACTGATCAGATTGACTCAGCGACCAGCACCTCTAGCCCCAACTGTGGCAATTTCGTCATCACAAAAGTTGATGATAAACCTGCTTCTCAAGCAGTCTCCCTCAATAGTGGAGAAAGTACTAATTGTACAGGAGTACTTTTAGCTACCGCTAGGGTTAACGCCCTTGGTCCTAACGGAACCAAAATTCTTCGTGCGCTCATTGACCCCGGATCTCAAATCTCGCTTGTTACACAAGCTATGTGTAACTTGCTATCTCTAAATTGTAGAACCAGTCACACGCACATCCAAGGTATAGGTGAAAAGACAGCAGCTGTTTCTTCTAAAGTAGCGCGTCTTACTATACAGCCACATTTTGATTCAGCTTTCTCCTTGGAAGTTGATGGCATTGTTTTGCCAAAACTCTCGTCGTATAAGCCTCCCGTCGTAAGAGGTAATACAAATTTCGAATACTTACGAGGGCTGCAACTGGCAGACCCCAGGTATCTCGAACCTTCACGCATCGATATTCTTCTCGGTGCAAGCGCTTATGCGCAAATCATTGAAAGCCAGATAGTTAAGGGTCAAAACCTTCAGCCAATAGCTCTTAGTTCTAAGCTCGGCTGGCTCTTGACAGGTAATTTACCTTCTTCAACTTCGGAAATAGGGCTAGAATCAATATCTCTTCATTGTTCGAACAGCTGCGAGCATGAAGCCAAACTTTTGGAGCTCGTACAAGATTTTTGGAGGGCGGAGGAAATACCTGTCGATAAAAAATCTTACTCGCCAGACGAACAAGCCTGCGAGGATTTCTATCAGAAAACAACTCGTCAAGATGAAACAGGGCAATATATAGTAAGTCTTCCCTGGAAAAACCGTGACCAGTTGAGCTCTGCTCATCTCGAGAAATCTCATTCAGCCGCATTACGCGCACTCACTCGTCTAGAATCAAACTTCGCTAAAGACGAGAAACTCAAAATAGCTTATAGTGATTTCATGAAAGAGTACATTGACCTTGGTCATATGTCACTCTCCACAAAATTTGATCCATCTTCTAACAAATCTCAAGCCTTCTTACCACATCACGGTGTGTGGAAAGAAACAAGTACGACAACCAAGTTACGTACAGTGTTTAATGGCTCGAGTAAGTCTAAATCAGGTGTTTCGGTCAATGATCTTCTTCACATTGGACCTAATCTTCTTCAAAGTCCCGTCGCTTTGATCTGTACCTGGCGCAGGTATAAGATCGCTCTATCAGCTGACGTGGAAAAAATGTTCAGGCAGATTGGTGTCGAACAATGTGATCAACCCTTTCAGTCGATTTTATGGCGTTTTGACAAGAGTGAACCCATTCAAACTTATCGATTGACAACAGTGACGTATGGCTTGGCATGTTCGCCTTTTCTAGCCATACGCACGCTACTGAAATTAGCCGAAGATTATGGCAAAAATCACCCGATCGCAGCTGAAGCTGTTCGTTCAGAAATGTATTCTGATAATGTGTTGTCTGGTGCACACTCTCTTGAAGAAGCACTGCAGAAACAAGATGTGCTGGTTCAACTCTTTAAGCAGGGTCATCTTAATCTACGAAAGTGGACTTCGAATAACTCTGAAGTGCTTTCCTTCCTACCCTCGAATATGTTAGCTGCAGATACGATCTCTTTATTTGCTTCAGAAACATCTGTACCTATTCTAGGTATAGATTGGCAACCTAACACAGACTATTTTAGTTTTCACACCGAGAATTCCCCCTTGGAACTACCATTTACTAAACGTTCAGTTCTTTCGAGAATTGCTCGGATCTTTGATCCTTTGGGATGGTTAGCGCCTGTAGTGATCACTGCAAAAATTATTATGCAATCGCTATGGATTCTAAAGGTTAGTTGGGATGAGGATCTTCCTTCGGAAACTTCTAATCGTTGGCAAAACTGGTTACAAGATCTTCCTTCGATCTCAGAGATCAAAATCCCTCGCTGGAGTGGATACACACCTCAGTATGAACTTCAGTGTGAACTTCTCGAAATACACGGATTCGCAGACGCATCCAAATTTGCGTATGGTGCAGTAGTCTACCTGCGCTTAATTCAAGACCAAAAGGTACTTGTCACCCTTCAAGTGGCTAAAACGCGAGTAGCCCCGCTTAAAACTCTAAGCATACCTCGCTTAGAACTGTGCGCTGCGTTGCTACTTGCTCGTTTGGTGCAAACTTTCATCGAATCATTCCCTATTAAGATCGCAAGTATTCATCTATGGTCAGACTCGGCAGATGTCCTCTTTTGGTTAAAGGATCACCCATCTAGATGGGGTGTTTTTGTAGCTAACAGGTGTTCGGAAATTCACACTCTATTACCTGAAGCTTATTGGCACCATGTGCGATCAGCCGATAACCCCGCTGACGTTATATGACGAGGTATTGAGCCTTCAAAACTAGCTTCACATCGCTTATGGTGGCAAGGCCCCTCCTGGCTCTCTGATAATCATGAACCTTGGTCGAGCTCTCATGACGAGCTCAACTTTACCGTAAATAGTTTGAATTTTCAACCTAATTACACTCTAGCCGCAAGTAAGAGCACTCCAAATTCTGTTGAGACCACTCTAGAAATTTGGAGCCTTATTAATAATTGCTCTTCGTTAGATAAATTGTTACGGATGGCTTCGTATTGCTTTCGTTTCATTAATCGAGTCTGCTCGAAAATGGAGCGTGCGACATCTTCAAATTTAGGTGTTAGCTTTATCTCTGTTCTTCAATCCCTACTATGCCAAGACTCTTCGAGTTCAAAAGAGGTCAGCGCTAGTGAGATTGAGAACAGCAAACTTTGTTTGATCTACCTAATTCAGAAAGCCTATTTTAAGTTTGATATTTATCAGTTAGCAAGGACAGGTAAACTTTCGGCTAAAAGCCCTCTGTCACCGCTAAACCCCATGTTAAAAAATCATTTGCTCAGGGTGGGCGGTCGACTCTCTCACTCTCTTCTCGAAGAAGATGCTAAGCATCCTCTTATTTTACCTGCTAAGTGTCACTTTACTACTTTATTAATCAGGGACGCTCACCAACGTACGCTTCATGGTGGTGTTCAGTTAACCCTTGCTACACTCAGACGACGATACTGGATTGCTAAGGGACGAGCTGAAGTTAAAAGAGTCATCAGAGCATGTACTACTTGCTCTCGCTATGCTGCGCGAGTGCCCTCCCAATTAATGGACGAATTACCCAAAGCTCGTGTTTGTCAGTCGTCACCTTTCGAACGCTCTGGCGTCGATTACGCCGGGCCTATTCATCTGCGTCTCACTAAATCTAGAGGTAAAGGCACGATGAAAGGTTATATTGCCATCTTCATTTGTATGGCCACCAGAGCCGTTCATATTGTGGTAGTTGAGGATTATTCAAGTGAGGCGTTCATCGCCGCTTTTCATCGTTTCACGGCTCGTCGAGGTCATTGCAAGGAGTTATACTCTGACCAAGGTACTAACTTCGTCGGGGCAGATGTTCAACTAAGACAGATGGTAGATGCTTCGTCAGAATTCTCTTCTCGAGTTGTTCGGTCTCTTACAAAAGAAGGAACCTCCTGGATTTTCAATCCTCCCAGCGCTCCCCATTTTGGAGGCATTTGGGAAGCAGCCGTTAAATCGGCTAAACATCACATGCGCCGAGTCATTGGGGATCAAGTTCTCACTTTCTCTGATCTTGCTACTCTTATGTGTCGCATTGAAGCATGCCTTAACTCCAGACCTTTAACCGCTCTCACTGACGATCCTTCTGACCTTGACTTCCTATCACCGTCACACTTTCTCATACAACGATCTTCATTTATAGTTCCTGAAGGAGATGTCACCAACGACAACGTTCCAGCAGGAAAGCGCTGGCTCTTGATCAGTCAGCTGGCCCAGCACTTCTGGAAGAGATGGTCAACGGACTACCTGACGTCCCTGCAATCCCGTCAGAAGTGGAAACATCCTCAGTCCTCCGTCGCAATTGGGGATTTAGTGCTCATTCGCAATGAGCTCACGCCACCAGCAAAGTGGCCCATCGCACAAATCACAGCCATCCACCCAGGGAGCGATGGCCACGTCCGTGTGGTTGATCTCCGCACGGCCACCACAACGCTACGACGCCCCATCGCCAAAGTCATACGTCTCCAACCTTCGGATTAGGGACCGTTCGCCAATCTGGCGAAGGTGGGCGGAATGTTCACGACTCAGCGAGAGCGCCCCCCTATTCCGGCCACAGACACACACGCGAGAGAGTCGCGCCACTCGGCGCTCTCGACGTGTCTCTACCGCCCCTCCATCTACCAAGACGCCTGCCGACGGTGTCTCGCCGCGCCGGCCGGCTCATTCAGACAGTTTCACGCGCGACGGCCAGAGAGAGAGAACAGCAACACCTGTACGACACGAGGCACGACGGCCATCCAATAAACCATCAATTTCTCCACACGAAAGCCTTTTCATTTATTTGAACCAGCTTCACGATCCATCCTTTCAACTACAAAACACTGATAATATGCGTTTTTTGTAATTAGCTTCATGATCTAGAATTAGAGTGTTGTCCCAATCAAAATCGTGAAGAAAATTCTTCCTGTGTTGTGGGACAACTGATTCTGGGTTATTATTTTTTTGGTGTTCGTTAATTCTAATTTTTATTGTGCGTTTGGTTTCACCTACATATGACGCAGGGCACGATTTACAAAAGAACTTATATACTACGTTTGTCTTATCACACTTTTTTGTAGGGTCTTTACCTAATCTTATTACAGAACTTAGACTTTTTTCGACAACAGGCAAAATACGGAAGTTATAAGGTTTTAAGATTGTTACAATTTTTTCGAAATTTTCATTGAATGGTAACGAAATATGGGATACGGGTTCTTTACGTACAAAAGTATCTTTTTGGTTATGATCCTGTTTATTTCTAATCCTCGCCTCCATCAGATCGATTTTAATTACTTCAAACAAACTAAATTTTGGGAGTGCGATATTTTACTCATATTCTACAGATAGCTTTTTTATATCTTCGAAGCTAGTTCGTTGCCTAAAAAAATCGGTCCATTACGTCTAAAGATATTTGAGGTTAAAAAATTTTTTGTTAACTTATAACGTATAACTTATAGCATAGCAGAAAAATTTTAGTAAGTGTTTTAAAAAAAATAAAAACACAATAATAAAATAATATTAGTTAAAAGTGGAACTTAGTACAATCTGTAAATTTGGTAAGCTTTCTTGATCAAAAGAATGTTTGCACTATAATACAACTAGATTTCTTGGTTCTAAAATAATAATAATTTTTAATGAAAATTATATTATTTAATATGAAAATATTTTTTATTTACGTACCTCTAACGACAATTTTTATATGACAATTCACATATTTAGTCATCTAATAAAATCAATTTTATCATTAGGAATCAATATTGAAAATGAAAATAAATTGTAAAATAAATAACAAGTAAAATATATTCAATAAAGTTACCCGCAATAAAAATTACTTTTTGGTGACATTTAACTAATCTTTCGTGTAAGTTAAAATAGTCATCAGAAAGAATTTTTATATAGCCTTCTTGAACTGAAACTTGAAGATTATAATCGCACATCTTTACTAATTCTTTTTTAACCTAGGAATTTCTAACGTAAGTTCGATTCTTTTAACGATAAGTCTTGGTTCAACATAAGTGCCAATTTTTTTAAGAAGAAACGTAATGGGTTCTACAAATAACAAACATAATTATTTTTTTAATAAAAATAGAGTTTAACTAACAGATTGTAAATTGCCTGGTTTGCCTAAAGAGTAGTTAATCAAGTCGTTCCATAATTGCTTCCTCCTAGAGGAAGCTTTGTGATAGTAAAAAAAAAAGTTTGTGAGATAATGTGTTAGGAATGTTGTTTAGAAAATGTGGAATCGAAATACACCATTTTTAGAAAATGTCCGTATGGATGTGTGTGTGTGTGTGTGTGTGTGTGTGTGTGTGTGTGTGTGTGTGTGTGTGTGTGTGTCCGTATACTCTGATATCTCATGATCTACTCAACCGATTTTAACGAGAGAGTGATCATTTTTTCAGATTTTGCTTCAACAATTGGGGTCAATATTTTATTTTTGTCAAAATCGATTTTTTTGTTTTTTATCGCCATTTTTAAATTTTCAAAATTTTATTTTCGATTTTTTTAATATTTAGAACAAATATTATTTATATATGATGAATTCTCTGTATGCAGAATAAAATTTTCTACAATTTAAAAAAAAAAAAAAGTCATTAGCTACATTTCGTCATAAGTTATTCATGAAAATGTCATTTTTAGTAAATAGGTTCTATTTCAAAATTAAAAAAAGATATTAACATGAATATTTTTTTGGTTATAAAGGATATTGAGTACTATAACTTACTAAATTTTTAGGTTTCTTTATTCATTATTTTTGGAGAAAAAAAATAATATATAAAAAAACCTGTTTTTTTTTGTGGTTCAATAACTAGAGTAAAATTGGCTTAATCACTTTGAAATTATGTATAGTGGTACATTTTGTATCCCAATCGATTGAGTTCTTTGGGCAAAAGGATTGATCCATAAATTTCGGAGATATTTGAGGTTAAAATTTTTTTCACTTTTTTTTTAAACCGTAATTTCTCGAGAACGGCTCTATGTATCTGAATCGGATAGGTGCCATTCGAAAGAGAATTTTAATACCTATATTTTCTAAAAAAAATTATTTTTCTAGCTATCACGGTTCTTTAGTTATTAACAAAAACGTAAAACTTGAAAAATGAAGAAAATGAGTTTTGTATATATCGAATGATTGCGGGAGTAAAATTGTCTTATTCGCTCCAAAATTAATTGTAGAGGTGTATTAATGATAGTTCTCGGCAGAGTTCTTTGGACAAAAGAGTTCTTTACACGAAAATGTTAAATACAAAAGTTGTAAATAATATTTAAACAACAAATTTTACTATTTAATATTCTCGTGTAAAATCAACTCCTGACGAGTTGTTAGACTTATAAAAGGCCGAATCCATCTCAAATCAGACAGCCCGCGTATGCCTATTTCACCTATCATGTTGAAATAAAAATATTTATGTTCTACTCGAAAAAATATTTTACACGTGTTTTTTTATTTTTTTGTTTCATCAAAATTTCATGCGTTCAGCGATGCCGAAAAATTCCGAGAAAATTCTTTCATTGAGAAAAAAAATTTTCAATGTGATTTTCAGACTGCTATTGTTTCAGCAGTTTTTCGAGCTTTTAAACGTGTAACACACAATTTCACTCAGTTTTGAGCCCTCTTTAACGGCCTTAATGTCATTTTCAAAAAAAATAAAAAATCCACGAGCTATGCACTTTTTACTGAAAAATTCATTTTTTAGGGAAGTGCCTTTTTCTCGAAAACCCCATGTTTTTTTTGCACAATTTTTGTTGTCGTGATAGAGGACGGTAATGCCTAGCTAGACGTATTTGTGAGATTCGGTACTTTTTCCCTGGGATAGCGATCACTAATGAGATAACACACAAACAAATTTTTCACGCCTAATGCTTATATATAGTCAATGATATTAGAGTCAATGTAAAGGTATTTGTCTTTGTGTGTATGTAATATACAGGTACACATAACTATGTATTTGTTTGTTATTTGCGTCTTTTTGATTTTTTATTTTTATACCTTTTTTTCATTTGTATACCTATTTTACTACCTTTGTTTTTCTGCTTCATTTTCTTAATTCAGTAAGCGGACGATCAGCGGTCTTTGCTGTCAAACAATGTATTTTATCGTCACATGTTTTTTTAACCCATATATGAGTTTTTGAATTCAGGATACTTTGGAGTTGTAAGCCAATCAATATTTTTTTCTTTTCTGAATTGTTCTATTTCAGCATCTTGTAAATGTATTATTTTAATAGCATCAGTATATTTTGAACATGTATTGCAAAATCATTTGCGTTTTGAATAGCTTCTTCAAGGGGCTCTCGAAGATTATGCGAAGCAGCATAATGCTTTATAAGTCCACCCACACCATCTACAGCTCCTTTTCCGTGCCCAGCACCAGAGAACAACCATTTTATATCACACGGTGCTCGTTTTAGTTCATCTAATTGAAAGCGATTTTTAAAGTGACTCGCAGCGCCGTCTGATACGAGCGTAATTTTTTAATTGAATCACAACAATTTTCTTTCAAGAATTTTATAATTTTTTGTACTGCTAGCAAAGCATACGCTGAATCATGTTTTCGGTCATCACTTATAACTGCGAAACTTTGTGTCGAATCCCCTTGATAAGAGACTGCTGTGAAAATAGAAATTTGATCATTAACCCAATGATTTCCTTGAACAGCTTTATTATGAATCACAGCCCAGTTTTCAGCGAAGTCTATTTGAAGAACTAAATGATGTGAGTCTTTTTTAGCACTTTCTCTTTCTGTTTTTATAGCTTTGCGTTGTATATTTTTTACATACATGTGAGTACTAACCCTCATGGTCCAAACCGAAAGTTCATCTTTAAAAGCAGAAATTGATAGTGTCTTTTTAATCAGGTTTCCATTATCCAACAAAGCATATGTAATTTCTTCTGTGCCTTCTACATCTTGCAGTTTTAAAACATGAAACGTAATTCCCTTAATCCCTGGACATAGTTTACATTCTTGTAAATAACATAAATCAGATGGCTCAGAACACATTGTTGCATTTATTATTTGTGACCGACTTTCATCCAACTCTGTGACGTTACTCCCTCTAAAATTAATTAAGCTCGTAAGAAATAAATCATAATTTGCGCAATAGATGCAGTGACAAACTTCTTTGATTTCGATTTTCCAATTCTCAATTCTGGATAATCATTTTTAAATACTTTATACGTCTCTTTTAAACTTCGAGTAAGAAAACGCTTAACTTTTTTCTCTTTTTTATTGTTAACTTTAATTGTAACAACGTCACATTTATTAGGACTTTGTCTTGAACAATTAAAATCATCATTTAAATAATATTCCATAACAATTTTTTCCATGTTTTCATCAATCGGATGGCCTGAATATGCATCTGGTTCTGAATAAATTCCTTTTTCTTTAACAAGATTTCTCGATTTGTTGATCATATACATTGTTATTTCTGGAAATAAAGATAAAATTTCATGTTTTGTAAAGGATGAAGGTAGCAAAGTCAGAATTTTTATTTTTTCTGATACCGTAGAACACTTTTGCAAGGCTAGACCAAGATTTTGTATCCATTCTGTACAATGGCATACAGTTGATTCATTTGCTGTTATAGAAACGTCATAAACATTGTTCAACTTCACATCAAGGATATTAGACAATGTTGAAAGTATTTTTTTTTCTTCTTTGTTACGTAATTTTCAATTGATTTTTCATGTATAAGATTTTTTCTTTTAAGAGGCGATACAGAACCTAAGAAAGATGTACTTATTTCATTATTAAATTCTTCAATGCGTTCTGGAGTACTTGGTAAAAAATCTTCATCTCTATCAACTACGTTATCGATAACTTCATTATCCGTTATAAATTCATTGTTAGTACTACTCACCAATTCTAAAGCACGATTGTAACAATGTTGACACAGATATGTAGAAGGTGTCAAAGGTAAATGAGGATAGAGGTGCTTCAATGGATGAGCAAGATTCTCAAGTTGTTTTAAACGTACGGAACTAGATTTGTAAATAATTTGTTTGTGTTTGTCTAAAAAGTCTGCACATTTGATTCTCTCTGTTGAGTAATATTGAGACATCGTAGTTGAGTTGATAAGGTGTAAATATGTAATAATTTTCCAAAAGATGATGGTTTTAAATAAGACGAGATGTGTGATATATAGCAGAAACCGAAATTTCCTTTGTAAATGTTAAGTCAAACCATATCCATCTAGCGGACAAATGTACTAGTACATATACTCCTATAAGTAGGCGCACGTACATGTATATTACATACGCACAAAGATAAATACCTTTACATTGACTCTAATATCATTGACTATATATAAGCGTTAAGCGTGAAAAATTTGTTTGTGTGTTATCTCATTAGTGATCGCTATCCCAGGGAAAAAGTACCGAATCTCACAAATACGTCTAGCTAGGCATTACCGTCCTCTATCACGACAACAAAAATTGTGCAAAAAAACATGGGGTTTTCGAGAAAAAGGCACTTCTCTAAAAAATGAATTTTTCAGTAAAAAGTGCATAGCTCGTGGATTTTTTATTTTTTTTGAAAATGACATTAAGGCCGTTAAAGAGGGCTCAAAACTGAGTGAAATTATGTGTTACACGTTTAAAAGCTTGAAAAACTGCTGAAACAATAGCAGTCTGAAAATCACATTGAAAATTTTTTTTCTCAATGAAAGAATTTTCTCGGAATTTTTCGGTATCGCTGAACGCATGAAATTTTGATGAAACAAAAAAATAAAAAAACACGTGTAAAATATTTTTTCGAGTAGAACATAAATATTTTTATTTCAACATGATAGGTGAAATAGGCATACGCGGGCTGTCTGATTTGAGATGGATTCGGCCAAAAACGATTTTAAGCAATTTAAACCGTAAAAAATAAAGTATGAAATTTTAATTATTGGAAGTAAAAATTAATTAAAGGAATCAGTAAATTAAGTTTGAGGAAGCTACGTGCCAATGAATTGGCAGCGGTTTTTAAATGGTGAAGTAAGCTCGGAGGTATATGTCGGTCAATCAAAAGGTTATAGCGATGGAACAAACAGAGTTTGTAAATTACGTAAAGCATTATACGGACTACGAGAAAGTCCAAGGGCATGGTATAAATGTTTGGATGAATATTTAACAAAGATAAAATTTAAAAGGAGTAATGTAGATTATTGTTTATATACTCAAGGTGAAGGTATAGATCAAATTTACTTATTAATATATGTCGACGATTTGTCAATTGCAGAATAGTAAATTATATAGCACTCCTATGGAAACGAATCTAAAAATTGAAAAGGCTGAAATGTGCGAGTCAGATATTAAATATAGAAACTTAATAGGTGCATTACTATATATAAGTTCTAGTACAAGACCCGATATAAGTTATAGCGTAAATTATCTTAGTAGATATCAAAATAGTTATAATGAGACTCATTGGAAATATGCATTAAGAATTTTGAAATACTTGTATTTAACTAAAGATTTAAAGATGAACTATAAAAGAAATGTAAATTGCGAAACTATAGAGTGTTATGTAGACGTAGATTGGGCTGGTGATAATGTTGACAGAAAATCCACATCTGGATATGTCATTAAAGTATTTGGAAATGTAATTGATTGGAAATCGCGAAAACAAAGAACGGTAACAAAGGCTTCAACTTATGCAGAATATGTAGCCTTATCTGACGCAGTTAGTGAAGTAAAGTTTATACTAGAGTTAATGAAAAACTTTAATGTGGAATTGATTGATCCTGTAAAAGTATTTGAAGATAATACAGGAGCGATAAATATAGCGAATTATGGAAACTTTACAAAAAATTCGAAGCATATAGAAATACATTATCACTATGTTCATGAGAGCGTGAAAGAAAAAGAAGTTGTAATAATTAAAATTGTCTCGAATGATAATGTTGCGGATATCTTTACAAAAGCGTTGTGTAAAGATAAATTTGAAAAGTTCAGAGAATTATTGAATATCATGGAATAGATTAAAAGTGTACAATATATATGTAAGGAGGCGTGTTGAAAATAGTATATACATCTATATTGTACGAATGAGAATATTAGTAGGTATGTGTGAGCGCGCGACTGTATCGAGAGCGCGCAATGTCGTATGGGCCTAGATGTAAACAGGTACCTCTCCCCTTCCTATAGTGTGTGCGTGAGCAAGCATCTAAGTCGAGAGGCAGTGAACGATACGCTGCTCTCTCTCTCTACTGCCGCACGCTGAGCGGAAAGCACCTTTGCGCGAGACGCTATGAAGCGCTCGGTTAATTATACAGTCTGAATAAACCAGTCATTCTTTATACTATTAGATTAATCTTCTCTTTATTTACCATACCTCAACAATATGCATAAGTACATATACTCATACAAGTATCCGCATGTACTTACATATGTATTACTTATATACGCACAAAGATAAACATCTTTATATCGCCTGTTATATCATTGTTATATCACTATATATAAGCGTTAAATGTGAAAAATTTATTTGTGTTATCTCATTAGTGATCGCTATCCTAGGTCAAAATCGCCGAATCTGACAGATATGCCTAGATAGCTATTTACGTCCTCTATCATAACAAAAAAAATAGAGGAAAAAAAATTGGGTTTTTTGAGAAAAATGCATTTTTCTAAAAACGTCATTTTTCAGTAAAAAGTGCATAACTCGGACATTTTTTATTATTTTTGAAAATAACATACAGACCACAAAAGAGGACTCAAAACTGAGTGAAATTATGTGTTACACGCTAAAACGCTTAAAAAACTGGTCAAGCAGTAGCTGTCTGAAAATCCCATTGAAAAAATTTTTTTCTAAGTAAGAATTTTCTCGGAATTTTTCGGTACCGCTGAACGCATGAAATTTTGATAAAACAAAAAAATAAAAAAATACGTGTCAAATAATTTTTGGAGAAGAACATGAATACTTTTATCCCAAAATGATCGGTGACATAGGCATACGCGGACCACCTGATTTGAGATGGATTCGGCCTTATATGATCGCGTGCTCATAAAAATTAGAGTCAGTCGAAGGCTCCCCTCACATTATTCATTTTTATTCATTCTCGAGATTCTTATTAAAGTGGTATCCTTCACCATACATAACCACTCTTGCTAACAATCAAAGACTCCTCAAATTTTAATAGAGGAAATGTCCTTTAAAACTGGAAATGTAGATTACGAGGAAAATTTAAGGAATTCTCAAATTTTAACAAAGGGAATGATTAGGATTAATATCCTTCACCAATCTTCGCTCATAAAAATTATCTATTTGAAATTTTATTTCAACAATTCACTTTTATTGAAACAAATAAACAGTTCTCCACGTCACCTTGGAAGTAATGTTTACAGACGCGTTGGATTTTTATTTAAAGTGGTATCCTTCGCCAATAGCCATACATAACCACTCTTGCTAACAATCAAAGACTCCTCAAATTTTAACAGACAAACGTTCTTTAAAAATAAAGAACTCCACACAATATCAAAGTTGTTGATAGTGCAATAACTTCTGTAGACAAGAGGTAACAATCAAAGACTCCGTAAATTTTAACAGAGGAAACATCCTTTAAAAAGGAAATATAAGATTAGTCTTGTTAATGTAATGATAATATTTAAAGACTCCTCAAATTTTAATAGAGGAAACGTTCTTTAAAAAGAAAATGTAGATTACAAGGAAAATTTGTAAATTTGATTATTAATTTCAAAAAGAATCTTATATAAATTTTCTAACATTTATACTTTTAGACAATAATGTATTATATTTAAATGTGAGAACTCCACAAAATATTAAAGTTGTTGATAGTGCAATAACTTCTGTAGACAAGAGCTAACAACAATCAAAGACTCCGCAAATTTTAAAAGAGGCACATCCTTTCAAAAAGGAAATATAAGATTAGTCTTGTTAGTGTAATGAGAATCTTATACAAATTTTCAAACTAAATTATATATTAGTAAGTTTTTTAATGTATTCTACAGATGCAACTAAAATTCTATAAAAGCTAATATATATATATATTAGCTTAAATATTTTTTTTTTAATATATTCTGTAATGTTTTATTCTTAATCTTTTTATATTTTCGAACTTTATATATATATATCTCAGGAACAATAATCATAAAAAAGTTCGAAAATATAAAAAGATTAAGAATAAAACATTACAGAATATATTAAAAAAAAAATATTTAAGAAAATACACTCATTTTCGTAAATTTTGAAAAGGTAATAAAAATAGTGTGTACATAAAATACGATTTTTTCGTAAAGTTTAAATTAAATTAAGAAACAAATATTTCTTTCATATATCCTATACATAATAGTATTAAAGAGCTAAAATATACACAAGAAACAAATAAATAAGAATAAGTTAATAGATCAATCAATTACAGGTCAAAAGTGGTTACGTAGGGCTACTGGCGAAGGATGCCACTTAGAAAAAATCCAACGCGCCTACTAAAAGTACCTCTAGGGTGGTGTGGAAAACTGTTGAATATATTTATCTTTTAAAAAAAGGAATTATATTTTCGACTATCAGTATAATTTTCATAAGAAGATCTTTATTAGCGGGGGTTGGCGAGCGGAGCGAGCAGGGGGGCGGAGCCCCACTAGTATGTATATATATATATATATATATATATATATATATATATATATATATATATGTTGTAATATAAGTAAATATATGATCTCGTATGCGTATGTGTATAAGTATGAGGGTGTGTGACGCTAGAGTCGCAAGCAGCGAGTACATAGTATATATATATATATATATATATATATATATATATATATATATATATATATATATATATATATATATATATATATATATATGTTGTAATATAAGTAAATATCATGATCTCGTATGCGTATGTGTATAAGTATGAGTGTGTGTGTGACGCTAGAGTCGCAAGCAGCGAGTACATAGTAGCGAGCGCCCAGAGCACATGTATACCTTACTCTCTCGTCACGGTAGTCAACGCGAGCGGACGTGCGCTCGCACCTTCTGTATAATGGTAGCTTAACATTACAATATATTAACTCTTTACCAAAATTGTGGATATTTTATTTGATCCCCAACCTCTTATTCCAACATGGTGGCAGGTACGTGGTTATAAACTATTATCTTCTATATGGACTTTCGAGTCCTATAGATATAATGGGGGGGGGATTAAACAAAGTGAGGTTAGAAAGACCACGTGGAAAAAAAGTGTTAATAAAAGTGAAAAGCAAATATCAAAATTTAATAATGGAATAAAAGTGAATTAAAGAAAAATAAAAAATTATGAAACCAGACGAATAACTAAAGAGAAAACGTGGTCAGAAAGACACAAAGTTCAAAGTGAAAAGAAAGCAGTTTGGAATACTGCAAAGTGAAAAATATATGCATAAACATAAAATAAAAATGGTTAGCTACCGAAATGTAAAAAGATTTTGGAATAATAATCAGTAAAGAAGGTCGGATGTCGATGAATTAAAGAAAAAGTGTGAAAGGGTCACAAAAACGTGGTCAGCGTGACACAAAGTTTGAAGTGCAAAAGAATAAGTACAGAACAATAAAAAAAGAAAAATACTCACATAATAACAAAGTATAAGTAATAAACTACTGGAATATGAAAAGATTTTTTCAAAAATAATGATAAAAAAGTGCGATGTCAGCGGATCAAAGTTGGTGAGTGAAACACGCCGTAGAGCTCAAGCATAGAGCACGTGCGCGCCACGAGGTTTATACAGTAAACGTATAGGTTAAACACGAGTATATGAGTGACAAAAGTGAGAGAGTGAATAAACACGTTGTTTTCGATAAAGATTTAAGAAACAAGTGTAGAAAAATATTTCTGAAAGAACTCAAAAAGGTTATAATTTTAAAAAGTGAAATTGATAAAATAATAAATATAAAAGAAATCGAAATGGCAAAGCAAGCCAAAATTGAAGACATTGTTATACCAATTTTCGACGGAGAAAATTATTCAAGTTGGAAAATTAGATTGATGATGCTATTGGAGTACAAGGAGTGCAAAGATCCTGCAGTAAGGTTAAAATTGGATGCAGAAACCGAAGCAGAATGGAAAAAGAAAGATTTAAAAGCTAGAACGATTTTAGTAAGTACAATATCCGACAAACAGTTAGAATACGTAAAAGACTGCACAAATGCTCGTGACATGATAGTTCAATTCGACAAGATATATACAAATAAATCAACGGCTCTACAAATCTTGTGGAGAGGAAAAATTGATGAATTTAAACTAAAAGACTATGATACTGTAGAAGAATTTTTCATACACTTTGAAAAAGCAGTGAATGATTTCAAGTCAGCTGGTGGAAAAATTGATGAATCGGAAAAGATGAGATACTTGTTAAAAACATTACCACCTAATTACAGTTATATCGGTGACTTTATTGATGTTCTACCCGAAGAACAAAGGACAGTCGATTATGTTAAATTAAAGATTAAAGAAAAAAATATGACAAAAAATCAAAGTGACAGAAGAACCAATGTGAGCACTTTCACAACAAAAGCGAAAGGACAGTGCTTTAAGTGCGGAAAAATTGGACATCTGCAACGAGAGTGTTGGTATGCAGAGCCCAAAGGTCAAGACAGAGACGGTCGTCAGGATCAAGGAAGAAGTCAGCGCGGATTTCAACGAGGCAATTACCGACGAGGACCACGCAGAGGTCGTGGCCGAGGAAGAGGTTTCCAGACAAGCCTATCAAGAGGCGAACATTCAAGAAACCCAACGAGCAACAGTTCAAGCGAGGCACAGGCTTGGGCAACAAAAGTGTTCAACTCTGAAGTGAAAAAGTGTAGTGAAAAGAGTGAAAATTCAAACGAATTAAATTGGTTGTTAGATAGTGGTTGTTCAGATCATATAATAAATGATTGTAAATTCTTTGATAAATATGTAAATTTAGAGAAACCTATTGATGTAGAAATACCAGATGGTAAAATCTTAAAAGCCACAAAGATTGGCAATGTAAAAACATATTTCAAAACATATTATAATGATAATGTCATAGATATTAAGAATGTTTATTATGTAAAAAATATAAATCAAAACTTACTAAGCTTTTCTAAGATAACTAAGTCAGATTGCACAATTATAGCCAAAAATGAAAATGCAAAAATCTTTGATAAAAATAGAAAACTATTAGCTGTTGCAAATAAAATAAATAATCTGTATTGCATGAAAAGCTTCGTAATAAAAGATGACAATAAAATATTTACAAATGTAACTAAGTTAACTGAAAAGGAGAAATGGCATAGGGCATTAGGCCACGTAAATTTTCAATACTTAAACAAATTAGTAAAAAATAAAATGTTAGATGGTCTACCAGACCAAATTGTAAATATAGAAATGAAATGTGCAAACTGCATCGAAAGTAAAATGTCAAATGAGCCTTTTGAAAATAACAGAACAAAAACAACTGAGACTCTAGAGTTAATACATACAGATCTAAATGGCCCACATAACACAAATGGTTATGGTGGAGAGAAATATTTCTTAACATTTATAGATGACTATAGCAAATGCGCTAGAATTTTTCGTATAAATAATAAATCTGAAACTACAAGCTGTTTCATTGATTATGTAAATTTAGTAGAAAATCAATTCAATAAAAGAGTTAAAAAATTGCAGTGCGACAATGGTAGAGAGTACATAAACAAAGAATTATTAAATTTTGTTAAATATAAGGGAATACAATTATTACCATGCCCTCCATATGTACATGAATTAAATGGAGTTGCTGAACGATACAATAGATCAGCAATGGACATTGGGAGGTGTTTGATGCGAGAAGCTAGAATAAATAGAAAATTTTGGCCCGAAGTAATGAATACTGTCGCGTACTTAAAAAATAGAACAGTTGCGAACACAGCGGAAAATAAAACTCCCTACGAAATATTCTTTAATAAAAAACCTAATGTCAAACATTTAAAAATATACGGAAGTAGAGTTTTTGTCAGAGTACCAGAAGTACAGAGAAAAAGCAAATGGGACGATAAAGCAAAACTAGGCGTATTAGTGGGTTATACTAACAATGGATATAGAGTCTTGATAAATAATAAAGTATTAAATGCTAGGCATGTAAAAGTTGTAGAAGATGATAATAAATTAATTTGTTTAGATAAAATTAATGATACAGAATATGAACAAAGCGAGTCTGAAATTGAAAATGATGTTGATGAAAACAAAACAAATCTATTATCTTCAATGTCGACTTTCGAGTCACCTAGAGATAACATAAAGCGAAATGTCGAAAATATTGCAGACGAAAACATAAATGCGTCAGATACTGAGAGTAATGAAAATTTAACAATTCCAAGAAAATCTAATAGAAAGAAAAGTCCTGTAAATAGATATGGAAATCCTGTAACTCACTGTATCTATGTAAACTATGTAAACGCAAATGTACCAAGTACATTCGAGGAGGCGATAAACTGTAATGAATATAGAGAATGGCAAAAGGCAATGAATGCGGAAATGAAAAGTTTAAACAAAAATGATACTTGGAAAATTGTTGACAAACCAAAAGATAAGAAAATAATTGATGTAAAATGGATATATAAAAAGAAAAACGACAATACGTATAAAGCCAGATTAGTTGTTAGAGGTTTCCAACAAAAAGAATACATTGAAAATGTTTATTCACCAGTAGGAAAGATGCAGACTTTAAAAATTTTATTGTCACATTGTTGTAAAAACAATCTATACATAGAACAAATGGATGTTGAAACTGCATTTTTGAATGGCTATGTAAAATCAGAAGTATATATCAATGAGCCTAAAGGTTACAAAACTGATGAAAATAAAGTCTATAAATTAAAAAGGGCACTTTATGGTTTAAGAGAAAGTCCAAGAGCTTGGTATGATTGTTTTCACAAATTTATTGAAAAATTAAACTTTGTAAGAAGTTGTTGGAATATGCGTAAATGCTACGCTCCTGAACATAGCTACATGCATGAGAGTGTGTGTGTGTGCAGTATGAGAGTATAGCGAGCGGCGACAGCGCTCGCACAGACAGTCAGTCGTAGTCGTCGTCACGAGGTAGCCATGTAAGGCAGACGGGTACTCACAAATGTAACTATCTTTAAGTAGCTAATAAACATACTATATTATATTATTAATAACAACCTCAACTCATTATTCTTCCCAATATCCAACATGGTGGCAGAGCGTGGTTGGTTGGTTAAAAAAGAACTTATTATCTTCTATATGGACTTTCGAGGCCTATAGAGATAATGGGGGGATTATTCAAAGTGAGGTTAGAAAGGACCACGTGGAAAAAATGTGTTAATAAAAGTGAAACGCAAATATCAAAATTCAATAATGGAATAAAAGTGAATTAAAGAAAAATAAAAATTATGAAACAAGACGAATAACCGAAGAGAAAACGTGGTCAGGAAGACAGAAAGTTCAAAGTGAAAAGAAAGCAGTTTGGAATACTGAAAAGTGAGAAATATATGCATAAACAGAAAATATAAATTGTTAGCTACCAAAATGTAAAAAGATTTTTAAATAATAATTAATAAAAAGGTCCGATGTCGAAGGATTAAAGAAAAAGTGTGAAAGGGTCGCAAAAACGTGGTCAGCGTGACACAAAGTTTGAAATGCTAAAGAATAAGTTCAGAACAATAAAAAAGGAAAAATATTCACATAATAACAAAGAATAAGTAATAAACTACTGGAATAGAAAAAGATTTTTTCAAAAATAATAATAAAAAAGTGCGATGTCAGCGGATCAAAGTTGGTGAGTGAAACACGCCGCAGAGCCCAAGCATAGAGCACGTGCGCGCCACGAGGTCTATACAGTACACGTATAGGTTAAACACATGTCTGTATGAGTGACGGAAGTGTGTTACTGAATAAACACGTTGTTTTCGATAAGGATTTAAGAAACAAGTGTAGAAAAATATTTCTGAAAGAACTGCAAAAAATTATTGTTTTAAAAAGTGAAATTGATAAAATTATAAAAATAAAAGAAATCGAAATGGCAAAGCAAGCCAAAATTGAAGATATTTTGATACCAATTTTCGACGGAGAAAATTATTCTAGTTGGAAAATAAGATTAATGATGATATTGGAGTACAAAGAGTGCAAAGAGCCTGCAGAAAGATTAAAATTGGATTCAGAAACAGCAGAAGACTGGAAAAAGAAAGACTTAAAAGCCAGAACGATTTTAATAAGCACAATATCCGACAAGCAGTTAGAATACGTAAAAGACTGCACAAATGCTCGTGACATGATAAATAAATTTGAAAAGATATATACGAATAAATCTACAGCTTTACAAATTTTGTGCAGAGGAAAAATTGACGAAATTAAGCTAAAAGACTATGACACAGTAGAAGAATTTTTCATACATTTTGAAAAGGCAGTGAATGAATTTAAATCAGCAGGAGGAAATATAGATGAGTCTGAAAAGATGAGATATTTGCTAAAAACATTACCACCCAATTACAGTTACATCGGGGACTTTATTGATGTGATACCCGAAGATCAAAGGACAGTAGATTACGTGAAATCTAAAATCAAGGAGAAAAATATGACCAGAAATCAAAATGACAAGAAGAATGTTAGTACTTTCAATGCCAAAACTAATAAGGAATGTTTTGTTTGTGGAAGACCCGGACATTTCAAAAAGGACTGTTGGCACGCAGGGACCAACAATCCACAAGAATATCGAAACCAAGATAGAAACCAGCAGAGTCACCAGCGAGGCGTCAATCGAGACGGAGGTTACAGAGGTCGTGGCCGAGGAAGAGGTCATCACCAGAATCAATCGAGAGGAACAGGTCATCACGACGACAAATCCAGAAAAGCTCACACATGGGCCACACAAGTGTTTAGTTCACAAGTGAACAAGTGTAGTGAAACAAGTGAAAATCCAAATGAAATAAAGTGGTTATTAGATAGTGGTTGCTCGGACCACATTATAAATGATTGTAAAATCTTCGAAAAATATGTAAACTTAGAAAATCATGTAGATGTAGAGTTACCGGATGGTAAAATCTTGAAAGCCACTAAGATTGGCAATGTAAAAACCTATTTTAAAACATATGGTAACGAAAATGAAATTGATGTAAAAAATGTATATTATGTAAAAGATATAGGAAAAAACATATTGAGTTTCTCTAGAATAACAAAAAATAATTGTACTATTGTAGCGAACAATAATAACGCGAAAATATTTGATCAAAATAAAAACTTATTAGCGGTTGCATATCAAGATGACAACCTATATAAAATGAAAAGTTATGTAAAAAAGAATCTAAGTAAAATTTATACAATTGCCACAAAATTAACTGAAAAAGAGAAATGGCATAGGGCATCAGGGCATGTAAATTTCCAATACTTGAACATATTAATAAAAAATAAATTATTAGATGGTTTGCCAGAAAAAATAGAAAGCACACATATGAAATGTGCGAATTGCATAGAAAGTAAAATGTCAAATGAACCGTTTGAAAATAATAGAACTAGCGCAACGGAAACTCTAGAATTGATCCATACTGACTTGAATGGACCACATAACACTATTGGTTATTGTGGTGAAAAATATTTCGTAACATTTATAGATGATTATGGTAAATGTGCCAAAATCTATTGCATTAAAAATAAATCAGAAACTGCTAGTTGCTTCTTTGATTATATTAACTTAGTTGAAAATCAGTTTAATAAAAGAGTAAAAAAATTACAATGCGATAATGGAAAAGAATATTTGAACAGAGAAATTTATAATTTTATAAGACAAAAGGGAATACAATTATTACCATGTCCACCATATGTTCATGAATTAAACGGCGTAGCCGAAAGGTATAATAGAAGTGCTATGTACATTGGTAGATGTTTATTAAGGGAAGCTAGAATACATAGAAGGTATTGGCCAGAAATAATGACTGCAGTAGCGTATTTAAAGAACAGAACAATTGCCAATACTATAGAGAATAAAACTCCTTATGAAATACTTTTTTGTAGAAAACCGAATGTAAAACACTTGAAAATTTATGGAAGTAGAGTTTTTGCTAGAATACCCGAAGTAAAAAGACAAAGTAAATGGGATGATAAAGCTGAATTAGGAGTATTAGTTGGGTACACAAATAATGGATATAGGGTTTTAATAAATGGTAAAGTAAAAAATGTAAAACATGTAATAGTCGTTGAAGAAAGCACTAAATTAATCTGTTTGGAAAAAGTTGATGATGAAAAAGATAGAGAAAATCATGAGAGTGAGTCTGAAACTGAAAAGTATGTTGATGAAAAGAAACGAATTTATTATCTTCTAGTTCGACTTTCGAGTCAACTAGAGATAATCAAAGAAATCTTGAAAATGTTGAATATCAACACAATGAAAATTTTGAGTATGAAAATGAAAATAAACGTAATGAAAATTTAACAATTCCAAGAAAATCTAATAGAAAGAAAAGTCCTGTAAATAGATATGGAAATCCTGTACCTCACTGTATCTATGTAAACTATGTAAATGCAAATGTACCTAATACATTTGAGGAGGCGATAAATTGTAATGAATATAAAAAATGGCAAAACGCAATGAACGCGGAAATGGAAAGTTTAAAGAAAAACGATACTTGGCAGATTGTAGATAAGTCAAAAGATAAAAGAATAATTGTTGTATAAAATGAGAATATAATTAAGATGAAAAGATTGTTAAAGTTCAGGATTGTAGATTTAAGGAGGTGTGTTGGAATACGTCTAAATACTACGCTCCTGAACATATCTACATGCATGAGAGTGTGTGTGTGCAGTATGAGAGTATAGCGAGCGGCGACAGCGCTCGCACAAAACAAGTCAGTCGTAGTCATCGTCACGAGGTAGCCATGTAAGGCAGACGGGTGCTTACCCAATGTAACTAATCTTAAGTAGCTAATAAACATACTATATTATATTATTAACAATAACCTCAACTTATTATTATCCCCCAATATTACAACAGAAAGATTTAGGAAAAATTGGAAATTATATTGGTATTGATATTGATTACAGTGAGGATAGAAGTAAAATGACTTTAAGTCAAACTAAGTACATTGAATACTTGGCTGTGAAATACAATCTAGAAAACGCGAAATTATATGATACACCAATGGAAACAAATTTGAAATTAGAACAAGCAAAAGAAACAGATGAAAGTATAAAGTATAGAAATTTGATAGGTGAACTATTATACATAAGTACAGGCACAAGGCCAGATATAACGTATCCTGTGAATTACTTAAGTAGATAACAAAGCTGCTATGATTCCACGCACTACAAATATGCGTTGAGAATATTGAAGTATTTTTCTTACTCGCCCACCCGAAAGTACGTACTTTCGGCCCGCATCTCCGGACCGAAAGAGAAACTTTCGCATCCTATTTTAGACCAACCGCGCGCTCTGATTGGCTGCCGAAATTTCCTGACCCGTGACGCTTCAGCGCCCGCGCGCATGTCCGAGGAAAGATGTTTGTGCGGTGTGAAGGTTAGACACGTACGAAATAAACAGAGGAAAAGTGCACGGGTGACGAGAAAAAAGTTAGTTGAAATAAAAAGTGGTATTGTTTGATCGTTGTTATTGTTTTTTCCTCTTGTTTTCTACACGTACTTTCGAGTCGTGTAGAAACAATTAAGTAAACGTATGGACGGGAGCGTCCGAGGAAAATATGTTTGTGCGGTGTGAAGGTTAGACACGTACGAAATAGACAGAGGAAATTGCACGTGTGACGAGAAAAAAGAGTCAGTTGAAATAAAAAGTGGTGTTGTCTTTTTTTAATGAATGTGTTTCTGATGCCCGCCCCGACCAGCAAAACCTCGGCTTCGCCTCGGTCTTGCAAATGTCGGGCGGGCATCAGACCATCTGTACAATAGCGAAAGTAGCAGACGCCCAAAAAACCAGCTCTCTACGCCGGGCCGAAAGAAAAAACAGTCGGTAATATCGACCGAGCTACCCAAAGCGGCCGACAGAGGCACTACTATCGAGCGGGCCGAAAGAAAAACTAACACTCAAACACAGCTAGCAGACGACAACGCAATTTTATCAATTATTTAACAATTACAGAACGTACTTTCGGCCGGGGAGTAAGAAAAATAGTATACAATACTTGGACCGGAAATTGGATGCCCTGGCCGTGCGTTATGACGCCCTCGGCTTCGCCTCGGGCGTCATACCACGCACGGCCCGGAAATCCAATTTCCGGCCCACGTATCGTAATATACTATATATAAAACTAAAGATTTAAAATTAACTTATTATGATAATTTGCAAAATGAAACGCTAGATTGTATGGTAGATTCTGATTATGCAGGTGATAATGTAGATAGAAAATCTACAACAGGCTTTGTAATAAGATTGTACGGTAACTTGATATATTGGAAGACTCACAAACAAAATAATGTAACAAAATGTTCAACCTTTGCGGAATATACTGCAATGTCAGAAGCAGTAACTGAAATATTATTCATTACAAACTTGTTGATTGAATATTTTGATATAAAATTTGATAAAGCGATAAAAATTAATGAAGATAATACAGGTGCAATTGCTATTGCAAAGTACGGAAACTTTACGAAGAACTCTAAGCACATCGAAGTGCAATATCATTACATAAATGAAAATTATGAAAAGGGGATAATTGACATTATTAAAGTAGATTCAAATTCAAATTTGGCTGATATGTTAACAAAGAGTTTAGATAAAACAAGATTTACCAAGATTAGAAATGAACTGAGATTAATCTAAAATTATGCTAGTAAAATTGCGTTCGAAATAAATGAATAATGTACAATTTGAGATCATGAATTTAAGGAGGAGTGTTGTAATATAAGTAAATATCATGATCTCGTATGCGTATGTGTATAAGTATGAGTGTGTGTGACGCTAGAGTCGCAAGCAGCGAGTACATAGTAGCGAGCGCCGAGAGCACATGCATACCTTACTCTCTCGTCACGGTAGTCAACGCGAGCGGACGTGCGCTCGCACCTTCTGTATAATGGTAGCTTAACATTACAATATATTAATACTCTTTACCAAAATTGTGGATATTTTATTTGATCCCCAACCTCTTATTCCAACAATATAAAAATATAAATTTTCAAATCTACTGTGCTCGGTAGCACTTACAAACTAGTATCACCGCAGATCACAGTCGCGTTAAGCTTTGGTCGCGAGGGCGAAAGATACTTTCTTTCTTTGGTACGTTTTTAATACCGGACGATCAACGGTGGTGGGCTGATTGCCACTTGGTTCACCACCGGGCACATCGGGAAGATTATCAGAGATCATATACGCGGGTTTGAGCAGTTCAACGGAGACACTGCGTGACGCGCCGTTAACTTCGATATCGAAGACGCGATCGGAGGGACGCTTTAATACTTTATATGGGCCTGTATATGGGCTTTCTAATGACTTTTTGGCCATGTTGCGCATAAATACATGAGAAAAAGTATATAAATCTTTGAAGCAAAACGCATGCTTCTTGTAATGATGTGCGACAACTTGACGCATATATTCACGAAATTCCTCAATAAAGAAATTCGGATCGGGTGTAAAGTCTGCAGGGAGAAAAAACTCACCTGGAAGACGCAAAGTGGTTCCGAACAAAAATTCCGCAGGAGACGCGTTTGTGTCCTGACGGACGTAAGCCTAATAATACTGTACTAAGCGTACGAGTCCAGTCCTTGTCCACGTGACACATTATCGCTGCCTTGAAACTACGATGCCAGCGTTCGATGAGGCCGTTCGCCGCAGGGTGATACGCAGTAGTGCGAATACGCTCGCAACCTATTAGGGATAATAGAGCCGTAAATAAGCGCGATTCAAATTGTGAACCCTGATCAGAAGTAATAACCTTGGGCGCGCCATAGCGAGAAACCCAAGTGTCATAGAACGCTCTGGCAACCGTTTGAGCCGAAGTCTCACGTAAAGGGACTGCCTCAACCCAACGCGAAAAACGAACAATCATGGTGAGTATATATTGGGGAGTGGACCGACTAGATCAATGTGGACGTGGTCAAAGCGACCATCAGGTGCGACGAATTTATCAGGTACAAGTTTCACATGGCGAGAAATTTTCGACTGTTGACAGTCTAAACAGTTTTTGTACATGCGCGGGATATCACGGTGCATATTGGGCCATACATAACGCTGCCGTATGAGTCGATCGGTGACTTTCGGGCCTGGATGAGCAGGCTTATGGAACATGTTAAACACCGTTTCACGAAGGGACTCGGGAATATGTGGGCGGATGGCTTCACCAGTGATTTCGCAAAAGATCGTAGTGTGAGCAGGGCCCCATTGAATGCGCTTCAGAGAGAGCTGGTAGTCAGAAGACCCGGGAATGGCCTTAAGCTGCTCATCAGCTTCCTGTTTTTCAGCAAGCTCGTTGAGATTGATCTCTACGGGGAGTCGGATGGACTCTACCCGAGAGAGTGAGTCGGCAACTGTATTTTCTGTGCCTTTGATATACTGAATTTGAGTAGTATATTGGGCGATAAGGGACAACTGACGCGTTTGACGCGGTGACGCCTTATCAGACTTTTGCATAAATGCATAAATAAGAGGTTTGTGATCTGTCAAGATCTTGAAGTCTCTGCCTTCCACCAAGAATGAGAAGTATTTCACAGCTTCATATATGGCCGTAAGCTCACGGTCATATGCACTGTACTTCCGCTGGGAAGGGGAGAACTTTTTCGAAAAGAAAGCTAGGGGTTCCCATATTCCGGTGAGGGAAAGCTGTTCAAGGGCAGCACCCATTCCAGAATCGGAGGCGTCGGAGACGACGCGGATTTCCGCACCAATGCGGGGGTGTACAAGCAGAGAAGCAGAAGCCAACTCCTGCTTGACACGAGCGAAGGCTTCCTCCGCTTTAGGAGTCCACGGAACGGGTCGTTTTTCGTTTTTACGAGAATCGGTGAAGAAGTCATTCAAAGGGGCCTGAGCAGTTGCAGCATGAGGCATGTTACGCCGATAAAAGTTTACCGCGCCAACAAACCTACGAAGCTCTGCTATAACTTGGGGTTTTGGGTAATTCAAAATAGCTTCAGCCCTACTTGGAATGGGGCGAACGCCTTCACCATTCACAAGATAGCCTAGAAATTCAACTTCTTCAACGGCAAAGGTGCATTTCTCGACATTGAGACGAAGATGAAACTTCTTCAAACGTTCGAAGACGATACGAAGATGAGCATAATGCTCTTCGAGAGAGGACGAAGCAACGAGAATGTCATCTATATAAAGATAGACAAAGTCCAAGTCACCTAACGAGCTATTAATATAACGCTGGAAGGTCTGACTGGCGTTGCGAAGGCCGAAGGTCATGAACATAAATTCGAAAAGGCCAGAAGGAGTTGTAATGGCCGTTTTCGGAATATCCTCAGGGGCAATAGGAATATGGTTAAACGCTTTATGAAGATCAAGCGCGGAAAAGATTTTCTTACCATAAAGGTTGCTGTTACAGTCATGAATATGAGCTGTAGGATATTTGTCAGGGATGGTGACGGCATTTATACGCCTATAGTCACCACAGGGTCTCCAGGAGTTATCCTTTTTCTGCTCCATATGGAGCGGACTGGCCCAGGGGCTGCTGGAGGGGCGGCAGATGCCAGCCTCAATCCAAGCATCAAATTCGGCTTTCGCCGCTTTCAACTTGTCTGGAGAAAGTCTACGAGGACGCTCCGAGAAAGGGGGGCCAGAGGTTAAAATATGATGAAAAACATCGCTGTTTCTGGGGACTGTGGGTTTGGAAACGCCCGTGATCTCCGGAAAATCAGCGAGCATCTTAGCACACTCTGAGCCCGGAATAACTGCAAAGATTGAGTCAAAAGAGACTTCTTTTACAACTGCAAGGGAGTACACATTTGTGCTAGGGTCGACGAGACGATTTCTCTTAAGGTCGACAAGAAGGCCATAGTGAGATAACAGATCGGCACCGATGATAGGATGAGGAACATCCGCGATGTAAAAGCTCCAGCGAATGGGGCGTCTGACACCAAGATTGAGTGTGAGCATTGACTCGCCATAAGTACTAATTAATGAGTTATTCGCTGCGAAAAGCTTGAAGGAGCTGGGCTTGACGCATGCCTTAGGATTTGCCGGAATAAGAGAAATATCCGCACCGGTATCGACAAGGAACGACTTGCCAGAAATACGATCACGCACATGAAGACGTTTGGATAAACGAGGGCCTTCTGGAGACGTCTCCTCAACAGAAGGTTGAGTTAGTTTTTTGATTGAGGGTGCAGCTGCTGCCATTCAGCAAACTTCGAACACCACTCTGCATGAACGCGGGCTGTTAGGAAATTTGCGATGGGCTAAGCACAAGCCCGAGGGATCGTGAGAAGAAGAGCGGTCGCGCCTCAATCTGCCTCCGGACTGAGGATGAGAAGTATCATTTGAAGGACCAGAAATACTATCTACCTTCCTTGCCAGTGCCTCAAGCTTCCGTTCAAAGCGGTCAAAGCGTTTAACTAGAGTCTCAAAGCGAGCAGAACA
This sequence comes from Torymus aiolomorphi, assembly GCA_036365515.1. Lineage (NCBI taxonomy): Eukaryota > Metazoa > Arthropoda > Insecta > Hymenoptera > Torymidae > Torymus > Torymus aiolomorphi. The sequence goes on along the minus strand of CM070873.1, from coordinate 12,004,973 downwards.
GGATTGATGAGGGGGTACTGAGTTGGATCGATCTGACGAGGCCACGTTAACCTCTGGGTCTTGCACGCCGAGGATGTGCAAAGGATTCGCGTCCATGATCTCTACCATTTTGTCAGCCATTTATGCCAGTTTGTAGAGGTCCGTTATTTCTGATATTGCGAGGGTGGCTTTGCAGTGCGCAGGAAGCTGGTCTAAGAAAACGGAGCGTATCATGTCGTCGGTCGCGCCCGTGTTGAGATCTTGCAGGCGATTTAGGATGAGCGATGGTTTAACGATAGTCGAGACCTGACCTTTCATGAACTGGCGTAAGCGTGTTTCGGCGGAGGCGCCGTATGTTTCAATCAAGCGATTTTTTACCTGCTCGTAGACATCCAGGGGTCGAGGGTCAAGTGAGACTATATTCTGGATTATCGCATAGGCTTCCATGTCAACTTTTTCGGCAATAAAGTCCGCTTTAGTCGCACCCACCGTGATATCTCCGCTTGCGAAAACCATACCGCGGGATTATCACGACAAAATGATGCGATTTTAGGTTGCCGATATATCGCGTTTACTACCGGGGGCTGGGCCACGGCTTGGTTAGCGTTTGGGCCGACCCGACGATCTAAAAGCTGTTGCATCTGCTGCTGCAGAGCTTCAAATGCTTCGTCGCTCACAGGCATTTTGGCGAAAGAGAGTATGCGCGAGACTAAAAACCAATGCGTGAACCGCTATCTCTACGCGACTCGAAAGTGCACGTAGAAGATAGGAAAAAATGCCTAAATTGCCTTACGCCGCAATGCGTATCACAAACTCCCTAGTTGGTGCTCGCAGGCACCGACAATAATTTCAAAAGCTAGACCTACGCTAAGACTTAAAATTAAGTATTAAAGTTATCAATAAATCGCGTGAATAACTAAGCGCGACCACTTCCCCGCTTACGAAAAAGAAAAAAGAAAAAAAATATTTTTAAAAGAATTTTATTAAAGCCTGTGACTAGGCAAGCATAAATTTAATAAAATTGAAAGAGAATAAAACACGTGACTCAAAAATGCAAAAAGGTTTTGTGTCACCTTGCGCGTGCGCGAGCTTGAAAACACGATAGCGCGCGAAAGTCACGATAGCCGCCAAGATGGCCGTCGGGTTCCTAGAACGCCGGGCCGTTGCGCGCGAATTCGCAGAAATTTTAAAATCTCGCGAGAAAACACGATAGCGCGCGAAATGCGAGAATTATTGCTCGCACGCTATTACCGCACGCATACCTTGACGCAAAAAAGAAAAATTTCTCGAAGATGTTCTTGGAGATGACTGCTGGGGCTGGCTCGGAGAGAACTCGACGAGACGCAGTGACAAGATTCCAGCTTCTCCACGTTGCTCAACGAGTGCGGTGAAAAGGCGCCGTGACGGTGGCTTCACGCAAGGCCGCACTCGGAGATCTGCCGAAGAAAGCCGCAATACCTTGGAGATGACTCGACGAGGACGAAGATTGCGCAGATGCGCTAAAGGCTCAAGGCAGTTGGTTCTTATGCGTGTGCGCCGGCGAGCCAGCACGCACACGACATAAGCTACTGAGGGTCGATCGGTTTCTAGGAACACGAGTGTGCGCCGGCGTGCCTGCACGCACACAACGTGAGTCGACCGACTAAAACTTTGAAATTACGCGTGTGCGCCGGCGAGCCAGCACGCACACGACGTAATTCGACAGCCGGAGATGAATACCTGCACGGTTGACTGCCGATGAAGCTACCCTTACGGACCCGAGAGTCGCGTAAGCGGTAGTGGAAGAAGGTGATGCGCCGTATTGGGGATTGCGATCTCCCTCTTACTCTAACTGCGAGAGTGGGGGAAGTCGGCCATGTTGCGTGGGGCGAGAGGCCGCCTGCGAGCGGCAGTCGTTGCTCGAGTCTCTGAGCGCATGGACGTGTGTCCATTGTACCTCCTCAATAAAACTCCTAGTTACTGTTAACTCCCGACTCATTTCTTCTCCTCTCTCCCTTCCTTTCCTGGAACTAGGAGAGCCGTGGGGCCAGAATCTCCACATTGGTGATCCCGACAAAGAAGTCGCCGAGGAGGAGTGACAGATGTGGACCTATCGCGGCGTGTCTTCGCCGCCACCGCCGTCGCACATACGGCGAACAATATTGTCCTTTGCTAACAATATTTTTTTTCCAGGTTTTAATTAAGTTTTATTTCAGATTCTGCGGGGGTGATTATAAACAAGGGCAATCTGATTGCCATTAATTTATAAGACTGTAAAACCGATGTAAAAATTCTTATCAGTGAATGGTAAATTACAGTCGACGTAAGTAATATTTTTAATTAGCCGTAAAGCTACAAAATTTGCCGCTCTTTATTTAAAAAAAAAACAGCGTGGTCCGCTAACTTGGATATCAAGTTAGCGAACCACCTTCCCGAAACCTTAAAATCGGTACATGACATTTCACCTAAAGCTATTTCACCGAAAGACACTTCACCGAAAGACATTTCATCGAAAAGACATTTCAACGACGAACATTTCACCGACGAATATTTCACCGAAAAATAATTTTATCGAAAAGACATTTCACCGACGAACATTTCACCGACGAACATTTCATCGAAAGACATTTCATCGAAAGACATTTCATCGAAAGACATTTCATCGAAAGACATGTCATCGAAAAGACATTTCATCGAAAAGACATTTCATCGAAGTCATTTCATCGAAAGACATTTCATCGAAAGACATGTCATCGAAAAGACATTTCATCGAAAAGACATTTCATCGAAGTCATTTCATCGAAAGACATTTCATCGAAAAGACATTTCGTCGAAAGACATTTCATTGAAAAGACATTTCAATGATTTGATGTTGCTAGTAACGTAGAAATTGAAACAATCTAATGGTAAAAAGTGGAGGGGAAGTGGTGGGGTTGTGGAGGGGCGTGGAAGGCGGTGGAGTGTCTCAGTACCAATATCGACGCTTACACCTATATAATATAGGGACATATATATATATATATATATATATGAATGGGGACATATATATATATATATATATATGAATGGGGACATATATATATGAATGGGGACATATATATATATATATATATATATATATATATATATATATTCACCTAAAGCTATTTCACGGACGGACACTTCACCGAAAGACATTTCATCGAAAAGACATCACGCCGACAGCTTTTTCACCGACAAATATTTCACCGAAAAATCATTCTATCGAAAAGACATTTCACCGACGAACATTTCAATAGTAGAATATTTCGACGAAAAGACATTTCATTGAAGAGAGCTCGCGCTCCCCACGCGGTCCTCTCTTGCCGCCCCTCCATCTTAAAGCACGCCGCCGACTCATCATCAAGCGCCGGCCGGCGTCAGTTCACGCGCGACGGCCGAGAGAGACAGCAGCAACGCACTGTACGCCGAGGGGCACGACGGTCACCACGGAATAAAACTACTTTATCTCCACACGAAAGGTTTCATTTATTGAACCAGCCATCCACGATCCCCCTACTTCTACAATCTACTCAACATTTGGTCCTTCGAGCCGGATCGTGGGAGACATTGCCATGGCCACAGCGAAGAAGAAATCTTCTAATATCCTCTACGTCCACTCTCGAGTGGCTTAGGGATATTCTTTCTTCTCTTTCAGGTACGCATCAAAAGTGTTCGTGGTCGTGAGTGCCGTAACTGTCGCGTGCTCTAGCATGCCGACTTCGCGCGTACGTTGCTGTCTCTCTCTCGTTAATTCGCCGTCGTGTGTACTCGGAAGCCACCTTCTAAGGCTTCCTAGGGGAAATAGCACATCAACTGCTATTCTTCCACTTCTATAAACGCCTCGGAGTGCGTCGCTAACGACTCCAAGACGTTGCCAAGAGCGTGCGCTGTAAAGCCAGCTCTAGAGTCACCGCGCTCGTACGGTGACCGGCAGCCATTTTGTCTTGTAGCCAAGAGCGTGCGCTGTAAAGCCAGCTCTCGAGTCACCGCGTTCGTACGGTGACCGGCAGATATCAAGACACGGACAACCAGCGTGCATTGTACACGCTCGGGGTCCACAGCATTTCATCACTCAACACAGGGACAACCCGCGTGCAGCGTACACGTACGGGGTCCACACCAGCCAAATCACGGATTACCCACGTGGAGCCTGCTCGCTGCCACTGCATCAACCCGCGCGGCGCTCGCCGTGCATTTAGCCAGCTTTCCACGAGGGAAGGAGAGACGTATACAAGAAGACGAAGAACAGGGCGCGCTACGTCCAGGACATCGAATACGTCTTCACCAAGAGGATTAGGAGGCGGACGAGTCCATCATTCGCCACAGGGGGCGCGCATCAACGGATCGGAGCTGTACTCGGACGAGTCCATCTTCTTCGCACCCAACGCCGATCCTATTGCGCTCGGATGCTTAGTCCTAATACTTGGACACACGTATCGTTCCAATTTGTTTAAATTAAATTTAGCAACTATCGTCTAGTCAATCTAGTATATTTATTCCATTTTAATGAGAATTTAATGATCTCTATTTAGTCAAATTACTTTAATTAAAATTGAGTAGCCTTATTAGAGATTAGTACAAGTTAACTGAGTTTGAGTTTATTATAAATTTAATTTGTAATATTGAACTACTCTTGAGGAAATTGAATGCAATTTTTGTCTTAGCCAATACTTATATTATTGGACCTTGCAGTATCAACGCTGCCTGCTGATACGTCATCTGGACTGCAACTCGACTGCTGACTTCGCCGCTGGGAGCTGCTGAATTCTTCACTAGCAGTTACTTCGCTTCGAGCAGTCAACACCTTGAATCAACAGCTGATTCCACGTGGGAAGTTAACACACGCAGTCAACGTCGCGACTTCAAGCGTATCTACACGTCCACACTAGCATAAGTATCATAACCTAGTTTAAGACTTAGTTGTAGTAACTCTCACTATTTCTTCTCTCACTCTCGAGTGGTTAAGAATAGTTAACTCAATACCAAAGGTTAAATAATTCAATTTATTTCTGGTCCAATTATTGTTAATCTCAAAATGGAGGGACTACATACTAGACAGTTGTTACTCCAAGCTAAAATTACTAACTCCTTTAAAAATTTCAAATCTAAGGGTAAAGATAACATGACGGAAGGTAATGCAGAATCACGTCTTACCGGACTTGAAGCAAATTATACGATCTTTCGAGAAAATCACGAGAAACTCATGCTCCTTGAGGATCTCGATGAAAATCATGTCTATTTTACTTCTAAACTCTGTGATCTGGTTGAGGATAGCTTTTATGATCGAAGAGGAGAATTTATTGATTACTTAAAGGCTATTAGAACTAGAGAGGCAAATCAAGGCTCCTCCAATTCTAATGATGCCCCAGTTGCTACTAGTCCTGCTCATGTAACTAACGTTTCGTTTCAATCTTTACCGAAGGTTGATTTACCTAAGTTTTCGGGGAAATTCTCGGATTGGGAGAATTTTAGAGACGTCTTTCGTTCGGTCATACATCGTCGCGAAGACTTAACTCCTGTGTTGAAGTTGCATTATCTTCGCACTCACCTTACAGGTGAGGCACTTGAGAAAATTAAGTCTCTTCCCATTGCTGGTGATAATTATGAACGCTCATGGACAACTCTAACCGAGTATTACGAAAATCAACGGCGTATTGTTAGTTCTCATATCTCGGGAATCTTCGCAGTCAAATCTATGAAGTCAGATATTTCATCGGAAATCAAACGGATTTATAGGGAAATATTCAATCCCATCGCTAGTCTGACCTCTCTAAATAGAGCGGCTTCGTTAGGTAATGATTTAATTGTTCATTTTACGTTGAATCGTCTTGATTTAAATACGCGTAAAGAATGGGAAAGGCATCTTGGTGATAGTGTTGATCCACCGACTATGGAACAACTTCAAGCCTTTCTTCGAAGTCAAACCCTCACTCTAGAGGCCATCGAAGCAGGTACTAGATCGTCTTCTAATACTAACCCCAAAGCTCAAACCTCTAATTCAAAACCTCGCAAACCAGAGCATGACAATGCTCAGTCGGTTTATTCTCATCAGACTTCTCCGACAAATCCCTCAAAAAAGAAATGTTCGATTTGCAATCAATCTCATTTTACAAATCGATGTGAACGATTTATCAATAAAACGGTTTCTGAGCGAAAGGAATTGATCAAATCTTCTAATCTTTGTTACAATTGTTTAGGGAAGCACAACGTTAAAAATTGCACTTCCAACTTTCGATGCTTTCTTTGTAAAGCTAAGCATCACACCATGGTGCACTCTGATAACAATCAAGCAATCAGTTCGTTGCAGACTGATCAGATTGACTCAGCGACCAGCACCTCTAGCCCCAACTGTGGCAATTTCGTCATCACAAAAGTTGATGATAAACCTGCTTCTCAAGCAGTCTCCCTCAATAGTGGAGAAAGTACTAATTGTACAGGAGTACTTTTAGCTACCGCTAGGGTTAACGCCCTTGGTCCTAACGGAACCAAAATTCTAGTTCGTGCCCTCATTGTCCCCGGATCTCAAATCTCGATTGTTACACAAGCTATGTGTAACTTGCTATCTCTAAATTGTAGAACCAGTCACACGCACATCCAAGGTATAGGTGAAAAGACAGCTGCTGTTTCCTCTAAAGTAGCTCGTCTTACTATACAACCGCATTTCAAGTCGACTTTCTCATTGGAAGTTGATGGCATTGTTTTGCCAAAACTCTCGTCGTATAAGCCTCCCGTTGTAAGAGGTAATACAAATTTCGAATACTTACGAGGGCTGCAACTAGCAGACCCCAAGTATCTCGAACCTTCACGTATCGATATTCTTCTCGGTGCAAGCGCTTATGCGCAAATCATTGAAAGCCAGTTAGTTAAGGGTCAAAACCTTCAGCCAATAGCTCTGCTGGCTCTTGACAGGTAATTTACCTTCTTCAACTTCGGAAATAGGGCTAGAACCAATATCTCTTCATTGTTCGAACAGCTGCGAGCATGAAGCCAAACTTTTGGAGCTCGTACAAGATTTTTGGAGGGCGGAGGAAATACCTGTCGATAAAAAATCTTACTCGCCAGACGAACAAGCCTGCGAGGATTTCTATCAGAAAACAACTCGTCAAGATGAAACAGGGCAATATATAGTAAGTCTACCTTGGAAAAATCGTGACCAGTTGAGTTCAGCTCATCTCGAAAATTCTCATTCTGCCGCATTACGCGCACTCAACCGTCTCGAAGCAAACTTCGCTAAGGACGATAAACTCAAAATAGCTTATACTGAGTTCATGCAAGAGTACATTGACCTAGGCCATATGTCACTCTCCTCAAAGTTTGATCCATTATCAAAATACTCTCAAGCCTTCTTACCACATCACGGTGTGTGGAAGGAAACCAGTACGACGACCAAGTTACGTACTGTGTTTAATGGCTCAAGTAAAACTAAAACAGGTGTATCGGTCAACGATCTTCTACACGTTGGACCTAACCTTCTTCAAAATCCCGTCGCTTTGATCTGTGCCTGGCGTAGGTACAAGATCGCTTTATCAGCCGACGTGGAAAAAATGTTCCGACAGATTGGTGTCGAACATTCCGATCAGTCTTACCAGTCGATTTTATGGCGTTCTAATAAGGATGAACCTGTTCAAACTTATCGCCTGACGACCGTGACGTATGGATTGGTATGCTCGCCATTCCTAGCAATACGCACACTGTTAAGACTAGCCGAAGACTACGGCCAGAACTATCCAATTGCAGCTGAAGCTGTTCGCTCAGAAATGTATTCTGATAATGTGCTGTCTGGTGCTCATTCACTAGATGTTATATCACGAGGCATAGAACCATCGAAGTTGGCTTCTCATCGCTTATGGTGGCAAGGCCCCGTTTGGCTTTCTGATAGCGTCGAACCATGACCTAGGTCACATGATGAGCTCAATTTTACGGTAAATAGTCTCAATCTTCAATCTCGTCATACTCTAGTCGCTAGTAAGAACACTCCAGTTCCTGTCGAGAATACTCCAGAAATTTGGAGTCTCTTTGAAAAGCACTCTTCATTAGATAAGTTGTTAAGGATGGCGTCGTACTGCTTCAGATTCATTAATCGAGTCAGCTCGAAAATAGAGCGCACGACATCGTCATGTCTAAGCCGAAGAAACTTGAACCTATCTTCTATTCTCACTCTCGAGTGGTTTAGAGATAGTCATTTTTCTTCCATTCAGGTTATTGCTAGTGAGATTGAGAACACCAGACTTTGTCTGATATATTTAGTCCAAACTGCATATTTTAAGTCAGAATTTCAACAATTATGTAGAACAGGTAAACTTTCGACTAAAAGCCCTTTGTTATCACTAAACCCCACGATTCAAAATCATTTACTCAGGGTGGGCGGTCGTCTTTCTCACTCACTTCTCGGAGAAGATGCTAACCACCCGCTTATCCTTCCAGCTGATTGTCACTTTACAACTTTATTAATAAGAGATGCTCATCATCGCACTCTTCATGGTGGTGTTCAATTAACACTTGCCACGTAAGACAACAGTATTGGATAATGGAAGGTCGATCTGCGGTTAAGAAAGTCATCAGAGCTTGCCTCACATGCTCACGCCATGCTGCTCGAGTGCCTTCCCAATTAATGGGCGATTTACCCAAGTCTCGCGTCCGACACTCTTTACCCTTTGAATGCTCAGGTGTCGATTATGCCGGCCCTATTCATCTTCGCCTCACTAAAACTAGAGGAAAGGGCACGATGAAAGGTTATATAGCCATCTTCATTTGTATGGCCACTAGAGCTGTTCATATCGAGGTTGTCGAGGATTATTCTAGTGAAGCGTTCATCGCTGCTTTTCATCGGTTCACTGCTCGTAGAGGTCATTGTAAGAAATTATATTCGGACCAAGGAACCAACTTTGTAGGTGCCGATGCTCAATTAAAGCAGATGATCGTCGCTTCTTCTTCCTTTTCATCGACAATTATTAAGTCCCTCGCTCAAGAAGGTACGTCTTGGATCTTCAATCCTCCCAGTGCGCCTCATTTTGGGGGTATTTGGGAAGCTGCAGTTAAGTCAGCAAAACACCATTTGCGTCGAGTCATTGGAGAGCAAGTTCTTACGTTTTCTGAACTTGCTACACTAATGTGCCGGATCGAAGCTTGCCTTAACTCCAGACCATTGACTGCTCTCACCGACGATCCTACTGACCTTGATTTCTTATCACCATCACATTTTCTTATACAACGCTCATCATTTTTAGTTTCCGAAGAAGATGTCAAGGAAGTCAACATCCCACCTGGAAAACGCTGGCTACTGATCAGCCAGTTGACACAACACTTCTGGGCCAGGTGGTCCAATGAGTATCTGACATCTCTTCAATCCCGTATGAAGTGGAGACAGTTGCAACCTCCAGTCACCATGGGCGAGCTCGTACTCGTACGCAACGAGCTCACTCCGCCAGCCAAGTGGCCCCTGGCCCGCGTCATCGCCATCCATCCAGGGAGTGATGGTCTGACACGCGTGGTCGATGTCCGCACGGCCACCACTACGTTGCGTCGCCCCATTAGCAAGGTGGTTCGCCTCCTACCAAAGGAAGAATGAGGTCCTTTCGTCAATTTGACGAAGGTGGGCGGTAATGTTGGCGATCCTTCGCCTCTAGTATCGAGATGCTGACGTAATCACGCCATATAAGGCGATATACGGCTCGCGCAGGTGCGCAGCCAGTCAGCGCTCCCCACGCCGTCCTCTCTTGCCGCCCCTCCATCTTAAAGCACGCCGCCGACTCATCATCAAGCGCCGGCCGGCGTCAGTTCACGCGCGACGGCCGAGAGAGACAGCAGCAACGCACTGTACGCCGAGGGGCACGGCGGTCACCACGGAATAAAACTACTTTATCTCCACACGAAAGGGTTCATTTATTGAACCAGCCATCCACGATCCCCCTACTTCTACAATCTACTCAACATTTGGTTTTTTTTTTTTTTTTTTTTTTATTATTAACAAATTTCCAAAAAATTTCAATTTACCAAAGAATTTTGATGATTTTTTTTACTCGAAAACTGATCTTTTTTACTCAAAATTATCCAAAGAATATGACATATTTTTTTTTTAAGGCAATAAGTTTATTTTTCGAATTTGTTTATAAATATTGTTTATAACTAGTTACCCAATCATTATATAACAATTCGCCTTTGAAATTAAGATGGAGGGGGTCTGCAAAAGCTTTGACGTAAGCCATGAACCTCTATCTGCCACTAAACGTTTTTTGTTTCCCGGGCTAGTCACGTTTTTCCAACAAAGAATTATGAATTCGAATATTTTCCACTCTTATGTAGCACAATTGTTAACGGCTAATTAAGCGGCAATTAATGGTCCGACTCGGTTTTTTATCTATTGATCATATGTTTGAAGGAGATATATTGTATGTTTGAAGGAGGTGGGTCCGCTAACTTGATTATCGAGTTAGCGCGCCATTTTGAACTATTCATAAAACAATTATTGATTTTTATATTATCGCATTTTAAACAGTTGTCGTGAACGGCTAATTAAGCGGCAATTATTGCTCCAATTAATTTTTTTGTGAGATGATTTTAAGCGTAACCGGACATTTCACCTAAAGCTATTTCACCGACGGACACTTCACCGAAAGACATTTCATCGAAAAGACATCACGCCGACAGCTTTTTCACCGACAAATATTTCACCGAAAAATCATTCCATCGAAAAGACATTTCACCGACGAACATTTCAATAGTAGGATATTTCGACGAAAAGACATTTCATTGAAGAGACATTTCATCGAAGAGACATTTCATCGAAGAGACATTTCATCGAAAAGACATTTCTAGAGTTTATAACCCCAGGGTCCATTATTTCTTTAGTTACTTGCCATATGGAACTCTGGGCTCTAGGTACTAAGCGGAGCATGATGTTCCCCATACACATGTATATATATATATATATATATGTGTCCCCATTGGTTACATGACATTTCACCTAAAGCTATTTCACCGAAAGACACTTCACCGAAAGACATTTCATCGAAAAGACATTTGAACGACGGACATTTCACCGACGAATATTTCACCGAAAAATAATTTTATCGAAAAGACATTTCACCAACGAACATTTCACCGACGAACATTTCATCGAAGAGACATTTCATCGAAAAGACATTTAATCTAAAAGACATTTCATCGATATTATATATTAATTCCGTATTATTCCATATTTTTCCGTTAAAGGGAGCGCCGCAGGCGTCGTGGCTAATGTCAATACCCTGAGGGTCCATTATTTCTTTAGTCACGGACTTTATGAAATGTCTTTTCGATGACATGTCTTTCGATGAAATGTCTTTTAGATTAAATGTCTTTTCGATGAAATGTCTCTTCGATGAAATGTTCGTCGGTGAAATGTTCGTTGGTGAAATGTCTTTTCGATAAAATTATTTTTCGGTGAAATATTCGTCGGTGAAATGTCCGTCGTTCAAATGTCTTTTCGATGAAATGTCTTTCGGTGAAGTGTCTTTCGGTGAAATAGCTTTAGGTGAAATGTCATGTAACCAATGGGGACACATATATATATATATATATATACATGTGTATGGGGAACATCATGCTCCGCTTAGTACCTAGAGCCCAGAGTTCCATATGGCAAGTAACTAAAGAAATAATGGACCCTGGGGTTATAAACTCTAGAAATGTCTTTTCGATGAAATGTCTCTTCGATGAAATGTCTCTTCGATGAAATGTCTCTTCAATGAAATGTCTTTTCGTCGAAATATCCTACTATTGAAATGTTCGTTGGTGAAATGTCTTTTCGATGGAATGATTTTTCGGTGAAATATTTGTCGGTGAAAAAGCTGTCGGCGTGATGTCTTTTCGATGAAATGTCTTTCGGTGAAGTGTCCGTCGGTGAAATAGCTTTAGGTGAAATGTCCGGTTACGCTTAAAATCATCTCACAAAAAAATTAATTGGAGCAATAATTGCCGCTTAATTAGCCGTTCACGACAACTGTTTAAAATGCGATAATATAAAAATCAATAATTGTTTTATGAATAGTTCAAAATGGCGCGCTAACTCGATAATCAAGTTAGCGGACCCACCTCCTTCAAACATACAATATATCTCCTTCAAACATATGATCAATAGATAAAAAACCGAGTCGGACCATTAATTGCCGCTTAATTAGCCGTTAACAATTGTGCTACATAAGAGTGGAAAATATTCGAATTCATAATTCTTTGTTGGAAAAACGTGACTAGCCCGGGAAACAAAAAACGTTTAGTGGCAGATAGAGGTTCATGGCTTACGTCAAAGCTTTTGCAGACCCCCTCCATCTTAATTTCAAAGGCGAATTGTTATATAATGATTGGGTAACTAGTTATAAACAATATTTATAAACAAATTCGAAAAATAAACTTATTGCCTTAAAAAAAAAATATGTCATATTCTTTGGATAATTTTGAGTAAAAAAGATCAGTTTTCGAGTAAAAAAAATCATCAAAATTCTTTGGTAAATTGAAATTTTTTGGAAATTTGTTAATAATAAAAAAAAAAAAAAAAAAAAAAAAAAAAAAAAAAAAAAAAAAAAAACCAAATGTTGAGTAGATTGTAGAAGTAGGGGGATCGTGGATGGCTGGTTCAATAAATGAAACCTTTCGTGTGGAGATAAAGTAGTTTTATTCCGTGGTGACCGTCGTGCCCCTCGGCGTACAGTGCGTTGCTGCTGTCTCTCTCGGCCGTCGCGCGTGAACTGACGCCGGCCGGCGCTTGATGATGAGTCGGCGGCGTGCTTTAAGATGGAGGGGCGGCAAGAGAGGACGGCGTGGGGAGCGCTGACTGGCTGCGCACCTGCGCGAGCCGTATATCGCCTTATATGGCGTGATTACGTCAGCATCTCGATACTAGAGGCGAAGGATCGCCAACATTACCGCCCACCTTCGTCAAATTGACGAAAGGACCTCATTCTTCCTTTGGTAGGAGGCGAACCACCTTGCTAATGGGGCGACGCAACGTAGTGGTGGCCGTGCGGACATCGACCACGCGTGTCAGACCATCACTCCCTGGATGGATGGCGATGACGCGGGCCAGGGGCCACTTGGCTGGCGGAGTGAGCTCGTTGCGTACGAGTACGAGCTCGCCCATGGTGACTGGAGGTTGCAACTGTCTCCACTTCATACGGGATTGAAGAGATGTCAGATACTCATTGGACCACCTGGCCCAGAAGTGTTGTGTCAACTGGCTGATCAGTAGCCAGCGTTTTCCAGGTGGGATGTTGACTTCCTTGACATCTTCTTCGGAAACTAAAAATGATGAGCGTTGTATAAGAAAATGTGATGGTGATAAGAAATCAAGGTCAGTAGGATCGTCGGTGAGAGCAGTCAATGGTCTGGAGTTAAGGCAAGCTTCGATCCGGCACATTAGTGTAGCAAGTTCAGAAAACGTAAGAACTTGCTCTCCAATGACTCGACGCAAATGGTGTTTTGCTGACTTAACTGCAGCTTCCCAAATACCCCCAAAATGAGGCGCACTGGGAGGATTGAAGATCCAAGACGTACCTTCTTGAGCGAGGGACTTAATAATTGTCGATGAAAAGGAAGAAGAAGCGACGATCATCTGCTTTAATTGAGCATCGGCACCTACAAAGTTGGTTCCTTGGTCCGAATATAATTTCTTACAATGACCTCTACGAGCAGTGAACCGATGAAAAGCAGCGATGAACGCTTCACTAGAATAATCCTCGACAACCTCGATATGAACAGCTCTAGTGGCCATACAAATGAAGATGGCTATATAACCTTTCATCGTGCCCTTTCCTCTAGTTTTAGTGAGGCGAAGATGAATAGGGCCGGCATAATCGACACCTGAGCATTCAAAGGGTAAAGAGTGTCGGACGCGAGACTTGGGTAAATCGCCCATTAATTGGGAAGGCACTCGAGCAGCATGGCGTGAGCATGTGAGGCAAGCTCTGATGACTTTCTTAACCGCAGATCGACCTTCCATTATCCAATACTGTTGTCTTACGTGGCAAGTGTTAATTGAACACCACCATGAAGAGTGCGATGATGAGCATCTCTTATTAATAAAGTTGTAAAGTGACAATCAGCTGGAAGGATAAGGGGGTGCTTAGCATCTTCTCCGAGAAGTGAGTGAGAAAGACGACCGCCCACCCTGAGTAAATGATTTTGAATCGTGGGGTTTAGTGATAACAAAGGGCTTTTAGTCGAAAGTTTACCTGTTCTACATAATTGTTGAAATTCTGACTTAAAATATGCAGTTTGGACTAAATATATCAGACAAAGTCTGGTGTTCTCAATCTCACTAGCAATAACCTGAATGGAAGAAAAATGACTATCTCTAAACCACTCGAGAGTGAGAAATAGAAGATAGGTTCAAGTTTCTTCGGCTTAGACATGACGATGTCGTGCGCTCTATTTTCGAGCTGACTCGATTAATGAATCTGAAGCAGTACGACGCCATCCTTAACAACTTATCTAATGAAGAGTGCTTTTCAAAGAGACTCCAAATTTCTGGAGTATTCTCGACAGGAACTGGAGTGTTCTTACTAGCGACTAGAGTATGACGAGATTGAAGATTGAGACTATTTACCGTAAAATTGAGCTCATCATGTGACCTAGGTCATGGTTCGACGCTATCAGAAAGCCAAACGGGGCCTTGCCACCATAAGCGATGAGAAGCCAACTTCGATGGTTCTATGCCTCGTGATATAACATCTAGTGAATGAGCACCAGACAGCACATTATCAGAATACATTTCTGAGCGAACAGCTTCAGCTGCAATTGGATAGTTCTGGCCGTAGTCTTCGGCTAGTCTTAACAGTGTGCGTATTGCTAGGAATGGCGAGCATACCAATCCATACGTCACGGTCGTCAGGCGATAAGTTTGAACAGGTTCATCCTTATTAGAACGCCATAAAATCGACTGGTAAGACTGATCGGAATGTTCGACACCAATCTGTCGGAACATTTTTTCCACGTCGGCTGATAAAGCGATCTTGTACCTACGCCAGGCACAGATCAAAGCGACGGGATTTTGAAGAAGGTTAGGTCCAACGTGTAGAAGATCGTTGACCGATACACCTGTTTTAGTTTTACTTGAGCCATTAAACACAGTACGTAACTTGGTCGTCGTACTGGTTTCCTTCCACACACCGTGATGTGGTAAGAAGGCTTGAGAGTATTTTGATAATGGATCAAACTTTGAGGAGAGTGACATATGGCCTAGGTCAATGTACTCTTGCATGAACTCAGTATAAGCTATTTTGAGTTTATCGTCCTTAGCGAAGTTTGCTTCGAGACGGTTGAGTGCGCGTAATGCGGCAGAATGAGAATTTTCGAGATGAGCTGAACTCAACTGGTCACGATTTTTCCAAGGTAGACTTACTATATATTGCCCTGTTTCATCTTGACGAGTTGTTTTCTGATAGAAATCCTCGCAGGCTTGTTCGTCTGGCGAGTAAGATTTTTTATCGACAGGTATTTCCTCCGCCCTCCAAAAATCTTGTACGAGCTCCAAAAGTTTGGCTTCATGCTCGCAGCTGTTCGAACAATGAAGAGATATTGGTTCTAGCCCTATTTCCGAAGTTGAAGAAGGTAAATTACCTGTCAAGAGCCAGCAGAGCTATTGGCTGAAGGTTTTGACCCTTAACTAACTGGCTTTCAATGATTTGCGCATAAGCGCTTGCACCGAGAAGAATATCGATACGTGAAGGTTCGAGATACTTGGGGTCTGCTAGTTGCAGCCCTCGTAAGTATTCGAAATTTGTATTACCTCTTACAACGGGAGGCTTATACGACGAGAGTTTTGGCAAAACAATGCCATCAACTTCCAATGAGAAAGTCGACTTGAAATGCGGTTGTATAGTAAGACGAGCTACTTTAGAGGAAACAGCAGCTGTCTTTTCACCTATACCTTGGATGTGCGTGTGACTGGTTCTACAATTTAGAGATAGCAAGTTACACATAGCTTGTGTAACAATCGAGATTTGAGATCCGGGGACAATGAGGGCACGAACTAGAATTTTGGTTCCGTTAGGACCAAGGGCGTTAACCCTAGCGGTAGCTAAAAGTACTCCTGTACAATTAGTACTTTCTCCACTATTGAGGGAGACTGCTTGAGAAGCAGGTTTATCATCAACTTTTGTGATGACGAAATTGCCACAGTTGGGGCTAGAGGTGCTGGTCGCTGAGTCAATCTGATCAGTCTGCAACGAACTGATTGCTTGATTGTTATCAGAGTGCACCATGGTGTGATGCTTAGCTTTACAAAGAAAGCATCGAAAGTTGGAAGTGCAATTTTTAACGTTGTGCTTCCCTAAACAATTGTAACAAAGATTAGAAGATTTGATCAATTCCTTTCGCTCAGAAACCGTTTTATTGATAAATCGTTCACATCGATTTGTAAAATGAGATTGATTGCAAATCGAACATTTCTTTTTTGAGGGATTTGTCGGAGAAGTCTGATGAGAATAAACCGACTGAGCATTGTCATGCTCTGGTTTGCGAGGTTTTGAATTAGAGGTTTGAGCTTTGGGGTTAGTATTAGAAGACGATCTAGTACCTGCTTCGATGGCCTCTAGAGTGAGGGTTTGACTTCGAAGAAAGGCTTGAAGTTGTTCCATAGTCGGTGGATCAACACTATCACCAAGATGCCTTTCCCATTCTTTACGCGTATTTAAATCAAGACGATTCAACGTAAAATGAACAATTAAATCATTACCTAACGAAGCCGCTCTATTTAGAGAGGTCAGACTAGCGATGGGATTGAATATTTCCCTATAAATCCGTTTGATTTCCGATGAAATATCTGACTTCATAGATTTGACTGCGAAGATTCCCGAGATATGAGAACTAACAATACGCCGTTGATTTTCGTAATACTCGGTTAGAGTTGTCCATGAGCGTTCATAATTATCACCAGCAATGGGAAGAGACTTAATTTTCTCAAGTGCCTCACCTGTAAGGTGAGTGCGAAGATAATGCAACTTCAACACAGGAGTTAAGTCTTCGCGACGATGTATGACCGAACGAAAGACGTCTCTAAAATTCTCCCAATCCGAGAATTTCCCCGAAAACTTAGGTAAATCAACCTTCGGTAAAGATTGAAACGAAACGTTAGTTACATGAGCAGGACTAGTAGCAACTGGGGCATCATTAGAATTGGAGGAGCCTTGATTTGCCTCTCTAGTTCTAATAGCCTTTAAGTAATCAATAAATTCTCCTCTTCGATCATAAAAGCTATCCTCAACCAGATCACAGAGTTTAGAAGTAAAATAGACATGATTTTCATCGAGATCCTCAAGGAGCATGAGTTTCTCGTGATTTTCTCGAAAGATCGTATAATTTGCTTCAAGTCCGGTAAGACGTGATTCTGCATTACCTTCCGTCATGTTATCTTTACCCTTAGATTTGAAATTTTTAAAGGAGTTAGTAATTTTAGCTTGGAGTAACAACTGTCTAGTATGTAGTCCCTCCATTTTGAGATTAACAATAATTGGACCAGAAATAAATTGAATTATTTAACCTTTGGTATTGAGTTAACTATTCTTAACCACTCGAGAGTGAGAGAAGAAATAGTGAGAGTTACTACAACTAAGTCTTAAACTAGGTTATGATACTTATGCTAGTGTGGACGTGTAGATACGCTTGAAGTCGCGACGTTGACTGCGTGTGTTAACTTCCCACGTGGAATCAGCTGTTGATTCAAGGTGTTGACTGCTCGAAGCGAAGTAACTGCTAGTGAAGAATTCAGCAGCTCCCAGCGGCGAAGTCAGCAGTCGAGTTGCAGTCCAGATGACGTATCAGCAGGCAGCGTTGATACTGCAAGGTCCAATAATATAAGTATTGGCTAAGACAAAAATTGCATTCAATTTCCTCAAGAGTAGTTCAATATTACAAATTAAATTTATAATAAACTCAAACTCAGTTAACTTGTACTAATCTCTAATAAGGCTACTCAATTTTAATTAAAGTAATTTGACTAAATAGAGATCATTAAATTCTCATTAAAATGGAATAAATATACTAGATTGACTAGACGATAGTTGCTAAATTTAATTTAAACAAATTGGAACGATACGTGTGTCCAAGTATTAGGACTAAGCATCCGAGCGCAATAGGATCGGCGTTGGGTGCGAAGAAGATGGACTCGTCCGAGTACAGCTCCGATCCGTTGATGCGCGCCCCCTGTGGCGAATGATGGACTCGTCCGCCTCCTAATCCTCTTGGTGAAGACGTATTCGATGTCCTGGACGTAGCGCGCCCTGTTCTTCGTCTTCTTGTATACGTCTCTCCTTCCCTCGTGGAAAGCTGGCTAAATGCACGGCGAGCGCCGCGCGGGTTGATGCAGTGGCAGCGAGCAGGCTCCACGTGGGTAATCCGTGATTTGGCTGGTGTGGACCCCGTACGTGTACGCTGCACGCGGGTTGTCCCTGTGTTGAGTGATGAAATGCTGTGGACCCCGAGCGTGTACAATGCACGCTGGTTGTCCGTGTCTTGATATCTGCCGGTCACCGTACGAACGCGGTGACTCGAGAGCTGGCTTTACAGCGCACGCTCTTGGCTACAAGACAAAATGGCTGCCGGTCACCGTACGAGCGCGGTGACTCTAGAGCTGGCTTTACAGCGCACGCTCTTGGCAACGTCTTGGAGTCGTTAGCGACGCACTCCGAGGCGTTTATAGAAGTGGAAGAATAGCAGTTGATGTGCTATTTCCCCTAGGAAGCCTTAGAAGGTGGCTTCCGAGTACACACGACGGCGAATTAACGAGAGAGAGACAGCAACGTACGCGCGAAGTCGGCATGCTAGAGCACGCGACAGTTACGGCACTCACGACCACGAACACTTTTGATGCGTACCTGAAAGAGAAGAAAGAATATCCCTAAGCCACTCGAGAGTGGATGTAGAGGATATTAGAAGATTTCTTCTTCGCTGTGGCCATGGCAATGTCTCCCACGATCCGGCTCGAAGGACCAAATGTTGAGTAGATTGTAGAAGTAGGGGGATCGTGGATGGCTGGTTCAATAAATGAAACCTTTCGTGTGGAGATAAAGTAGTTTTATTCCGTGGTGACCGTCGTGCCCCTCGGCGTACAGTGCGTTGCTGCTGTCTCTCTCGGCCGTCGCGCGTGAACTGACGCCGGCCGGCGCTTGATGATGAGTCGGCGGCGTGCTTTAAGATGGAGGGGCGGCAAGAGAGGACCGCGTGGGGAGCGCTGACTGGCTGCGCACCTGCGCGAGCCGTATATCGCCTTATATGGCGTGATTACGTCAGCATCTCGATACTAGAGGCGAAGGATCGCCAACATGTTAATAATATCATTAGACATTCCAACGCGTGAGTGTAGCGTGCACTTCGCACTGTACTGCAGCCTGAAATGGCGGGTTGTTAAAATTTTCTTTTCTTCTCGTAGCCCGCTAGCTTGACAAAGTAAGCATATATTACAAATCTCAAGTTCTCGCATTCTAGACAATACAGTTACTTACCGTTTTTGCTCTGGTAATTAGCCGTAAGCTTTATTTACTTTGCTGCGCATTGCAGCAGCCCGAATTCCCGAATTGTTAAATATTTTTGTGTTCTCGTGGCTCGCTAGCTTGACGAGCTGAATATGTATCCCCAATATCAAGTTCTTGCATTCTAGACAATACAGTTAATTGTTTTGCTCTAGTAAGTAGCCGTAAGCCTTATTTATTTTGCCGTGCATTGCAGCAGCCCGAATTCCCGAATTGTTAAATTTGTTTTGTGTTCTCGTGGCTCGCTAGCTTGACGAGCTGAATATGTATCCCCAATATCAAGTTCTTGCATTCTAGACAATACAGTTAATTGCAGTTTTTACTCTAGAAGTTAGCCGTAAGCTTTAGGTGAGTAACGCCGACGAGGGATAACAAAATACCATTATTTAAACGGGTTTAACCTAAGTAGCAAGGGTATACAAGCTTCCCAAGGACACGTGAGCAAGGCAGACATGCAATAAAAAATTGCGATTATTTAAACCGCGTATATACGAAAGCGCATCAGACGTGTATACATGACAAAATAATTATTTAAATAATTCCTAACCCAAGTAGGCGGGGCATGCGAGTTCCACGCGTATATAAGGCATTTCGCGCCAATTGCCCCAGCGCTAAAATTTATGCTACTAAAAAGTGACAAAAAAATTGTTTCATAAGCGTTTCCGACATATTTTTAGATGAGGGTAAGCTACGCTCATACAAAAACATGTTGGAAACGCTTATGAAACCATTTTTTTAGTTACTTTTTAGTAGCATAAATTTTAGCGCTGGGGTAATTGACGCGAAACGCCTCATATACTGTAACAGTCCAGTCCACGTACACATACCGCGTAAGGGAAATAATACACGGGCAAGCGTAAGACTATTGCGCGGCTAAGTGCGTGAGGAGGGGAGAGGCGCGCGGCTTCTCTGCGCGTTATACGCACGCAAAGGATATCAGACTGGCGCTCCCTTCTCCTTCGCTCTTATCACTTCTCCTTTTGGGTAAGCGAGCGCGCGAGCGATGATGTGTATTGTGCGAGCTTGGATCGGCACTCGCTACCTGGCAGGCATCCGACACAGACCAATTCACCCGCCGACGTGCAACGTAAGGCGCACGCCGAACGGTGAATATTTTCCTTTATTATTCCTATACTGCTGGGTACGGGGCCTAATTGAGTGGACCAGCCCCGCCGTTGCACAACGCAAGGCGTGTAACGAACGGGCCATCCCTCAATATATAAAATATTATCCTTGTCCTTTATCCAACTTACGCGGTAAAGCCCGCGGCGCGACTAGCAAGGCGCTAGTCCGCTCAACGGCCTAGCCCGTAAGTCCCTCGCTGGACACAAATCTACCCTCGACTCCCAATGAACCCGTCTACATGCACTCTACAGAGGGTGTAAGTCACAATACAGGAGCGCGTCAGACGTTTATACATGGCAAAACAATTATTTAAATAATTGCTAACTCCAAGTAGGTGGGGAATGCAAGTTCCACACGTATACGGAGTGCGTCAGACGTGTATACATGGGAAATTATTATTTGAATAATTTTTATACACAAGTAGGCGGGGAAAGCGAGTTCCACGCGTATACGAGGGCGCGTATGACGTGCATATCTGGCACATTATTATTTAAATAATTCTAAACCCCAAGCAGGCGGGCGAAACGAGTTCCACGCGTATACGGGAGCGCGTCAGAAGTGTATACATGGCAAATTATTATTTGAATAATTCTAAACCCCAAGTAGACGGGGAATGCGAGTACCACGCGTATATGGCAGCGTGTCAGATGACAATAATGACAAAATAATTATTTAAATAATTCCTAATCAGGGTTGCAGATTTTGCACTTCTTGCATCCTGAATTCCGAAATTCCGACGTGTTTTTGGACTTGATCAGAGTCAATTCCGAAAACACGTCGGACTTGGGGACTTGATGGAAGTCAATTCCGCAAATCCCACTCGTTTTCCGAATTGACTCCCATCAAGTCCGAAATTCCAGCGTGTTTTCGGAATTGACTCACCTCAAGTCCGAAAACACGTTGCACTTCCGGACTTCAGGATGCAGGAAGTCCAAATTCCGAATAATTTTTTTTTTTTTTCGGCCTTTTTTCGAGACGTACAAAGCTATTCAGGTCTTAAAGCAGAGTTCGCTCTGCTCAGTTGTCTCGCAGCGAGACAATGAAAAATCAATGTGCGACTGACCAGCATTTTGTAACCACAAAAATAATTTGGTATCGATCTTATAGTAAATTATAATAAGCCTCTATACACGAGCTTGTTAATTGAACTCTGCTTTAAGACCTGAATAGCTTTGTACGTCTCGAAAAAAGACCGACACAAAAATTATTCGGAATTTGGACTTCTTGCCAGGGTTGCAAATTTTGCACTTCTTGCATCCTCAATTCCGAAATTCCGACGTGTTTTCGGACTTGATCGGATTCTGAAAACACTTTGGAATTTTGGACTTGATTAGAGTCAATTCCGAAATTCCGACGTGTTTTCGGAATTGACTCCGATCAAGTCCGGAAATCCGAGGTGCTTCCGGACTTGTTGAGGAATTTAGTGCCTCAGGGAATTGAGCACTCGCAACCCTGTTCCTAACCCCAAGTAGGCGGGGCATGCGAATTCCACGCGTATACAAAAGAGCGCGCAGATGTTTATACATGGCAAAACAATTATTTAAATAATTGCTAACTCCAAGTAGGTGGGGGATGCAAGTTCCACGCGTGTACGGAAGCGCGTCAGACGTGTATATATAGCAAATTATTATTTGAATAATTTTTAACCCCAAGTAAGCGGGGGATGCGAGTTTCACGCGTATACAGGCGCGCGTCAAATATTTATATATGGAAAATGATTATTTAAATAATTCCTTTCCCCAAGTAGGAGGGAGATGCGAGTTGCACGCGTATATGGAAGCGCGTCATACGTGTATACATGGTAAATTATTATTTGAATAATTCTAAACCCTAAGTAGGCGGGGGATGCGAGTTACACGCGTATACGGGAGCACGTACGACGTGCATACATAGCAAAATAATTAATCTAATAATTCGTAACCACATATAGGCGATAGGTGCCAATTCCATGCGATCACGGAAGCATCTCCAGCCTCCTTGGGTTAGGAATTATTTAAATGATTATTTTGCCATTTTTACACGTCTGACACGCTCCCGTATACGCGTGGAACTTGCATCCCCCACCTATTTGGAGTTGGCAATTATTTAAATAATTGTTTTGCCATGTATAAACGTCTGACGCGCTCTCGTATATACGCGTGGAACTCGCATGCCGCCTACTTGGGGTTAGGAATTATTTAAATAATTATTTGTCATCTATACACTTCTGGCGCGCTCCCATATATGCGTGGAACTCGCTTCGCCCGCCTACTTAGGGTTTAGAATTGATTAAATAATAATCTGCCATGTATGCACGTCGTACGCGCTCCCGTATACGCGTGGAAAAGCCATTGTCTACTCGCGCAAGTAATTACGTTGACAGCATCGCCTATTTTTGGGAATTTTCATGTTCTTTAGGCGTGAGGGGTGGTTTAAAATCAACCCCTTGGAATTTAAAGAGACGATATCTTCAAGTCCTTATCCTCGAGCTAAAAATTTGGCACCTGAATCGCTTCTTAACTCCATTTTAGCGGAGACGCGGCGAGTATCCGCTAGCTTAAATCGTTTTTTTCGTGTAAAAAGGGGTTAATGAAGATTTGGGGGTGGCTAAAAATTATTTTTAGTGGTAATAAATTACAATGAGACATTTTGAGTCATTTGTTACTCGGGCAAGGGATTACGTTGACAGTATCGCGTATTTTTGAGAATTTTCATGTTGTTTAGAGGTGGGGGATGGTTAAAAATCAACCCCTTGGAATATAAAGAGACGATATCTTCAAGTCCTTATCGAGCTAAAAATTTTGGCACTTGAATCGCTTTTTAACTCCATTTTAGCGGAGACTCGACGAGTGTCCGCTAGCTTAAATTGGTTTTTTCGTGTAAAAAGGGGTTAATGGAGATTTGGGGTGGCTAAACATTATTTTTAGTGGTAATAAATTACAATGAACCATTTTAAATCATTTTCTACTCGCGCAAAGGATTACGTTGACAGTACCAACTATTTTTGGGATTTTTCATGTTATTTAGGGGCGGGGGGTGGTTAAAAATCAACCCCTCGGAATTTAACGAGGCGCTATCTTTAAGTGCTTGTTGAGCTAAAAATTTTGGCGCCTGAATCGCTTTCGTAACTCTATTTTAGCGGAAATCGTGCGAGTTTCCGCTAGCTTAAAAATTAACCTAGCGTGTTAGGTGTTACCAAACAATAGACACTGGCTAAAAATTTTATAAATTAGCTAGAAATGAGTTAAAAATGATGTCAGAGTTTTTTTTTATTACGCTATAGTGCCTACTGTAGCTTAATAGGCCCACGTAACCTTCGAAGATCTGGCGTAAAACAAATAACTTGTAACGAGTTGTGCAGGGA
Organism: Torymus aiolomorphi; assembly: GCA_036365515.1. Lineage (NCBI taxonomy): Eukaryota > Metazoa > Arthropoda > Insecta > Hymenoptera > Torymidae > Torymus > Torymus aiolomorphi. Next base: position 11,981,027 of record CM070873.1, on the reverse strand, counting down.
CGAGAAAAGTACAACGTTACAGGGTATAAGAAGCCGCTTATTTTATGATTTATTTTATGATATTTTAATGCATGACTTACTCTCTTCCAATTTCTCGTTCCCAATGCACTTCCAGATCACACATAACAATAGATTTTATCAATGCCTTCTGGCATTTCTTTTCTTCATTTATTAAATCCTTGAATAAGTTTTTGTATTCTTCTATATTCGTAAATTGATCTGGAATTACTCTCACTTCAGAATCAGGAATTACAGTCTCTACCATCTAAAAAAAATAAAAAAATTTTAGTTATGTAATCAAATGAAATAATAGTGATAGAAAACAAAATTAAAATGTTTCTCTAATTAGCTTACATGTTTTACAAATTGCGACGTGAATTTGTGGAAATATATCTTTTCGTGCGTTTTCAAATTTGCTACATTAACACGACAAACTGAGCAAAACTCAGTTTCAGAAGTCGCTACATTATTTTTATGTTTTTTTCCATCTAGATGTTGCAGTATCCCATTTAATCCATCTTTGATGACCATTTTACAACGGTAACAGCTGGATTCGTAACGTTGTATTGAATCATTCTCTTTACTCAATAAACTCGAAAGAGAAAATAGTAGACTATTTTTGAAGATTCTTTTGGCAAGACTTTTATCCAGATCGAGTTTAAGATTTACGTAAGGTTCCGCCGATTCCTTGTGTACATCAGTTTCGAGATGCTCATTAATATCTTCAGCATTGAAAATATAGGTGTTGCAAATGCAGCAGTTGAGTACCGAATCCGGCAAACGGACGATCCCATTTAGCATCCATTTGACTACATCCAATCCTTCAGTCATGATCAGAGTGTCAGAGTAAAACTATTTAAAACATAATTAAAATTATAAAAATTGATTTGAAATTGTTGATCATGTGGCAAAATTGCACATTATATAATATATTTCTTCAGATTTAGCATTGTTTTCACAAAGAAAAATATCGTCAAAATTTATTATCTCTAATTTACATATGGAACGTTTCACGTCAAGTGAGACAGAGCTCTGCTCAAAACTTAGCGCGCTTAAGGATGTTATGGCTACACAATCCTTGTAATAGTTAGTTTTTACTTGAAATATTAATAATTTGTTATATGACCATGTTTTTTTCTTTTTTATTTGAAACCTATGTGTGGGGACATCAGACCTTGTCTCCTAGAATTATTTTGAGTATCACATCATTTTTACCTAAATTTAAATATATTATTCTTATTTATTTAAATATTATAAGAAAGGTGTAAATTCTGGTATTTAGGACTACAAACTTTGTCCAATGGAGATCATATTTGTTTTTGATTTCGCGCTTTCAATATATGCATGCACAAAAATGCAAAGAAGTGGGTTTGTCTATTGAAAACATAATTAAAAACGGCTATTAACTATCACTAACAATGCCACAACAATAATCAGGGAGCCAAAAAACCCACGAGTAACGGGTTTCGACTAAAAATGATTGTGAATTACAATAGTCTCATTTAATAGTGTTTTATTAATAATTTCAATATTTTTCCAAATCTCTAGAAAAACAAATTATTTAAGTATTTTCTACTTTATTTTATGAAAAGGAATTCTATTTGAATTATACTAATAAATTTTTGAGTTCTAAATAGTCGAAATTGATTTCTTTCACACGGATACTGAAAGTCAAACCCAAAACCGTTGTGAAATTATTAAACTTGTAGTTTTATACTTAAAAAATATTGTATAATGTACTTTTGCTCTTAAAAAGTTGTGAAATCTCTGAAAAAATATTTTTACAAAAGTAAAAACTTATAGGCAAGTATATGTTTGGTTTATTACAGTATAGAATACTCTCTCTCAGTCTCTCTCTTTCTCCCTCCCTCCCTCCCTCCCACTCCCTCCTCAATCTCTCAACATTGGTCAATTTCTGCACCAATAACTTTAACGAGAGCCTGTAAATATTTTTGTAAAACAATCGCAGGAAAACAAATAGTATTGTTAATAAAACTTTCTACTAAAGTATAAAATAAGGCAAGTATCAGTTTTTTCTGTATAATCTATCTCCCTTCCTCTCTCCCTCCCCCCCTCTTCCTCCTACCGTCCCTCTCTCCCCTGCCCTTTCCCTCTCGCCCTCTCTTACCCTTCCACTTCTCTCTCAACATCCGTCAAACTGAGTACCAAAAACTTTAATGAGAGCTTAAATATTTATTAAAACAATCAACTCGTTTTTAAAAGATAATTTTTTAAGTACGTTCTAACAACACAATTTGTGTAGTCCTTTTATTTTTTCTAGTCGTATTTATTAAATAAGAATTCTCGACAAATGGTAATATTTTTTTTTCATAAGTATACAAATAATAATAAGGTTATTATATAAAACTTTCTACGAAAGTATTAAATAAGGCAAGTATTGACGTTTTTTCTGTATAATCTATTGTTCACTGCAAATCAAACAAACGAAAATTGTGAAATCAATATTATCGATAGTCAAACAATGCAAACAACTCTCAGGAACTATTCTACCTATGACTGTTCTCAGAAATGTATTCAAATTTCTTCATCGTTCTATACAAATTATACACAAGAAAGTACTAAAATCAATTATATTGTAGTCAAGTACCCATAAGTTAACTTGAATCAGATAATACAACTTCTCGTACCTACTCAAAAATATTCAGCCAGCAGGCATAAAGTACTCCTTAATGCCCAAGGGGCGTAATAGCTCCCACACTCCTACAAAACTTTAGATCCTACGCACTTAAGGCCCGTGTGGGCAACCATTATTTCAATTATATAACCATCTTTTACTTCTTCGAGTAAATGTATACTGAACATAATATATGTAAGTAGATTAAAATTCTTCATTGGAAATCAAACAAACGAAAGTTATGAAATCAATTAGCGATAGTCAAGTAATGCAAACAACTCTTCGAACCAACTGTATGACTCATCTCTGAAATATATTATTGTGATTTGTTCATTCTTCTATACAAATTAAACACAAGAAAGTACTGAAATCAATTTATTGTAGTCAAGTACCCATAAGTTCAGTCGACTGACATAATAGAACTTTTAGTACCTCGCGTGTAAAATTACATTTTACGTTCACGTTGTAACTTCAAAAATATTCAGTCAGCAGGTATAAAGTACTACTTAACGTCTAACAGACGGAATAGCTTACATACTTCTACAAAACTTTATTGAACCTAAGCACTTTACGCCCGTGTAGGCGAAAATTATTTTATTTCGAAAATTCATAAGAATTTTTTCAGATATTTACGAAAAGTCAAAGCCTATATAAGAAAATGACATATTTACCGACACATCCATATTTTTCATTATTCTTTCTCAATTTTGAAATTTCTATAATATTACGCATCTTGGGAGGACAAGAGAAGTCTAGAGCTGCTCTAGCAGGAGTGGTCGTCCAATCTCCCATGCCTGACATTAAAAATGAATAAGAGAAAGAAACTTACAAAAAAAGACACTTGAGGAATGTAGTTTTGAAAAGAACTTTACGCAGTGTAAATATCAGTGACATAAGTGATTCTGAATCTAGTGAACCAGAACCAGAATTATTATTTTCAGAGATTCACTGCCTTCAGTATGTGATTCTCCGCATACGTTTATATCAGACCATATTGATAGTGATCCTCCAAGTTCTCCTAGTAATAATAATGAATATGCATATGATTCTGAATCATCTATTCCTGATAGTATAGACTATAGATATTCGAGTTCAGATTCAGAAGAAATAGAATTGGGAAGTGATGCTAATGATAATGAAGATTTCTTTTATGACACGGTAGAAGAAAAACATAAGAAATTCATCAGTGATATTCATCTTTTAGTTGTACAACATAATATTGACCAAACAACAACTAATAATTTATTAGAAATTTTACGAAATAATACCGATACGACATTTCCAAAAACTTACCGGACACTGTTAATGTTGTAATATAAGTAAATGTCATGATCTCGCATGCGTATGTGTATAAGTATGAGTGTGTGTGTGGCGCTAGAGTCGCAAGCAGCTAGCGCATAGTAGTGAGCGCCGAGAGCACAAAATGTACTTCCTCACTCTCTCGTCACGGTAGTCAATGCGAGCGGACGTGCGCTCGCACCATGTACAGTATACAAAGGTAGCTAACGCATTACAATATATTACTTCAATCTATTAAAACGTGGATACTTTATTTAACCCCCAAACCTCGTATTCCAACATGGTCGCAGAGCGTGGTTAAATTATTTTTTTTATCTTCTATACGGACTTTCGAGTCCTATAGAGATAATGGGGGTGAATAAAACAAAGTAAGGTTAAAAAGACCACGTGGGTAAAAGAGTTAATAAAAGTGAAGAACATAAGTGTTAAAATTCAACAATGGAATAAAAGTGAATTAAAGAAAAAATCAAAAGCTACGTAACAAGACGTAAAATTAAAGAGAAAACGTGGTCAGAAAGACGCAAAGTTTAAAGTGAAAAATAATCAGTTTGGAAAACTGGAAAGTGAAAAATATATGCATCAACAGAAAATAAAAATTGTTAGCTACCGGAATGCAAAAAGATTTTTTGAATAATAACCATAAAAAAGGTCCGATGTCGATGGATTAAAGAAAAAGTGTGAAAGGGTCACAAAAACGTGGTCAACACGACACGAAGTTTGAAGTGAAAAAGAATAGATAAAGAACAATTAAAAATAAAAAATATACACATAATAATGAAGCAAAAGTAATAAGCTACCGGATTGTAAAAAGATTTTTACAAAAATAATCGAAAAATAGTGTGATGTCAGCGGATCAAAGTTGACGAGTGAAACACGCCGCAGAGTTCAAGCATAGAGCACGTGCGCGCCATGAGGTTTATACAGTAAACGTAAAGGTTAAACTTACTCATATGAGTGACGAAAGTGAGAGAGTGAATAAACACGTTGTTCCCGATAAAGAATTAAGAAACAAGTGTAGAAAAATATTTCTGAAAGAACTCAAAAAGGTTATTATATTAAAAAGTGAAATTGATAAAATAATAAATATAAAAGAAATCGAAATGGCAAAGCAAGCCAAAATTGAAGACATTGTTATACCAATTTTCGACGGAGAAAATTACTCAAGTTGGAAAATTAGATTGATGATGCTATTGGAGTACAAGGAGTGCAAAGATCCTGCAGTAAGGTTAAAATTGGAAGCAGAAACCGAAGCAGAATGGAAAAAGAAAGATTTAAAAGCTAGAACGATTTTAGTAAGCACAATATCCGACAAACAGTTAGAATACGTAAAAGACTGCACAAATGCTCGTGATATGATAGTTCAATTCGACAAGATATATACAAATAAATCAACGGCTCTACAAATCTTGTGCAGAGGAAAAATTGATGAAATTAAACTAAAAGACTATGATACTGTAGAAGAATTTTTCATACACTTTGAAAAAGCAGTGAATGAATTCAAATCAGCTGGAGGAAAAATTGATGAGTCGGAAAAGATGAGATACTTGTTAAAAACATTACCACCTAATTACAGTTATATCGGTGACTTTATTGATGTTATACCCGAAGAACAAAGGACAGTCGATTATGTTAAATTAAAAATTAAAGAAAAAAATATGACAAAAAATCAAAGTGAAAGAAGAACCAATGTGAGCACTTTCACAACAAAAGCGAAAGGACAATGCTTTAAGTGCGGTAAAATTGGACATCTGCAACGAGAGTGTTGGTATGCAGAGCCAAAAGGTCAAGACAGAGACGGACGTCAGGAGCAAGAAAGAAGTCAGCGTGGATTTCATCGAGGCAGCAACCGAGGCGGACAACACAGAGGTCGTGGCCGAGGAAGAGGCTACCAGACAAGTCAACAAAGAGGCGAATATTCAAGAAACCCAAGGAGCAGCAGTTCAAGCGATGCACAGGCTTGGGCAACAACAGTGTTTAATTGTGAAGTGGAAAAGTGTAGTGAGAATAGTGCGAATTCGAGCGAAATAAATTGGTTGTTAGACAGCGGCTGTTCCCATCATATTATAAATGATTGTAAATTCTTCGAAAATTATGTAAATTTAGAAAAACATATTGATGTAGAATTGCCCGACGGTAAAATTTTAAAAGCCACAAAAATTGGCAATGTAAAAACAAGTTTCAAAACTTATTATAATAATAATGAAATAAATATTAAAAATGTTTATTATGTAAGAAATATGAAACAAAACTTATTAAGTTTTTCTAAGATAACTAGGTCAAATTGCACAATTTTAGCCAAAAATGAAAATGCAAAAATCTTTGATGAAAATAGAAAACTATTAGCTGTTGCAAATAAAATAAATAATTTGTATTGTATGAAAAGCTTTATATTGAAAAATCAAAATAAGATATTTACAAATGTAACAAAGTTAACGGATAAAGAGAAATGGCATAGGGCTTTAGGCCATGTAAATTTTCAATATTTAAACAAATTGATAAAAAATAAATTGCTAGATGGTTTGCCAGAAAAAATCGAGAATATAGAAATGAAATGTGCAAATGTATCGAAAGCAAAATGTCAAATGAACCTTTTGAAAATAATAGATCTAAATCAACTGAAATTCTTGAATTAATACATACTGATTTAAATGGGCCACATAACACCACTGGTTATAGTGGAGAAAAATATTTTTTAACATTTATAGATGACTATAGCAAATGCGCTAGAATTTACTGTATTAAAAAGAAATCAGACACTGCTAATTGTTTCATTGATTATGTAAACTTAGTAGAAAATCAATTCAATAAAAGAGTTAAAAAATTGCAGTGCGACAATGGTAGAGAGTACATAAACAAAGAAATATTAAATTTTATCAAATATAAAGGAATACAATTATTACGATGCCCACCATATGTGCATGAATTAAATGGTGTTGCTGAAAGATACAATAGATCAGCTATGGATATAGGTCGATGTTTGATGCGAGAAGCTAGAATAAATAGAAAATTTTGGCCCGAAGTAATGAATACTGTCGCGTACTTAAAAAATAGAACAGTTGCGAATACAGCCGAAAATAAAACTCCCTACGAAATATTCTTTAATAAAAAACCTAATGACAAACATTTAAAAATATACGGAAGTAGAGTTTTTGTCAGAGTACCTGAAGTTAAAAGACAAAGTAAATGGGATGATAAAGCTCAATTAGGAGTATTAGTTGGGTACACAAATAATGGATATAGAGTTTTAATAAACGGTAAAGTAAAAGATGTTAGACATGTAACAGTTGTTGAAGAAAGCACGAAACTAATTTGTTTGGAAAAAATTGATGATGAGAAAGATAGAGTAAATTATGAGAGTGAGTCTGAAATTGAAAATTATGTTGATGAAAACGAAACAAATCTATTATCTTCTAGTCTGACTTTCGAGTCGACTAGAGATAATCAAACAAATCTTGGAAATGTTGAATACGAAAACAATGAAAATTTTGAGTATGAAAATGAAAAGAAAAGTAATGAAAATCTAACAATTCCAAGAAAATCTAATAGAAAGAAAAGTCCAGTAACAAGATACGGCAATCCTGTATCACATTGTATTTATGTAAACTATGTTAATGCAAATGTACCAAGTACATTCGAGGAGGCGATAAACTGTAATGAATATAAAGAATAGCAAAAGGCAATGAATGCGGAAATGAAAAGTTTAAACAAAAATGATACGTGGCAAATTGTTGATAAACCAAAAGATAAGAAAATAATTGATGTAAAATGGATATATAAAAAGAAAAACGATAACACGTATAAAGCCAGATTAGTTGTTAGAGGCTTCCAACAAAAGGAACACATTGAAAATGTCTATTCACCAGTAGGAAAGATGCAAACTTTAAAAATTTTATTGTCATATTGTTGTAAAAACAATCTATACATAGAACAAATGGATGTTGAAACTGCATTTTTGAATGGCTATGTAAAATCAGAAGTATATGTCAATGAGCCTAAAGGTTATGAAACTGATGAAAATAAAGTTTATAAACTAAAAAGAGCACTTTATGGGTTAAGAGAAAGTCGAAGAGCTTGGTATGATTGTTTTCACAAATTTATTGAAAAGTTAAACTTTGTAAGAAGTAATTATGATTACTGTCTATACGTGAATATCACAAGCAAAGATTCAATATTTATATTAGTATTCGTAGATGATCTTTTAATATGTTGTAAAAATAAAAATATAATTCATGAAATCAAAGAAAGTTTAATGAAAAGATTTGGAATGAAAGATTTAGGAAAAATTGGAAATTATATTTGTATTGATATTGATTACAGTGAGGATAGAAGTAAAATGACTTTAAGTCAAACAAAGTACATTGAATCCTTGGCTGTGAAATATAAACTTGAAAATGCTAAATTATATGACACTCCTATGGAAGCAAATTTAAAATTAGAACAAGCTAAAGAAATAGACGAGAGTATAAAGTATAGAAATTTGATAGGTGAATTGTTGTACATAAGTACAGGAACAAGGCCAGATGTAACATATCCTGTAAATTATTTAAGTCGATACCAAAATTGTTACAACGCAACGCACTATAAATATGCAATGAGAATTTTGAAGTATTTATATAAAACCAAAGATCTAAAGTTAACCTGTTATGATAATTTGCAAAAAGAGACGTTAGATTGCATGGTAGATTCTGATTATGCAGGTGATAATGTAGATAGAAAATCTACAACAGGCTTTGTAATAAGATTGTACGGAAACTTAATATACTGGAAGACACACAAACAAAATAATGTAACATAATGTTCAACCTTCGCGGAATACACGGCAATGTCAGAAGCAGTCACTGAAATATTGTTTATAAAAAATTTATTAACTGAGTCTTTTGATATAACATTTGATAAAGCTATAAAAATAAATGAAGATAATACAGGTGCAATTGCTATTGCAAAGTACGGAAACTTTACGAAGAATTCTAAGCACATCGAAGTGCAATATCATTATATAAATGAAAATTATGAAAAAGGAATAATTGACATTATTAAAGTAGATTCAAATTCAAACTTGGCTGATATGTTAACAAAGAGTTTAGATAAAATGAGATTTATCAAAATTAGAAATAAACTGAGATTAATCTAAAAATTATGCTAGTAAAATTGCTTTCAAAGTAAATGAATAATGTACAGTTTCAGATCATGAATTTAAAGAGGCGTGTTGTAATATAAATAAATGTCACTATCTCGCATGCGTATGTGTATAAGTATGAGTGTGTGTGTGGCGCTAGAGTCGCAAGCAGCTAGCACATAGTAGTGAGCGCCGAGAGCACAAAATGTACTTCGTCACTCTCTCGTCACGGTAGTCAATGCGAGCGGACGTGCGCTCGCACCATGTACAGTATACAAAGGTAGCTAACGCATTACAATATATTACTTCAATCTATTAAAACGTGGATACTTTATTTAACCCCCAAACCTCGTATTCCAACAGTTAAAAACTCCACGGCAAATGCCTACAATACAAATGGAAGGTGGTGAGTATTATCATTTTGGATTAAAAGATGCCATTAAAAAAATGTTACGTGATGCAAGGATCAACATGCGTGTCTATGTCAATAATATTAATTTATTGATAAATATCGATGGAGCTCCTTTACATCACTCGACTCAGAAAGGTATCTGGCCAATACAATGCTCTTCCAATCTATCAGGAAATGTATGTTTGATAGGTATATACTATGGTCCAGGAAAACCAAAAAATGTTAACGAGTTTCTAAAACCATTTGTTGATGAAACTAAAAACATTATGAATGATAATTTTGAGTATTTAAACGAAATATTTATAATCAATATAGCTGCTTTCGTATGCGATACTCCCGCAAAATCAATGATACTAAATGTAAAAGGACATACTGGATATAGTAGTTGCGTTACTTGTCAAATCACTGGACACAGAAGTGAAAATGTCACGTCCTTTTCAACAGAACAGAACACTGAACTACGAACCAATGAAGATTTTAGAAGAAATATTTATCTTGGAAGTTATCAACTTGGCCATACTATATTAACCGAGATTCCTGGTCTGGACATGGTTGGTGACTTTCCGCGTGATTATATGCATCTTCTATGTTTAGGGATAATAAGAAAACTTTTATATTTATGGAAGTATGGGCCCATGAATATTCGATTAGATTCGACACAGTTAACAATGATATCCCAGCGTTTAGAAGTATTTTTTAATGAAATGCCGACCGACTTTGCCAGAAGACCTAGATCTCTTAAATTTATTAAACAATGGAAAGCTACGGAATGTCGTCTATTCCTGATGTATACTGGTCCAGTAGCTTTAAAAGATATTTTGAATACTGAGATGTACGAAAATTTTGTAACATTACATATTGCAGCTAGACTACTTACAGCTTCAGAAACAGTGTATATTGCGTCAAATGTAGATTTAGCGGAAGATTTACTTAAAAGTTTTATAGAATCATTCACGGCTATTTACGGTGAAAGATATACATCCCACAATGTACATAATTTATCACACGTTTGTACAGATGTAAGAAAGTTCGGCAAACTAGATAACTACAGCTCATTTAGTTTTGAAAGTTTTATTTATTTTATAAAGAAGTTATTGCGCAAAAACAATCAATGTCTTCAACAAATCATTCGGAGATGCTCCGAATTAGATGAAGTATGAAATAATATAATCAGGCAAAAACGGCAATTAGAGACAAATTAAGAATGTAAAAATTTACATAAAGACGGGCCTACAGTAAATAATATTGTCGGCGGATCACAGTATAAAAAGTACACTCGCAATTCTTTAAATATATCTGTTGACGATAATAGAAATAACTGTGTCATCATGAACAATTCCGAAGCTGTCCGTTGTTTAAATTTTATAAAAATAAATACTACAATATATATGTTTTCAGAAAAAAATTCAACTACGAAGACGATATTTTTGATACACCATTTTCATCATTGCATGTAGATACCTACATTGCCAGGGAAAGTAACGTAATTTGTTATTGGAACTGCCAAGATATTAACAGAAAATTATGCGTCTTATCCTGTGATGGTAAATTTGCATTAATTCCGCTATTGTACTCAAGTTAAATTATGTAATATAGTTATGATAAAATATTGTTGTTTCCTCACTCAGTTAAGATATGAGTTATGTATTGTATATATTAATTAATTATAATAAAAGATACATTATTTTGTAGCATTAAAACTAATAAAATAAATTTACAAGAATCCCATGATCCCTACTGAAAAACCTCGCATAGGATCTGTGTGAGAAACCCATGGGATCAGTGTGGGGAAACATGTAAGACCAATGTGGAAACATGTGGGACTCTTCTGAGAAACACGTAGTATCTATGTGGTGTTTTGCTTAAGGATATGCAATACTATAATAAACTAAACCTTAACCCATTAAGTCCGGGAAGTGCCCAATTCTCAATTGAAGTTTGAGACTTGTTTTCTACAACATAAAATTGTAATAAAAATTCCAAACATACCTATTCTACTGTTTTTGGGTGTACTCTTTCGATTGGTGCAGTCGGAATGGCATTTTCATGACTCGGAAAATCAATATGGCGAATTCTAATTAAAAAATGCACAAAATTTCGTGTGTTTCGTTTTTTTGTGAATTTTTTTCGCATTAATAAGGTAGCGGGATCGAAGCCAAACTGCAAACAAAAGTGCACACAATATGTGAACTTCAACCAGCAATTTTTTTGTTTTGCTATGTATCAACCTAACCTCTTCAAAACTTCAATATATCGAAAAAATATACGTTATTTGACCCATTATAAAGATTAATGATGAAATTCATATCTCTAGTGGTATAATCGTCCCGAAAATGTAAGTACAGGGCTTTTCAGATTCGCTGATCATGAATTTGAGCATAGATTTTTTAAATTCCAGATGGCGGATCCAATATAGCCGACCAAATTTCATAAAATGACTCAAAATCATGCTATAACGTTTATATGGGGATTTTACGAAAGAAAATTCATAGTTTCCGTCCATTACCCGTCTCATGTGAACAGTTCCCAACTCAAATCTCGTACAAACTTTATATTTTTATATATTTCCTAATTATTTAATTCTTTATGCAATAAACTTCGTTATTATACTCTCCGTTTAATGGGTCAAATAACGTATATTTTTTCGATATATTGAAGTTTTGAAGAGGTTAGGTTGATTCGTAGCAAAACAAAAAAATTGCTGGTTGAAGTTCACATATTGTGTGCACTTTTGGTTGCAGTTTGGCTTCGATCCCGCTACCTTATTGATGCGAAAAAGAATTCACAAAAAAACGAAACACACGAAATTTTGTGCATTTTTTATTTAGAATTCGCCATATTGATTTTCCGAGTCATGAAAATGCAATTCCGACTGCACCAATCGAAAGAGTACACCCAAAAACAGTAGAATAGGTATGTTTGGAATTTTTATTACAATTTTATGTTGTAGAAAATAAGTCTCAAACTTCAATTGAGAATTGGGCACTTCCCGGACTTAATGGGTTAATTGCCTATAAGTTTTTATACTTTTGTACGAAAATTTTTTTGAGATTTCACAACTTTTGTAGAGTAAAAGTACATTATACAATATTTGTTAAGTATAAGACTACAAGTATAATAATTTTCACAACGGTTGTGGGTTTGATTTCAGTATCCGTGTGAAAGAAATCAATTTCGACTATTTAGAACACAAAAATTTATTAGTATTATTCAAATAGAATTTCTTTTAATAAAATAAAATAGAAAATACTTAAATAATTTTTTTTTTTTAGAGATTTGGAAAAATATTGAAATTATTAATAAACCACTATTAAATGAGAGTATTATTATTTACAATCATGATTAGTCGAAACCCGTTACTCGGGGTTTTTTTGGCTCCCTGATTATACATTGCTTGTGATAGACAATAGCCGTTTTTAACTATGTTTTCAATAGACAAAGCCACTTCTTTGAATTTTTGTGCATGCATATATGCAAAGCGCGAAATCAAAAACAAATATGATCTCCATTGGACAAAGTTTCTAGTCCTAAACACCAGAATTTACAACTTTCTTATAATATTTAAATAAATAAGAATAATATATTTAAATTTAGGTAAAAATGATGTTATACTCAAAATAATTGTAGGAGACAACGTATATATTTATATTCAGGTAAAAATGATCTAATACTTACGATAACTCCAGGGGACGACGTTCATACGGTCTCGCCTAGATCCCTGGAATCTCAGAGACCGTGGCGGTCGTGATATTCGTGTTCAGCAACCCCAAAGACCTCCGGGTAACAAGTTTCGACTAAACAAAACACTCTAGGGGACGACGTTCATACGGTCCACCCTGAACCCCAGGTACCTTAGAGGTCGTTGCCGTCGACATATTCGTGTTGAGCGACACCTAAAACCCCGAGTGACGAGTTTCGACTAATTATATTACAAATTCCCATAAAACTCTAGGGGACGACGTTCATACGGTCCACCCTGGACACCAGGTACTTCAGAGACCGTAGTTGCCGCGATAATCGTTTTCAGCGATACCAAAAACCCCAAAGTAACATGTTTCGACTAATTTATATTAAAAATTCCCATAAAACTCTAGAGGACGACGTTCATAACGTCTACCCCGGATACCAGGTACCTCGGGGACCGTTGCCGTCGCGATATTCGTGTTCTGTGACACCTAAAACCTCCGAGTGACGAGTTTCGACTAATTATATTACAAATTCCCATAAAACTCTAGGGCACGACGTTCATAACGACCACCCTGGACACCAGATACCTCGGGGACCGTTGCCGTCACGATATTTGTGTTCAGCGACACCTAAAACCCCCGAGTGACGAGTTTCGACTAATTATATTACAAATTCACATAAAACTCTAGGGGACGACGTTCATAACGTCCACCCTGGACACCAGGTACTTCAGAGACCGTAGTTGCGACGATATTCGTTTTCAGCGATACCAAAAACCCCAAAGTAACATGTTTTGACTAATTATGTTACAAATTCCCATAAAACTCTAGGGGACGACGTTCATAACGTCCACCCTGGACACCAGGTACCTCGGGGACCGTTGCCGTCACGATATTCGTGTTCAGCCACACACAAAACCCCCGAGTTACGAGTTTCGACTAATTTATATTACAAATTCCCATAAAACTCTAGGGGACGACGTTCATAACGTCCACCCTGGACACCAGGTACCTCGGGGACCGTTGTCGTCACGATATTCGTGTTTAGCGACACCTAAAACCCCCGAGTGACGAGTTTCGACTAATTATATTACAAATTTCCATAATAAACGTTATACGTTAGATGTAGAGAGGTTATTAGTTAGACGTGTATAGGACCTTAACCAATCATAAAAGTGCAACGGTCGGAACAAAAACAGCTGATCGAGAGGGAAAAGAAGAAGGAAAAAAATAATCCGAAAACAATCTTATAAAAATATGTCAACTAGATTTATATCTAAACGACATAATATTTTTAATTGAAAATTTTTATACATGTAGTATATTGAAAAAGCTATCCATTCATATATTTAAAGTATAAGTAAAACTTTATCCAAAGGCGTAACAAATTAGTGAAAATTCTCGCGCACCCATTTCAATGTATATGAAGCACGGTCAGCCCTCAGACTTTTTCTACATTGGACAGATACTTGCCTTCGGAGCGCTCCCGCGCTCCTTGATAAACTACTGGAATATAAAAAGATTTTCTCAAAAATAATAATAAAAAAGTGCGATGTCAGCGGATCAAAGTTGGTGAGTGAAACCCGCCGCAGAGCTCAAGCATAGAGCAGGTGCGCGCCACGAGGTCTACACAGTACACGTATAGGTTAAACACATGTCCGTATGAGCGACGGAAGTGAGTTACTGAATAAACACGTTGTTTTCGATAAGGATTTAAGAAACAAGTGTAGAAAAATATTTCTGAAAGAACTGAAAAAAATTATTGTTTTAAAAAGTGAAATTGATAAAATTATATAAAAATACAAGAAATCGAAATGGCAAAGCAAGCCAAAATTGAAGATATTGTTATACCAATTTTTGACGGAGAAAATTATTCAAGTTGGAAAATTAGGTTAATGTAGCTATTGGAGTACAAGGAGTGCAAAGAGCCTGCAGAAATGTTAAAATTGGATTCAGAAAAAGAAGAAGACTGGAAAAAGAAAGACTTAAAAACAAGAACGATTTTAGTAAGCACAATATTCGACAAACAGTTAGAATACGTGAGAGACTGCACAAATGCTCGTGACATGATAATGAAATTTGAGAATACATATACAAATAAATCAACGGCTTTACAAATTTTGTGCAGAGGAAAAATTGACGAAATTAAGCTAAAAGACTACGACACAGTAGAAGAATTTTTCATATATTTTGAAAAAGCAGTGAATGAATTCAAATCAGCTGGAGGAAATATAGATGAATCCGAGAAGATGAGATACTTGTTAAAAACATTACCTCCTAATTATAGTTATATTGGGGACTTTATTGATGTGATACCCGAATAACAAAGAACAGTAGATTACGTGAAATCTAAAATCAAGGAAAAAAATCTTAACAGAAATCAAAATGAAAAGAAAAATGTTAGCACATTCAATGCCAAAACTAATAAGGAATGTTTTGTTTGTGGAAGACCCGGACATTTAAAAAAGGACTGTTGGCCCGCAGGGACCAACAATCACCAAGAGTATCGAAACCAGCAGAGTCACCAGCGAGGCGTCAATCGAGACGGAGGCTACAGAGGTCGTGGCCGAGGAAGAGGTCATCACCAGAATCAATCGAGAGGAAGAGGTCATCACGACGACAACTCCAGAAAAGCTCACACATGGGCCACACAAGTGTTTAGTTCTCAAGTGAACAAGTGTAGTGAAACAAGTGAAAATCCAAATGAAATAAAGTGGTTATTATATAGTGGTTGCTCGGACCACATTGTAAATGATTGTAAAATCTTTGAAAAATATGTAAACTTAGAAAATCATGTAGATGTAGAATTACCTGATGGTAAAATTTTGAAAGCTGGAATCAAGGTTTCAGGTTCGAGGACGCAGGAGGACGGCCGACATCTTCTCTTGATCATCGACCTGCACCCGAGTCAGTCGACTCTCTTATTGCTGCCACGTACAAGTACTGAGTCGTAGGTAGAGTGTATGAGGGAGTCTTGCCAGAGAAATTGTAGGCAGAGTAGGTGGCAGCAAATAACCAAAGAGAGAAGGTGTCACCGTGAAGTACTACAAGTTGAGGCTGGGTAGCTGCGTGATTCGAGGTGTGTTGTTGTGAGGATTTTGTGCGGATCGAGTGAGAAGTTGGGTTCGAGGCTTTGGGGTCATGTCAGCGGTGGCGTCGTGATCTGAGTTGTGAGTTGCGAGGTCGAGTTCGTCAACCGGGTGGTTCTATTGTGTGTTTAGCAGGTCCAGTGGCGGGGCTGCGAAAGAGGCCTAGTGAGGGCCACGTTGCCGAGAGGAGAGACGCTCCCACAGCGCGAAATGGCGGGAGCCGCCATCTTGACTTGAAGTCAATAAACTCCCTTTTTACCTCTTACGTATTTGTTATCATTGGCGAGTGTGTAATTCCCTGTGAGCGTGTCCTCTCGAGGCGCTAACGCGATATAACCTACAAGTCGTCGTCATCGTTGGTTGTCGTGTCGGAATGTCAGTGGTGGTTGTTGCTGAGTCGTGACTACTCCCTCATCGAGATATTAGTCGCAAGCCGTGGCGTGGCTCCGGTCAGTAAGTAGACGGAGTAACAGTAGCGGAAACGTTGCTTGGAGCCGGATGTTAGTATTACGGCTCTTTATTTTGGGTTTAAGCAAGCGCAACGTTACAAAGCCACTAAGATTGGCAATGTAAAAACCTATTTTAAAACATATGGTTACGAAAATGAAATTGATGTAAAAAATGTATATTATGTAAAAGATATAGGAAAAAAAATATTGAGTTTCTCTAGAATAACAAAAAATAATTGTACTATTGTAGCGAAAAATAATAACGCGAAAATATTTGATCAAAATAAAAAATTATTAGCGGTTGCATATCAAGATGACAACCTATATAAAATGAAAAGTTATGTAAAAAAGAATCTAAGTAAAATTTATACTAATGTCACAAAATTAACTGAAAAAGAGAAATGGCATAGAGCATTAGGGCATGTAAATTTCCAATACTTGAACATATTAATAAAAAATAAATTATTAGATGGTTTGCCAGAAAAAATAGAAAGCACACATATGAAATGTGCAAATTGCATAGAATGTAAAATGTCAAATGAACCGTTTGAAAATAATAGAACTAGAGCAACGGAAACTCTAGAATTGATCCATACTGACTTCAATGGACCACATAACACTATTGGTTATTGTGGTGAAAAATATTTCGTAACATTTATAGATGATTATAGTAAATGTGCCAAAATCTATTGCATTAAAAATAAATGAGAAACTGCTAGTTGCTTCTTTGATTATATTAACTTAGTTGAAAATCAGTTCAATAAAAGAGTCAAAAAATTACAATGCGATAATGGAAAAGAATATTTGAACAAAGAAATTTATAATTTTATAAGACAAAAAGGCATAAAATTATTACCATGTCCACCATATGTTCATGAATTAAACGGCGTAGCCGAAAGGTATAATAGAAGTGCTATGGACATTGGTAGATGCTTACTAAGGGAAGCTAGAATACATAGAGGGTATTGGCCAGAAATAATGACTGCAGTAGCGTATTTAAAAAACAGAACAATTGCCAATACAATAGAAAATAAAACTCCTTATGAAATATTTTTTTGTAGAAAACCGAATGTGAAACACTTAAAAATTTATGGAAGTAGAGTTTTTGCTAGAATACGTGAAGTAAAAAGGCAAAGTAAATGGGATGATAAAGCCGAATTAGGAGTATTAGTTGGCTATACAAATAATGGATATAGAGTACTAATAAATGGTAAAGTCAAAAATGTTAAACATGTAACAGTTGTTGAAGATAGCACTAAATTAATTTGTTTGGAAAAAATTGATGATGAGAAAGATAGAGTAAATTATGAGAGTGAGTCTGAAATTGAAAATGATGATGATAAAAACGAAACTAATCTATTATCTTCTATTTCGACTCTCGAGTCAAATAGAGATAAAAAAGCAAATCTTGAAAATGTTGAATATGAAAACAATGAAAATTTTGAGTATGAAAATGATAATAAAAGTAATGAAAATTTAACAATTCCAAGAAAATCTAATAGAAAGAAAAGTCCTGTAACAAGATACGGAAATCCTGTAACCCACTGTATTTATGTAAACTATGTGAATGCAAATGTACCTAATACATTTGAGGAGGCGATAAATTGTAATGAATATAAAAAATGGCAAAAGGCAATGGGCTCAGAAATAAAAAGCTTAGAGAAAAATGATACATGGCAAATTGTTGATAAACCCAAAGATAAAAAGATAATTGATGTTAAGTGGATTTATAAAATGAAAAGTGATAATACATATAAAGCACGACTAGTTGTCAAAGGCTTCCAACAAAAAGAATATATTGAAAATGTTTATTCACCAGTAGGAAAAATGTAAACTTTGAAATAGTATATTACTAACGCGGGCGGAAGAGGATTATTTACCTCATGAGACATTTTTCGGCCGAGCGAAGCGAGGTCGAAAAGTCGCATGAGGTAAAAATTCTCTTACGTCCACGTTTCAGTAATGTATTTTTCCGTCCGAGACCGCAAAATGACATTTAAGATGGCATTTTGAGGTTAAAGGGCGGAAAATTTTATTGTCACATTGTTGTAAAAACAATTTATATATGGAGCAAATGGACGTTGAAACTGCATTTTTGAATGGTCATGTCAAATCGGAAGTATATGTTAATGAGCCTAAAGGTTATGAAACAGGTGAAAATAAAGTCTATAAATTAAAAAGGGCACTTTATGGTTTGA
Source organism: Torymus aiolomorphi (assembly GCA_036365515.1). Classification (NCBI taxonomy): domain Eukaryota; kingdom Metazoa; phylum Arthropoda; class Insecta; order Hymenoptera; family Torymidae; genus Torymus; species Torymus aiolomorphi. The sequence goes on along the minus strand of CM070873.1, from coordinate 11,962,143 downwards.
GAGAAAGTCCAAGAGCTTGGTATGATTGTTTTCACAAATTTATAGAAAAATTGAATTTTGTAAGAAGTAATTATGATTATTGTCTTTATGTAAATAACACAAACAAAGATCCAATATACATATTAGTTTTTGTAGATGATCTTTTAATATGTTGCAAAAATAACAAAATAATAGATGAAATTAAAGAAAGTTTAATGAAAAGATTTTCAATAAAAGATTTAGGAAATGTTGGAAATTATATTGGAATTGATATTGATTATAGTAAAGATAGAAATAAAATGACCTTAAGTCAGACAAAGTACATTGAATCTTTGGCTGTGAAATACAATCTAGAAAACGCGAAATTATATGATACACCAATGGAAACAAATTTGAAATTAGAACAAGCAAGCAAAATCGATGAAAGTATAAAGTATAGAAACTTGATAGGTGAACTATTATATATCAGTACAGGCACAAGGCCAGATATAACGTATCCTGTAAATTACTTAAGTAGATATCAAAGCTGCTATGATGCTACGCACCACAAATATGCTATGAGAATACTGAAATATTTATATAAAACTAAAATTTAAAATTGGCTTATTTTGATAATTTGAAAAATGACACATTAGATTGTATGGTAGATTCGGGCTATGCAGGTGATAATATTGATAGAAAATCTACAACAGGATTTATAATTAGACTTTATGGAAATTTAATATTTTGGAAAACACATAAACAAAATAATGTAACAAAATGTTCAACCTTTGCTGAGTATACTGCAATGTCAGAAGCAGTAACTGAAATATTATTCATTAGAAATATATTAATTGAGACATTTAATATAAAACTTGAAAGACCTGTAAAATTGTATGAAGATAATTCAGGTGCAGTTGCAATTGCAAAGTATGGAAATTTTACTAAGAATTCCAAGCACATAGAAGTGCAATACCACTACATAAATGAAAATTATGAGAATGGAATTATAGACATTGTAAAAATCGATACAAATTTGAATTTAGCAGATATGTTGACAAAGAGTCTTGACAAAACAAAATTTGTGAAAAATAGAAACGCATTAAAATTGATTGTATAAAATGAGGATATAATTAAGATGAAAAGATTGTAAAAGTTCAGGATTGTAGATTTAAGGAGGCGTGTTGGAATATGTCTAAATGCTACGCTCCTGAACATATCTACATGCATGAGAGTGTGTGTGTGCAGTATAAGAGTATAGCGAGCGGCGACAGCGCTCGCACAAAACAGTCAGTCATAGTCGTCGTCACGAGGTAGCCATGAAAGGCAGACGGGTACTCACAATGTAACTAATCTTAAGAAGCTAATAAACATACTATATTATATTATTAACAATAACGTCAACTTATTATTATCCCCCAATATTACAACAGTAGCAAACAGTTTAAAAAAGATATAATGAGGGAAAAATTTTACATAGTATTATCTAGCAACAACAGCATGTATGTGTTTTCTGAAAACAAAACAACGCATTTTACCACACAGCTACCTGAAAATATGTATTTACATGGGGAGTGGTCTGTAGCTCTGTGAGATTCAGATACCTCATACATTTCAACATATTTCGATCGATAACTATGAGGGTATGGTTTGTGTATAAACAGTTTTTTCATTAAATGATTTGAGACACGAATCAACAGAAAATGATGTTGTTGTTGCACACTTATCACCAGGAATCTATGCAGATATGGAAAATCTTTTACAAGAAATAAATAATTTACCTAATATGAAAAATCACTTACAATTCAAAATACAACGTGGAGGCTTTATAGAAATTGAACGAATTTGCCAGGATACTTGTGAAATGAATGTTCATAGCTTGATATTGTCTGAAAAACTCTTGAGAATTATTGGTTTTGAAAATCGTAATCTTGAAAAAATTAAGAATACAGTTGTCGGTCAAAGACCGGCTGACCTTATTAGTGGTTTACCGTCAATAATAAGAGTGTATAGCGATATTTGTGAACCTTACATTACAGTTGATGTACACACGCCTCTTTTACGTATTGTTCCTCTAAATATGAACGAGTATAAATATGGTAGCATTGAGATTAAAAACTTTATCACACCAATGTATATTCCATTGTTATCTACGTCATTTCAATCGATCACAATAGATATAAAGGATCAAGATGGGAACTCTATAGCATTCGATTACGGTACGTTGACACTGACACTTCATTTTAAGAGAACTGCATAAGATGGGTTATTTTGAAACAACTTATGATAACCAAAATGGTCACGATCCATTCGATAAATGCATTACAATAAATACATCGTTGCAAAAAGGAAAAGGTGTTGGAAGTTTTTTAAAAGGTGTATATCGTAGTGTGCTACCGCTTGTTAAAAAAGGTGATAAGGCTGTAGGAAAAGCTGTTGGTAAAGAGGCTTTACGAGCAGGTGTAAATATTTTAGATGACATTACACATGAAAAACCGTTTAAAGAATCTTTTCACAATAATATTCGTGAATCAGGAAAGAATCTCAAAAGAAAAGCCGAAGAAAAATTGGATAATCTCATGAGCGGTTCAGGATATAAAACTAAGCGCCGAGCACGGAAACAACAGTTGACTACGAACTCTGATACCGTAAACACCAAAAGTAAAAACCATTCCAAAATTAAGGCAAAGAAAAAATTTGGTAATAAAAAAACTTGTAAAAATAAGAGAAAAACTTTGAAAAGAAAAACGTACTGCACGAGATATTTTTGAAGAATAATGGCTTTTCTACACAGTGGCTCGTGTGCATGTCTAAAATCTGAAGTGAATTTATTTAGTTTACCACCTACGCAAACAACAATTGAAAATTCAAATTACGTTCAATACAAGCCAATATCTTCATTAACTGAAGGGTCACCAATAGAGTTTTCTATACCGGGTACTAGTGAACACATTGATCTTGCTCATACACTGCTTAGTGTTCGTGTAACTATTGCACCCACATCAAAACCTCCTGATACCGTAGATAAAAAAATCTTGAAAAATGTTGGTCCTGTAAATAATTTTATGCACTCAATATTTAACCAAGTTGATGTGTTTTTCAATCAAAAATCAGTTTCCCCACCCAATAATGCATACGCTTATCGATCATACATTGAAACTTTATTAAACTATGGACCCGCAGCTAAAAAATCTCATCTCACCAGTGCCGTATGGTACACCGACACCCCTGGAAAAATGGATGATACAGATGACGGAAACGAAGGTCTTGTAAGTCGTCGAAAACTTATGAGTGCAGCGAAAAACATAGATATGATTGGCTATTTGCATTGTGATGTTTTTAATCAAGACAAATTATTAATTAACGGTGTCGAAGTACGTGTACGACTCGTACGATCACGAGATGGTTTTTGTCTTATGGATACAACAGGGCTCTACACCGCTCGAATCACCGAAGCTGCTCTCTTTGTACGACGTGTCAGACTTAGTCCTAGTATTATATTAGCTCACGAAAAAGCACTTTCAAAAACAACAGCTAAATACCCTCTCACGCGTGTAGAAGTTAAAGCTATTACAATGCATAGTGGTATTCATGGCGAAAGACTAGATAATGTCATTTTAGGGCAATTACCAAAAAGAATTATTCTTGGTTTTGTAGAAAATAAAGCCTTTAAGGGGATGTCGTAGCAAAAGTTTCAATAAATCAACACTAAGACGCTGGCGCTGTCGTCAGGTGAGAAATTCGTGACATTAGTCACTTTCAACATTGATTGTCGAAAAAATAGGAATTCGCATTCAAAATAAAGAGTTGACCGCGCTAGCCATGACAATAATGAATCATATTCATCAGTCAACCATGGCCACACATGCCTATTTTTTCCAAACAATTGGAAATACGAAATACTGTCCGAGCGCGGAGCGACGCCATGTTGGCGTAAGCCAGCAGCGGAGTAGTAACGAATATTTCAGAGAGATGGCGCGAAGATGGCGCTGAGTTGAGGGAGAGCGCGAAAGCAAAAATATTTTTCAGTCACACGGTGGTCGATGAAAGCAACTTTATATCATAAATAAACAATAAATAATGAAAAAAAAATGTGAATGAATTTATTATTGTTTATTCAATATTTTATTGTTTCATTACCAGCATATAATTTGTTGTTAGTACATCTAAATATACTAGCCGAATACATGAAATAGTAAAAAGTAAGCATAGAGTTTTAGCTAGCGAAGAGAGCATGCAATAAATAAAAATTGTTTTAAAAGTAATGCTTGAGGTCAAGTGAAATTGACAGAAATCATTTTGAGCAAAGCCTTGTGCTTTCCACGGACTTGATTTCTTTTTTCAATCATCATCATCATGGTATCTTTTAGTGATAACCTGATAAGTAACAAATAAAATTATTTGCGGATGATAAACTAATAGGTTTATAATTTAAAAATAATAAAAAATTACATAAAACACTGAAGAACAATCATGCAGGTTGATAAGAATCTATTGAAAGCCATGCATTTAGATGTTATAAATTTGATCGAAATCATTTTGAGTAAAAACTCACGTTTGTTATGCGCTTGATTTTGTTTTTGAATTTTAATCATACTATCTGATAACCTAAATTCATAAGTATCATTTGAGAATAAATAAAAAGGCATGAAAAATAATAAAGGGTATGAGCATACAGTTTAGCAAGCAAAAACAAGCATGCAAGACTGGCAAACATTACCATTCATACATAAATTTATGTATCCATAAAAGAAGAAGCTGGATAATCTGAGAGATAACATGCTTCCATTCTAAAAGCCAAATTTTAATCTCACATGCAATTTTAGAAGAAATGATATATGTGTAAAAACCTTAGTATGTAGCCATACGTTACTAAATAAAGTAAACTTATGGACAAAATTATAATCTTACTTAGTGATGCTACTTTTGTTACGATGACTCTGCAGTACGTTGAGACAACCTTCAACATCCTGACAAGCACTAGGTGAGATAAATTGAATGAAAAATAGTCCCAAATTCGATAACATCTCACCGTTGCTCTCATCTTATACATAACCTCCAATGAGCAATATAAATAACACACTTCTACACAACACAAAAACTCTTTCCGAATAAAACAGACACATTATTAGATTTACTTTATTAATAACAAAACCGTTTCATATGACAAAGATGAAGTTGTCATAAAAAGTACACAACCTCTCACATGGTATATTATCTACACCTCTCCTAATCTATGCACGATCCGGAATAGAAAGAAGCGCAGGCAGATAAACAGAATCAAGAATATTCACTCCGACTGGTTCATTAAACGAAATAAAATCATTATCATAGACAATCACATGAAAAACGCGAATGCATAGACGAGTATGGTCGATTCGTCTTTACGCGACAACAAACTGTTGTTTACACTGGAAGAAGCAGACCACTGCGCGTCGAACAAGAACTGACACGTGACGCCTATTCAATCATACTGAAACGTCAGATGTCGCCACGGTGACTGAATAATACGACCTCTTGTTACCGACGTTTTTTGTGTGTTTTCATTGTTTTCCTTTTAGAACCAACTTTTAGAGAAAAACGCAAATAATATCCCTATCGATTTGTGAGCAATTCCGTACGTTACATTCTCCAGAAGACGGGTTTACAATTATCCGAGTCTACGGGTGGTCGACTCCGTTCGAGCGCCGTGCGGCTCTGACCACCCGTAGAGTAGGACGAGTATGAATTTACGCGTTGATTCGAATAACATTCAAGTGACATTAGCAATTTTGTATGTTAGAATACTTGCCACCTTGTTATTAGTTACCCGGATTTCGATAGAAAATAAAAAAAAAATTAAACCCACGTGCTAGCCAATGCGAATATGACGATCTCTAGCTTTCCAACGTTTTTGTTTCTTTGCATTTTTGCGAAAAATAGAGAGAAAGGACCAGCCGCATGGCTCTTTCCCGGCCCATGTGAAAAAGATAATGCAGCATCATCTATTCTATCGATTATGCCGTGGTAGACACTTTAATTTCGGTTCACATACCGCCCGAAATATTGTACAGATATCAGAATAACGCGCGCGCGCACACGGCGCGGACCTACGGCAGCGGCTCGCCTGTCAACCCGCGCGCGGAGAGCCGCAGCCGTATAGGCCTCGATATTATACACCGCAAATTTGCCCTCTTCGTCCTTGTTTTATGTGACACTATGTTTACGTCATTCATTGGCCTGACGGTGTTTCTGGACTTTATTCATAGATTACACAACAAATTTTACGTCAAGGACCTTTATTACTAAAGCGATAATAAAATTATGGATTTTGCGAGAAATAGAACGCAGCAAAACCGCTCTTTGCAAATGCCTGTAATCCCTTTAATTCCTTTTTTTAAAAGTTAAGGTAATGTGTACTTACCGACAAATTTTAGAATGTGTATATCTTTTGCAAATAATAATAGAATTACTAAAAAAAAAAAATTGAGTATAGTATTTACATATGCGGAGCGCCTGATAGAATTGTTTCTCCAAATAAACGATCGAATGTTTATTAATTAAATAATGAAATTAAGTTGATTTTGAGGTCACATCGCCTTAAAAAATGTTGATTCCTTCAAAAGTTACGAGGATTTCAAGTTGAACGGCAAAATGACATAAAAACGCTCTCAAAGTCGTCACGGACAATTTCTGTGCTTTTTTGCATTTTTATGCTTTACAACGTTGTGCACGATTGAACGTGTACGAGTTATTTATATTGTTAGAGTTTGTCAACTAGAAGAAATAAATAGGTAAGACTCTTAGAGTCTCTGCTCCAACCCACTCGAAAGTAAAGTTGAAGACAGGAAAAGAATATGAACGAGAAACCACGTTCGAGTAAATAGGCAAAGTGTAAGTGTCTTATTCGAAATAAGACAACTAACAATAAGTATAGGCAATAAGGAAAAGTATAGAGTTCTATTCGAAAGTAGGACCACTAAAAATAGGCAATGTAAAATAGGCAATAAGGCAATCGGAAAGTGGTAAGGTAGGGAATGTGCATAAAGCACGAGAGAGACTGGCTGCCGCGGACCTCTATTTAAGCCCGCGAGGTGATATTTTTGATAGAAGGTAGCGCGCTCGGTGCTTGCCATCTGGCGGGCACTTCGGGTACTACAATCCCGAACAAACGTTCAAGTCGAATCCCTCGTAACTTTTGAAGGAATCAACAGTTCATCAACAATCAACATCTTTAAACTTCTAAACAAAGGATTTAAAGCTTTTTTTTCTAGTTTCAATCACTTTTTGAAAACTTTGAGTAGATCTTTTTTGGGATAAATGGCTGAGGTTTGAATACAAGGGCTTTTTTGCCATTTTCTTAAAAAGTAAGAAGTTGTTCTAGAAAAAATAGGCAACTTGATGGACGATGCTCAACCACAAATTTCTCTTATACATACCACAAGCAATAGGAAAAACCAAGTTCCGTAGGTGTGCTCGAAAAAAAATTTTCCCAAGCATTCCCAAGATATTTTTGATTATATAATATTACAATGAGGCCATGTGATACTCAACCAAAATAGTATTAGGTTCAGTCAGTAATGCAGGTGGAGCCAACTCTACTGTGTTAAACACTAGATGGCGCTGAAGGTATGCATGCGTACGAGTACAACTTTTAGTTCCATCAAAAACTCACAGAGGGCGTGAGTAGCGTACACAGAGAATTTTAATGTGAACATGGCATCATAACAATCATAATTATTAACATGACTATATTGAAATATTTACAAATATAAGCATGTAACAGTTAAATCGCCAGCTTTCCGTATAAAAAAAAACAAAAAAAATAACAAAAACAAACCAAAAAAACCACATGTTAATATAACGACCTCTAGCTTTCCAACATACACAAAATTTTTAATATCACTTGAATGTTATTTCGAATGATCGCATCAATTCATACTCATCCGACTCTACGGGTGGTAAGAGCCGCTCGACGCTCGAACGGACTTGACCACCCGTAGAGTCGGAAAATTTGAAACCTGTCTTCTGCAAAATATAATCAACAGAATTGCTCACAAATTGATATGGATATTATTTGTACATTCGTGAAGGGCAATCAATAGTGATTTTCTTCAAAACTTATTTTTAAGAGGAAAAAAACTCAAACAAATAGAAACGTTGGAAAGCTACAGTTCCCCATATTCGCAGTGGCTAGCATATGAGGATGTAATTATTTTATTTTTGCTACCGGAAGCCAGGCAACCAATAACAAGGAGGCAAGCATTGTAATATACAAAATTTTCAATGTCACTTGAATGTTATTTCGAATGATCGCATTAATTCATACTCATCCGACTCTACGGGTGGTCGAGTCTGTTTTCGAGCGTCGAGCGGCTCTTACCACCCGTAGAGTCGGACGAGTATCAATTCCAAATAACATTAAAGTGACATTGAACATTTTGCGTATATTGGAAAGTTAGAGGTCATAAATATTAACATACGGTTTTTTGGTTATTTTTTGGTTATTTTTTTGTTTTTTTTTTTTAGTTTTTGTTTTTTCTTTTTATACGGTAAGCTGGGCAAGCAGTAATAAGGAGGCGAGAATTCTAATACACAAAATTTTCAATGTCCCTTGAATGTTATTTCGAATGATCGCATTAATTCATACTCGTCCGACTCTATGGGTGGTAAGAGCCGCTCGACGCTCGAACGGACTCGACCACCCGAAGACTCGGAAAATTGTAAACCCGTCTTCTGCAGAATGTAATGAACGAAATTGCTCACAAATCGATAGTGGTATTATTTGTACAACTGCTAAGTGTATTAAATAGCGTTTTTTTCCAAAAGTTGGGTCCAAAAGGAAAAATATTGAAAGAATCAAAAACGTTGAAAAGCTAGAGATCGTCATATTCGCATTGGGTAGCATATGAGGTTGGATTTTTTCTCTTTTCTATCGAAAGCCGGGTAACTAATAACAAGGTGGCAATATTTTAACATACAAAATTGCTAATGCCACTTGAATGTTATTCGAATCAACGCGTAAATTCATACTCGTCCTACTCTACGGGTGGTCAGAGCCGCTCGACGCTCGAACGGACTCGACCACCCGTAGACTCGGATAATTGTAAACCCGTCTTTTGGAGAACGTAATGTACGGAATTGCTCAGAAATCGATAGGGATATTATTTGTACAACAGCCAAGTCTATTAAATAGCGTTTTTTTTTCCAAAAGTTGGGTCCGAAAGGGAAAATATTGAAATAAACAAAAACGTAGGAAAGCAGTTCGTCATATTCGCATTGGGTAGCATATGAGATGGGATTTTTTCTCTTTTCTATCGAAAGCCGGGTAACTAATAACAAGGTGGCAAGTATTCTAACATACAAAATTGCTAATGTCACTTAAATGTTATTCGAATCAACGCGTAAATTCATACTCGTCCTACTCTACGGGTGGTCAGAGCCGCACGACGCTCGAATGGACTCGACCATCCGTAGACTCGGAAAATTGTAAACCCGTCTTCTGGAGAATGTAACGTACGGAATTGCTCACAAATCGATAGGGATATTATTTGCGTTTTTCTCTAAAAGTTGGTTCTAAAAGGAAAACAATGAAAACACACAAAAAATGTCGGTAACAAGAGGTCGTATTATTCAGTTACCGTGGTGACATCTGACGTTACAATATGATTGAATAGGCGTCACGTGTCAGTTCTTGTTCGACGCGCAGTGGTCTGCTTCTTCCAGTGTAAACAACAGTTTGTTGTCGCGTAAAGACGAATCGACCATACTCGTCTATGCATTCGCGTTTTTCATGTGATTGTCTATGATAATGATTTTATTTCGTTTAATGAACCAGTCGGAGTGAATATTCTTGATTCTGTTTATCTGCCTGCGCTTCTTTCTATTCCGGATCGTGCATAGATTAGGAGAGGTGTAGATAATATACCATGTGAGAGGTTGTGTACTTTTTATGACAACTTCATCTTTGTCATATGAAACGGTTTTGTTATTAATAAAGTAAATCTAATAATGTGTCTGTTTTATTCGGAAAGAGTTTTTGTGTTGTGTAGAAGTGTGTTATTTACATTGCTCATTGGAGGTTATGTATAAGATGAGAGCAACGGTGAGATGTTATCGAATTTTGGACTATTTTTCATGCAATTTATCTCATCTAGTGCTTATCAGGATGTTGAAGGTTGTCTCAACGTACTGCAGAGTCATCGTAACAAAAGTAGCATCACTAAGTAAGATTATAATTTTGTCCATAAGTTTACTTTATTTAGTAACGTATGGCTACATACTAAGGTTTTTACACGTATATCATTTCTTCTAAAATTGCATGTGAGATTGAAATTTGGCTTTTAGAATGGAAGCATGTTATCTCTCAGATTATCCAGCTTCTTCTTTTATGGATACATAAATTTATGTATGAATGGAAATGTTTGCCAGTCTTGCATGCTTGTTTTTGCTTGCTAAACTGTATGCTTATACCCTTTATTATTTTTCATGCCTTTTTATTTATTCTCAAATGATACTTGTGAATTTAGGTTATCAGATAGTATGATTAAAATTCAAAAACAAAATCAAGCGCATAACAAACGTGAGTTTTTACTCAAAATGATTTCGATCAAATTTATAACATCTAAATGCATGGCTTTCAATAGATTCTTATCAACCTGCATGATTGTTCTTCAGTGTTTTATGTAATTTTTTATTATTTTTAAATTATAAACCTATTAGTTTATCATCCGCAAATAATTTTATTTGTTACTTATCAGGTTATCACTAAAAGATACCATGATGATGATGATTGAAAAAAGAAATCAAGTCCGTGGAAAGCACAAGGCTTTGCTCAAAATGATTTCTGTCAAGTTCACTTGACCTCAAGCATTACTTTTAAAACAATTTTTATTTATTGCATGCTCTCTTCGCTAGCTAAAACTCTATGCTTACTTTTTACTATTTCATGTATTCGGCTAGTATATTTAGATGTACTAACAACAAATTATATGCTGGTAATGAAACAATAAAATATTGAATAAACAATAATAAATTCATTCACATTTTTTTTTCATTATTTATTGTTTATTTATGATATAAAGTTGCTTTCATCGACCACCGTGTGACTGAAAAATATTTTTGCTTTTGCGCTCTCCCTCAACTCAGCGCCATCTTCGCGCCATCTCTCTGAAATATTCGTTACTACTCCGCTGCTGGCTTACGCCAACATGGCGTCGCTCCGCGCTCGGACAGTATTTCGTATTTCCAATTGTTTGGAAAAAATAGGCATGTGTGGCCATGGTTGACTGATGAATATGATTCATTATTGTCATGGCTAGCGCGGTCAACTCTTTATTTTGAATGCGAATTCCTATTTTTTCGACAATCAATGTTGAAAGTGACTAATGTCACGAATTTCTCACCTGACGACAGCGCCAGCGTCTTAGTGTTGATTTAGTGAAACTTTTGCTACGACATCCCCTTAACGGTGATAAGAGTCTCAACCCGTTCAACTTTAAAAATTTCAATATAAATTACTTGTCTCTCTACATTGATGGTGTACAAGTACCGTCTAAACCATTACAGCCTGATTTTAAAACGAATAATATGTATGTTGATGCATATCATACTTTATTTTCTGGTACAGGTACGCATTATTCAAACGAGGGTAATTCGATTTCACGCGAAGCTTATGCCAATGGATATTGTTTTTTCGCTTTCGATTTAACACCTGATTTATCAGCAAATCAAGACACACATTGGAATCTAGTAAAACATGGCAGTGTAAGAATTGATGTTCGTTTTGATGATCCATTAAGCAGTACAGTAAATTGTATAATTTATGCTGAATATGAAAATATACTCGAGATTGATTCGTCACATCAAGTTCTCGTGGACTATAGTGGGTGAGATGGTGGGGGAAAGTAGTAGAGGTGGGAGTAAAGGTTAATGGTTAAGAAAGATTTTTTGATGTGTCAGTCGTTGGTTGGACGTTGATGTGTTTAAACCTATGAAAATGGATATCGTCGTAGATACACAGTGTCTCAAAGATTATAAGAATCGTGTAATACCAAAAGAAGTTGCAGTTCTTTCATTAGATCAAAATTTCACAGGACATTGGATCGTTTCTCCAAATAGACAAATAACTACTCTATGTCAAGCGGCTAGGAAAGAAAACGATTGGCTATCGCAAAACCATCACGGTCTGTATTGGCTTGATCAAGGTGTTTCCGAAAAAGTCTTATTCAAAAACTTGGAAGAAATTTGCAAGAGTGCAAAAAATATCTATATGCGTGGTAGTGCGAAAGTGACAATTTTACGAAAAATCACGACACGACACATTATAAATTTAGAGTTTGAGAACGATTGTCCACCATTTTACAAACTCACAGCATCTAGTAATTACTGTATGCATCATGCCTTAAAATTCTGTTTTTCAAAGTATAATTGTGCTTTGAATAACGCTTTCAAGTTGAAAACGTGGTTGAATAAACGTGGTAAAACTCAAGGTGCTCAAGAGTTTACTTTTGAACCACCTATTAATCTCTGTGATGAACAGTTTACAAATTCAACAGATTTTATCTCGAATTCCTACTCGCGCTGTGGGGGTCTTTGCGGCAGATCGAATTCCCCTGGTCTGGACGAGATCGACAGCTTTTATTTTCAACACCCAAAGGCATGATAAGCCTGGCTTGCATTGGGTGGCAATTTACGTAAATAAAAATGGTGATGCCTGGTACTTTGATAGTTTCGGTGTACCTCCTTACATACCCGATCACATAAACTGCATTCGAAGGAATGTTAGAAAATTTCGATGGAATTCACGACAACTACATAGTGGAAGTTCAGATACATGTGGCTATTTTTGCCTCATGTTTTTACATTACATGTCTGTGGGTCTTGGTATTGGACATTTTCTCGAAAATTTTTCTTTTGATTTACATAAAAATGATCAAATAGTTAGAAATTATGTTTCAAAATTGCATAGTGGACCCCAACCACCAACCCCCACTACTAGTAGTCCCCACTTTCAATTAGTAAACCCCTACCATCAGCATAATATAAAAAGAGCACCCAGCACAGTCTATTCATTAGTTCAACCAATCACTCGTGCTCAAAATAATGCCAAGAATGGCTGGTGGCAAGCGTAACTACACGACAATGGCTGGTCAACATAGTGCTTCCACGACTGGTCAACATGGTGCCAAATATTATTGCCATCAGCTACTACCGATGGTATATGGCCTAAACAAATCTTATTCAAAGAAAATTACAATCGGCTTGGAAAATAAAAAAATTGGTGATGAATTTCTACCTATCATTCGTATTAGTGGCAATGACGATTTTGTTGGCATACCGCTTACCGTGTCTGACTGGAACTTATTAGAAGACAATTTTTCAATTATTGGGAAGTTTTTTGAAAATGAAGATAGCGATATGCTGGATAAGAAAATACCCTTCAGCCGCTTTAGCATACGCCTTATTATGAGTTACAGTGACAATGCTTTTGAACTTGTAGAAGAAGACACGCAAACGCCAGAGCCACCGACGAAGCAGTACCGACGAAGTTTAATATTTAAGAAAGTTTCTTTCGACAGATTAAAAATGTTAAAAAATTGTACACGTGTGAGAATGAGCCTGAAACTAGCAGCCAGACTCATCAGCCTGACCGTCACAATACTACTTTTTGAATTTTAATGATTTCCAACGAAAAAAGCTAATGTAAACATCACGGAATCGTAAAAAATTATAGAGATTGACACTATTATTAAAAATACCAACAAAATCACAGATTTTGCATAAATAATTACGGAAGTTGCAAAATGACCGAATTTTATAAATAAATAGCTACCGTAGGCCTCCTACCGCGACTTTCACCAAGAAAAAAATACTTTGTATTGCAGAAACATATAACCAAGAGATTCCAGCTTGAATTGGAAGGGTACACCTCACGATTTTTGCATAAATAATTACGGAAGTTGTTTTTCCATTCTGCTTCGGTTTCTGCTTCCAATTTTAACCTTACTGCAGGATCTTTGCTCTCCTTGTACTCCAATAGCATCATCAATCTAATTTTCCAACTTGAATAATTTTCTTCGTCGAAAATTGGTATAACAATATCTTCAATTTTGGCTTGCTTTGCCATTTCGATTTCTTGTATTTTTATAATTTTATCAATTTCACTTTTTAAAACAATAATTTTTTTCAGTTCTTTCAGAAATATTTTTCTACACTTGTTTCTTAAATCCTTATCAAAAACAACGTGTTTATTCACTCTCTCACTTTTGTCACTCATATACTCGTGTTTAACCTATACGTTTACTGTATAGACCTCGTGGCGCGCACGTGCTCTATGCTTGAGCTCTACGGCGTGTTTCACTCACCAACTTTGATCCGCTGACATCGCACTTTTTTATCATTATTTTTGAAAAAATCTTTTCATATTCCAGTAGTTTATTACTTATACTTTGTTATTATGTGAGTATTTTTCTTTTTTTATTGTTCTGTACTTATTCTTTTGCACTTCAAACTTTGTGTCACGCTGACCACGTTTTTGTGACCCTTTCATACTTTTTCTTTAATCCATCGACATCCGACCTTTTTTACTGATTATTATTCAAAAATCTTTTTACATTTCGGTAGCTAACCATTTTTATTTTATGTTTATGCATATATTTTTCAATTTGCAGTATTCCAAACTGCTTTCTTTTCACTTTGAACTTTGTGTCTTTCTGACCACGTTTTCTCTTTAGTTATTCGTCTTGTTTCATAATTTTTTAATTTTCTTTAATTCACTTTTATTCCATTATTAAATTTTGATATTTGCTTTTCACTTTTATTAACACTTTTTTTTTCACGTGGTCTTTCTAACCTCACTTTGTTTAATTCCCCCCCATTATCTCTATAGGACTCGAAAGTCCATATAGAAGATAATAGTTTATAACCACGTACTCTGCTACCATGTTGTAATATTGGCAATAATAATAAGGTTATTGTGAATGATAATATAATAGGTTTATTAGCTACTTAAGATTTGGTTACATTAGTCAGCACCCGTCTGCCTTACATGGCTATCTCGTGACGACTGACTATACATGCGCTGTCGGCGGTCGCGATACTCTCTCTACTCACACACACTCACACGCATGTCGTATGTTCAGGAGCGTAGCATTAATACATATTCCAACAAACACCGATATATTATTTTATACATGCGCTGTCGGCGGTCGCGATACTCTCTCTACTCACACACACTCACACGCATGTCGTATGTTCAGGAGCGTAGCATTAATACATATTCCAACAAATACCGATATATTATTTAAAAAAAAAAAAGCTGCGAAAGTAAACTTATTACAGGCAATAAAGCAGAACCTAAAGGAACGGCAGGATAAGGTTAATATGGTGAATAAAAACTCATATTAATGACTGCAGAATCGTGGCCGACTGTACGAATATGCTTCATAAATATGGATGCATATGCTGTATAATTATATTTTGTACTGCATAAAATGGGTAAAAATTTAGGCCAGTTAATTTCGATTTACGTACTTACTAAAGATAGTTTAGCCAACTAAACGACGAACCTTAATTATTCTAAAATCTGCAACGACTACAATACCATTAATTAAAAATAAATTAATAGCTCTTCAGGATACCCAGATGTCGTCTTACATCAAAAGACTTAGTAACCACATTTTATTTAAAAAAAAAACTGCGAAAGCAAACTTATTAGAAGCTATAAAGCAGAACCTAAAGGAACGGCAGGATAATGTTTATATGGGGAATAAAAACTCATATTAACGACTTCAGAAACGTGGAAGACTGTACGAATATGCTTCATAAATATGGATGCATATGCTGCATAATTATATTTTGTACTGCATAAAATGGGTGAAATTGTAATTTACGAATTGTAAATTTTCTTGTGCAGAATGATGAACTTGGTAAATCATTTTTCATTGTTAATTTGGGCTAGCTAATTCCGATTTACGTACTTACTAAAGATAGTTTAGCCAACTAAAAGTCGAAACTTAATTATTCTAAAATCTGAATTAAGTATGATAGCTAATAGAAACGACTACTACACAATTATTAAAAGTAGATTAATAGCTCTTCAGGATGCCCAGATGTCGTCTTACATGAAAAACATTTAATACCCATTGTTGGCGATCCAACGCCTCATGCGCTTGAGACGCTGACGTCATCGCGCCTTATAAGGCGACACACGGCTTGCGCAGGTGCGCAGCCAGTCAGCGCTCTCCACGCGTCCCTCTCTGCGCCCCTCCATCTACCAAAGTACGCCGCCGACTCTTCGAAAGGCGCCGGCCGGCGTCAGTTCCACGCGCGACGGCAGAGAGAGAGAGCAGCAGCTCAATTGTACGCTCAGAGGCACGACGGAGTTCCAGCTAATAAATCTATTTTATCTCCACACGAAACTCTTTTATTTAAAGAGCCAGCCCACTCCACGATCCATCCTACTACTTCACAAAACATTGGTCCTTCGAGCCGGATCGTGGGAGGACATCGCCATGGCCACAGCGAAGAAGACACTTTCTTCTATCTTCTACGTCCACTCTCGAGTGGCGTAGAGATAGTCATTTCTATTCTACAGGTACGCATCAAAGTATTCGTGGTCGTGAGTGCCGTAACAGTCACATGTGCTCGCATGCTGACTTCGCGCGTACGTTGCTGTCTCTCTCACTCTCGTTTGTTACGCCGTCGTGTGTACTCGGAAGCCACCTTCTAAGGCTTCCTAAGGGAAAATAGCACATCAATTGCTATTTTTCCCCATTTCTGAAAGCGCCTTGGAGTGCGTACCTAACGACTCAAAGAGGTTGCCAAGAGCGTGCGCTGTAAAGCCAGCTCTAGAGTCACCGCGTTCGTACGGTGACCGGCAGCCATCTTGTCTTGTAGCCAAAAGCGTGCGCTGTAAAGCCAGCTTTCGAGTCACCGCGTTCGTACGGTGACCGGCAGACCACAAGACACGGACAACCAGCGTGCATTGTACACGCACGGGGTCCACAGCTTTTCTACTCAGGAACAACCCGCGTGGCGCCTACGCGCTAACGGGGTCCACACCAGTCCGCCCACGGAGTACCCGCGTGCAGCGTACATACTACGGAGCTCACATCAGTCAAGCCAAGGAGTACCCGCGTGTCAGCGCGCTACGGGGTTCTCACAACTCAAACCACGGACTACCCACGTGGAGCACGAGCTACGGGGTCTACACCAGCTCATCCAAGGACTAATCCAGGAAGCAAAGGATACATTGGCCCATTATCTGAACACACGTATCGTTCCAATTTATTTTAGTTGAACTTAGCCTTTTTAGTTTGAACTTGGATTAACTTTCTTGAACTTGGTGAACTCGGCCTTATCTAGTCTGAACTTGGTATTTATTAGTTTGAACTTGGGGTTATTTCCCTTGAACTTCGTGAACTTGGCCTTTTTTTGTTTGAACTTGGGGTTATTTCACTTGAACTTGGTGAACTTGGCCTTATCTAGTCTGAACTTGGTATTTATTAGTTTGAACTTGGGGTTATTTCACTTGAACTTCGTGAACTTGGCCTTTTTTTGTTTGAACTTGGGGTTATTTCACTTGAACTTGGTGAACTTGGCCTTATCTAGTCTGAACTTGGTATTTATTAGTTTGAACTTGGGTGCTAACTCTTAAAGTTGCAAAATACTTATAATTTGGACCTTGCAGTATCAACTTTCTCTGCTGATACGTCATCTGGACTGCAACTCGACTGCTAACAACGATCTGGATGCTTACGGGATTCAACTGCTGACTTCGCCGCTGGTAGCTGCTGATTTCATCGCTAGCAGTAACTTCACTTCGTGCAGTCAACGCTGTGGATCATCAGCTGATTCACCGTGGGAACGTTAGCAGAGGCACTCAACGTTGCATCTTCAAGCGCACCTACGTTCATACTAGCATAAGTATTATAACCTAGGTTAAGACTTAGATGTAATTACTCTAACTATTACTTCTCTACTCTCGAGTCGTTAAGAATAGTTTACTACCAAAGCTGAAGTAGTCAACTTCGTTGCTAATCTAACTACTTTGATCTCAAAATGGAGGAATTTCATGAAAAACAGTTGTCGCTCCAAATAAAAATTAACAATTCATTTCAAAACTTCAAATCTAAAGGTAAAGATAACATGACTGAGGGTAATGCTTCAAGCTCGCTTAGACGGCCTTGAGAAAAATTACACTAACTTTCAAACAACTCATGAGAAAATTATGCACCTCAAGGAGCTTGACAAAAAGCATACCTACTTTACAAGTAATCTCGTTGATTTGGTTGAAGATAGTTTTTATGATCGCAAAGGTGAATTTCTTGATTTCCTAAAAAATTTGAGGAAAACGAACGTCGCAGCCGGTTCTTCTTCCGCCGCTGCTGCGACTCCTCCAAGCGCTGCTCAAACTACTAATATTTCGTTTCAATCTTTACCTAAGGTAGATTTACCCAAGTTTTCTGGAAAATTTGCTGATTGGGAGAATTTTAGAGACGTCTTTCGTTCAGTCATACATCGTCGCGAAGACTTAACGCCTGTTCTAAAATTGCATTATCTTCGCACTCACCTTACAGGTGAGGCACTTGAGAAAATAAAATCTCTTCCCATTTCTGGTGACAATTATGAACGTGCATGGACAACTCTAACCGAGTATTACGAAAATCAACGTCGTATTGTTAGTTCTCATATCTCGGAAATCTTCGCAGTCAAATCTATGAAGTCAGATATTTCATCAGAAATCAAACGGATTTATAGGGAAATTTTCAATCCCATCGCCACTCTGACCTCTCTAAATAGAGCGGCTTCGTTAGGTAGTGATTTAATTGTCCATTTTACGTTGAATCGTCTTGATTTAAATACTCGTAAGGAGTGGGAAAGACACCTAGGTGACAGTGTCGATCCACCAACATTGGAACAACTGCAAGCTTTTCTTCGTAGTCAAACCCTCACTCTAGAAGCCATCGAAGCAGGTACTAGAACCTCTTCGAACAATAACGCTAAAACTACGACACCTAATACAAAAACTCGGAAACCAGAGCATGACCATGCTCAGTCGGTTTATTCTCATCAGACTTCATCGTCGAATCCACCAAAAAAGAAATGTTCATTTTGTAATCAATCTCATTTTACAAATCGCTGTGAACGGTTTCTCAATAAAACGGTTCCTGAACGAAAGGGATTAATTAAATCTTCAAACCTTTGTTACAATTGTTTAGGGACGCACAACGTTAAAAATTGTACTTCCAACTACCGATGCTTTCTTTGTAAAGCTAAGCATCACACTCTGGTGCACTCTGACAACAATCAAGCAATCAGTTCGTTGCAGACTGATCAGATTGACTCAGCGACCAGCACCTCTAGCCCAAACTGTGGCAATTTCGTCATCACAAAAGTTGATGACAAACCTGCTTCTCAAGCTTTCATCACAAAAGTTGATGATAAACCTGCTTCTCAAGCAGTCTCCCTCAATAGTGGAGAAAGTACTAATTGTACAGGAGTACTTTTAGCTACCGCTAGGGTTAACGCCCTTGGTCCTAACGGAACGAAAATTCAACTTCGTGCGTTGATTGACCCCGGATCTCAAATCTCAATTGTTACACAAGCTATGTGTAACTTGCTATCTCTAAATTGTAGAACCAGTCACACGCACATCCAAGGTATAAGTGAAAAGACAGTTGCTGTTTCTTCTAAAGTTGCTCGTCTTACTATACAACCGCATTTTGATTCAACTTTCTCCTTGGAAGTTGATGGCATTGTTTTGCCAAAACTCTCGTCGTATAAGCCTCCCGTCGTAAGGGGTAATACAAATTTCGAATACTTAAGAGGGCTGCAACTAGCAGGCCCCAAGTATCTCGAACCTTCACGCATCGATATTCTTCTCGGTGCTAGCGTTTATGCGCAAATCATTGAAAATCAAAATGTTAAGGGCCAAAGTCTTCAGCCGATAGCACTTAGTTCCAAACTTGGATGGCTCTTGACAGGTAATCTCGCATCCACAACTCCAGAAATAGGGCTAGAATCAATATCCCTTCATTGCTCAAATACCTGCGAGCATGAAGCCAAACTATTGGAGCTCGTACAAGATTTTTGGAGGGCGGAGGAGATAGTCAATGACAAATATCTTACTCGCCAGACGAACAAGTCTGCGAGGAATTCTATCAAAAATCAACTCGTCAAGATGAAACAGGGCAATATATTGTAAGTT
Organism: Torymus aiolomorphi; assembly: GCA_036365515.1. Classification (NCBI taxonomy): domain Eukaryota; kingdom Metazoa; phylum Arthropoda; class Insecta; order Hymenoptera; family Torymidae; genus Torymus; species Torymus aiolomorphi. The sequence continues at coordinate 11,941,994 of CM070873.1, read as the reverse complement.
TACCCTGGGAAAGTCGAGACCAGTTGAGTTCTGCTCATCTCGAGAACTCTTATTCTGCCGCATTTCGCGCACTCACTCGTCTCGAAGCAAACTTCGCTAAAGACGAGAAACTCAAAATAGCTTATAGTGATTTCATGAAAGAGTACATTGACCTTGGTCATATGTCACTCTCCACAAAATTTGATCCATCTTCTAACAAATCTCAAGCCTTCTTACCACATCACGGTGTGTGGAAAGAAACAAGTACGACAACCAAGTTACGTACAGTGTTTAATGGCTCGAGTAAGTCTAAATCAGGTGTTTCGGTCAATGATCTTCTTCACATTGGACCTAATCTTCTTCAAAGTCCCGTCACTTTGATCTGTGCCTGGCGCAGGTATAAGATCGCTCTATCATCTGACGTGGAAAAAATGTTCAGGCAGATTGGTGTCGAACAATGTGATCAACCCTTTCAGTCGATTTTATGGCGTTTTGACAAGACTGAACCCATTCAAACCTATCGATTGACCACAGTGACGTATGGCTTGGCTTGTTCGCCTTTTCTAGCCATACGAACTCTTCTGAGATTAGCAGAAGACTATGGTAAAACTTTTCCGATCGCAGCTGAAGCTGTTCGCACAGAAATGTATTCCGATAATGTGCTTTCAGGTGCACATTCACTTGACGAAGCTTTGAAGAAACAAGATGAGTTAATTCAACTCTTTAAACAAGGTCATCTCAATCTTCGAAAATGGACATCAAATAATACTGAAGTTCTCTCTTATCTACCCTCGAACATGTTAGCTGCAGATTCCATTACATTATTTGCCTCAGATGTATCTGTACCAATTTTAGGTATAGGCTGGCATCCTAATACTGATTGCTTTAGCTTTCACATCGTAGAAGAGCCGATCGAATTGCCCTTCACGAAACGTTCTGTTCTTTCAAGAATAGCTCGTCTTTTTGATCCTATGGGGTGGTTGGCCCCCATAGTCATTACCGCTAAAATCATCATGCAATCCTTATGGCTACTTAAAGTTGGCTGGGATGAGGAACTTCCTATCGATATTTCGAATCGCTGGCAAACTTGGTTACGAGATCTTCACCTTATTAGTCACTTAACGATCCCTCGTTGGAGTGGATACACACCACATTGCGAACGTATTGAGGTTCATGGATTTGCGGATGCTTCTAAATTTGCATATGGTGCAGTAATCTATCTGCGCTTAATTTAAAGGCCAAACGTTCTAGTCACACTTCAAGTGGCCAAAACACGAGTAGCTCCACTGAAAACGCTAAGCATACCTCGCTTAGAGCTTTGCGCTGCATTGCTACTTGCACGTTTGACTCACACGTTCATCGAATCCTTTCCAAGTAAAATCGGTAGTATTCATTTATCGTCTGATTCTGCAGACGTCCTCTTTTGGCTCAAAGACCACCCATCTACATGGGGTGTGTTCGTAGCAAACAGGTGTTCAGAGATTCATACTGCGCTACCTGATGCATATTGGCATCACGTGCGATCAGCGGACAACCCCGCCGATGTCATATCTCGAGGTATTGAGCCTTCTAAACTAGCTTCGCATCGTTTATGGTGGCAAGGCCCCGCCTGGCTCTCAGATAATCATGATCCTTGGCCAAGGTCTCATGATGAACTCAATTTTACTGTAAATAGTCTCAATCTTCAACCTCGTCATACTCTAGTGGTAAATAAGGGCACATCAAATTCTGTCGAGAGTACTCCAGAAATTTGGAACCTTATTAACGAAATTTCGTCATTAAGTAAGTTATATCGATTGGCATCGTACTGCTTTAGATTCATCTTCAGGATCTGCGCGAAAACTGAACGCGAAACGGCTGCAAGTTCGGCTGTTGGTTTTCGTACTGTTCTTCAATCCCTACTATGCCATCACACTCCGACTTCGGAGGAGATAAGTGCTAGTGAGATTGAGAACACCAGACTTTGTCTGATATATCTAGTTCAAACAGCGTATTTCAAACCTGAACTTCAACAGTTACAAAGAAAAGGTAAACTTTCAACGAAAAGTACTCTTTTATCGTTAAATCCCTTGATACAAACTCATTTGCTCAGGGTGGGCGGTCGCCTCTCACATTCTCTACTCGAAGAAGATGCTAAACACCCCCTTATCCTTCCTGCTGATTGTCACTTCACGACTCTATTAATACGAGATGCTCATCATCGCACTCTTCATGGTGGTGTTCAGCTAACGCTTGCTACACTCAGACGACAGTATTGGATAGTGAGAGGACGATCAGCGGTTAAGAAAGTCATCCGATCTTGCATTACTTGCACTCGTCACGCCGCTCGTGTGCCTACACAATTAATGGGGGACTTGCCCCAAGCCCGAGCGCGCCACACTTCACCGTTTGAATGTGCTGGTGTTGACTACGCCGGCCCTATTAACGTTCGCCTTACAAAAACTCGTGGTAAAGGTACAATAAAAGGTTATATCGCCATATTCGTTTGTATGGCTACTAAAGCTGTCCATATAGAAGTAGTCGAAGACTATTCTAGCGAAGCCTTCATCGCTGCCTTCCATCGTTTTACCGCTCGTAGAGGTCATTGTAAAGAGCTTTATTCCGATCAAGGAACAAACTTCGTAGGTGCTGACGCTCAGTTAAGAAAAATGGTTGATGAGTCATCTTCTTTTTATTCTCAAGTCAACAAATCGCTTGCTCAAGAAGGTACGGTATGGATCTTTAATCCTCCCAGTGCACCTCACTTTGGAGGCATTTGGGAAGCAGCAGTTAAATCGGCTAAGCATCACTTACGCCGTGTCGTAGGAGATCAAGTTCTCACATTTTCGGAGCTCGCTACCCTTATGTGCCGAATTGAAGCGTGCCTTAACTCAAGGCCTTTAACTGCTCTCACAGATGATCCTTCTGATCTTGATTTCCTTTCACCATCACACTTTCTTATACAGCGTTCATCATTTTTAGTTCCGGAAGAAAACGTCACCAAAGTCAACGTTCCTCCAGGAAAGCGCTGGCTCCTGATCAGCCAGCTGACACAACACTTCTGGGCCAGGTGGTCCAACGAATACCTGACGTCACTTCAATCCCGCAGGAAGTGGAAACAACCTCAACCACCAGTCACTGTAGGCGAACTCGTGCTCGTTCGCAACGACCTTACGCCCCCAGCCAAGTGGCCCATCGCACGCATCACCGCTATTCATCCAGGGAGTGATGGAATTACCCGCGTCGTCGATCTGCGGACGGCCACCACTACGTTGCGTCGCCCCATCGCCAAAGTTGTTCGACTTGTTCCAAATGAAGATTGAGGTCCGTTCGCCAGTCTGGCGAAGGTGGGCGGAATGTTGGCGATCCAACGCCTCATGCGCTTGAGACGCTGACGTCATCGCGCCTTATAAGGCGACACACGGCTTGCGCAGGTGCGCAGCCAGTCAGCGCTCTCCACGCGTCCCTCTCTGCGCCCCTCCATCTACCAAAGTACGCCGCCGACTCTTCGAAAGGCGCCGGCCGGCGTCAGTTCACGCGCGACGGCCGAGAGAGACAGCAATACCTGTACGCCATGAGGCACTACGGCCATCCAATAAAGCCATTTTACCTCCACACGAAACGCCTTCTATTATTTGAACCTGCTCCACGATCCACCAATTTACTTCAACTCAAAACACCCATATATTATTTAAAAAAAAAAGCTGCGAAAGTAAACTTATTACAGGCAATAAAACAGAACCTAAAGGAAAATGGCAGAATAAGGTTAATATGGTGAATAAAAACTAATATTAATGACTGCAGAATCGTGGCCGACTGTACGAATATGCTTCATAAATATGGATGCATATGCTGTATAATTAAATTTTGTACTGCATAAAATGGGTAAAAATTTAGGCCAGTTAATTTCGACTTACGTACTTACTAAAGATAGTTTAGCCAACTAAACTACGAACCTTAATTATTCTAAAATCTGCAACGACTACAATGCCATTAATTAAAAATAAATTAATAGCTCTTCAGGATGCCCAGATGTCGTCTTACATCAAAAGACTTAGTAACCACATTTTATTTAAAAAAAAAACTGCGAAAGCAAACTTATTAGAAGCTATAAAGCAGAACCTAAAGGAACGGCAGGATAATGTTTATATGGGGAATAAAAACTCATATTAACGACTTCAGAAACGTGGAAGACTGTACGAATAGGCTTCATAAATATGGATGCATATGCTGCATAATTATATTTTGTACTGCATAAAATGGGTGAAATTGTAATTTACGAATTGTAAATTTTCTTGTGCAGAATGATGAACTTGGTAAATCATTTTTCATTGTTAATTTGGGCTAGTTAATTCCGATTTACGTACTTACTAAAGATAGTTTAGCCAACTAAAAGTCGAAACTTAATTATTCTAAAATCTGAATTAAGTATGATACCTAATAGAAACGACTACTACACAATTATTAAAAGTAGATTAATAGCTCTTCAGGATGCCCAGATGTCGTCTTACATGAAAAACATTTAATACCCATATATTATTTAAAAAAAAAAAGCTGCGAAAGTAAACTTATTACATGCAATAAAACAGAACCTAAAGGATAATGGCAGAATAAGGTTAATATGGTGAATAAAAACTAATATTAATGACTGCAGGATCGTGGCCGACTGTACGAATATGCTTCATAAATATGGATGCATATGCTGTATAATTATATTTTGTACTGCATAAAATGGGTAAAAATTTAGGCCAGTTAATTTCGATTTACGTACTTACTAAAGATAGTTTAGCGAACTAAACGACGAACCTTAATTATTCTAAAATCTGAAACGACTACTATGCAATTAATTAAAAATAAATTAATAGCTCTTCAGGATGCCCAGATGTCGTCTTACATCAAAAGACTTAGTAACCACATTTTATTTAAAAAAAAAACTGCGAAATGAAACTTATCAGAAGCTATAAAGCAGAACCTAAAGGAACGGCAGGATAATGTTTATATCGGGAATAAAAACTCATATTAATGACTGCAGAATCGTGGCCGACTGTACGAATATGCTTCATAAATATGGATGCATATGCTGTATAATTATATTTTGTACTGCATAAAATGGGTAAAAATTTAGGCCAGTTAATTTCGATTTACGTACTTACTAAAGATAGTTTAGCCAACTAAACGACGGACCTTAATTATTCTAAAATCTGCAACGACTACAATGCCGTTAATTAAAAATAAATTAATAGCTCTTCAGGATGCCCAGATGTCGTCTTACATCAAAAGACTTAGTAACCACATTTTATTTAAAAAAAAACTGCGAAAGCAAACTTATTAGAAGCTATAAAGCAGAACCTAAAGGAACGGCAGGATAATGTTTATATGGGGAATAAAAACTCATATTAATGACTTCAGAAACGTGGCAGACTGCACGAATATACTTCATATATATGGATGCATACCTATGATGTATAATTATATTTTGTACTACATAAAATGGGTAAAATTGTAATTTACGAATTGTAAATTTTCTTGTGCAGAATGATGAACTTGGTAAATCATTTTTCATTGTTAATTTAGGCCAGTTCATTTCGATTCAAGTACTTACTAAACATAGTTTAGCCAACTAAAAGCTGAACCTTAATTATTCTAAAGTCTGAATTAGAGCTAATAGAGACGACTACTATACAATTAATTAAAAATAAATTAATAGCTCTTCAGGATGCTCAGATGTCATCTTACATCAAAAGATTTAGTGACCATATTTTATTTAAAAAAAAACTACGAAAGCAAACTGTAACGGGGTGAAGCTACGGGAGGGTATTAATCCCTCTCCGGGGAGCGCGAAGGTAATATACGGGCGTTCGCTACGCCCGGGGAGTTCGCTGGTGTAGAAGTACCTAGATGCCAGCCAAGTCACCTCGGCACGGGTACCTGATACTCACGCGTCCGGCCTCTACTGTGGATGGGCTTAGGCCACTTTCCACTGGAGCCGGCGCAGTTCACTGCTACTGCTGCCAACTCTGGCAGGCTGAACTCCCGGCTGCTGGCGGCGACCTACCTTTTCCCGCGCTTTCGGTTGCTCCCGTACAACGCCGCTTAGCCTAACCTCTCAAGCGGCTGATGAAATACTTACTCCAGCTACCGATGATCCTATAGGAGGCAATGCCTGCGACTAGCTGCAGCTGCTGAAAAGGGTAGAGGGCGGTATTCGGGAAATCATGCATAGGCTAAGGCGCGCTCAATGAATACTCGTGACACGACTATTTAAAATAAAACAAGGTTTAATCAGTGCAAAGAATGGTCGCGCTAAGGGGCGCGAATTCCAAACAAATTCTAACATCAAACGCACAGGCCGAGACTTCCTCGCTGTCGCGCGCACGCGGCCACCGATTCGCGGCGGCAACAAGTATTCTCCGCGACAAATATCACGCATACAATTCTACCCGACTTACGATGTCCGGCTGGCCAGCCATCTCCAATCGCTCTCTCTCTCTCTCTCTCTCTCTCACACGGTCGTCACCGCGGGCTCTCGTAACACGGCGGGGCGGGGATGGAAGATGCCTCGCTGTCACCGTCCTTAGGCTGTTGCCGTGGATCTCTCTCTCTCTCTCTCTCTCTCACACTCGATTGGTGGCGGCGCTCCTGCCGTCTCGGTTGCAGCGGTGGAGGCGCGGCGAGAACTCCTTTCTCTCTCACTCACACGCGAAAGCCCGGCGCACTACTCTCGCGACGTTTCGCGTGTCACGGCCAGAATCAACATGGCCGCGGTGTCCCTCTCATGGCAGCACCGCGGCTCCTTCTCCGGTTGCCTCGATCACGCGCCGCGAGGCGCGCTTCGAGGTATTCGACGTTCCCGACGCGCGGGATTCGAATCGCGCGCTGCGTCGGCTCAGTTATCGCGACTTATATCGGCGCCCGTCACAAAACTTATTACAAGCTATAAAGCAGAACCCTAAATTAGCATGCAAAGACTCAAATCATATTGCACGTTAAGTAAGCCAGAATGAGGGATAATTATGAATTTATATCTTAAGAATACGAGTGTGAAAAAATTCAGAAAAATATAAAAATAGTAAATTAGTTTAATAAATATCTATCAAGAAGACCATCAGTTTAAAAAATAATAACCTCAAGGCGATTAAATACTGTAACCTAAAGAACTAGAAACACTAAAATCTGTTCAGAAAAATATTAAAACCAAATTAAGTGCATGGATAAATAATACTACCATACATATGAAACAGTCAAAAATTTAATATTAAATCGAGCAAAATTATCCTATTCAAATAATATAGTGCTTTATATTTTGAACCTCTTGCAGATTTTATTTAATGGACCCATTTCATAAAATGTACCCCAACACCTAGTCCAATATAGTATATTACGCACCTAGAGAGGAAAAAACTTGGACAGCTCATGTCTTGTGTAAATTGACACCAAAGCCCAAGGCGATAGTGGTAAAGACGAGATGTGGGCTGGCCAATTTGACTCCCGTGGAGCGTACACTATTCTTCACCATACCCAGGCTAAAATTACCACATTCGCCTTTTTGTATTGGGAACGAAAGTGGTACTTTCGGCCGTGGTATGGTAAAAAATTTATTATTACTATTTATATAAAAGTGGAATTTTTAATGTTTTTTATAAATGGCCAAAAATTAACTTTATTATAGCACGTAAGTTAGCATAAGGAAGCTACCAGACCTATGTACAGATGCTAGATAGGTTAATAAATAAATAAAAAAATAATAAGGTGGCACTTTTGGGCGGGGTATGGTGAAAAAAAAAAATTGGAAAATGAAGGCACATTCTTGAAACATAGCTTATCCTATAAATATAGATTATAAAACGCGTTACTCATTTTATCACAAAGGTACTGTTTATAATTGAAAATTATTAAAAAAAAATAGAGAAACAGATAAAATGGAATCAACTTAATATAATAGAAGATTTGTATTTATTTTTCAGTAGTGTACTGTATCGAACTACATCACGCCTTTTTAGACTGCTTTTAATTTATATTAGCAGTTTATAGTCAGGATTTGAGGCTTTTCTGAAAGTTTAAAACTGTTACAAACAGGTATAAGTAGTTATTTACTTTTATAAGTTTTATAGATTGTCCTAAAAATTTGAATCTGATGAATAAAAAAGTTAGTAACTGATAATATCTTTTACAAACTTTTACTAATTGCCACTAATTGTAATTAATAATTCGTGCAACAATGTATATCTATGTATAAGTAAGACCTAACCTTCATTTTTTTTTATTCGAAGAAATTATTAAACATATAGTGATTTTTATTAAGGTGGTTCTCCAGGTTTTGAAGATATCTAAAGGGTTGCTGAATCTTTGCAAAACTATTAATTAATACTTTAAGAAGTTGTATCCCAAATATTGGGTCAGCTTGCCAGGGAAAAATTGGAGAAAAATTATTTAGAAAAATGGAACTTTAACATAGACTTATATGGCCCAAAGGTTTAAGGAGACCAGAAGTCAAAGGTTGTTTTATTGATAGAGATCTACCACGAATTTGAAAAATGAAATTATAATAGTGTTGTATATAAGCTTTCAAAATATACAAAGAAAAATATGGGTTGGCAGGCAAAATCGTAAAATATTAAGTATTAAAGTTGGCGATATCTCATAGGTCAATTTAGAATGTGCTACGCTGCTTAGCAACGACGCAAGTCGTTCTAATAAACACAAGAAATATTACTATATAATTCAACTGATAAGAATTTTTCTATCGGTCTTACAGTCTTACAAATTAAATTAAAATAATTAATATTTATGGCAATCAGATTGCCCTTGTTTATAATCACCCCCGCAGAATCTGAAATAAACTTAATTAAAATCTGGAAAAAACTTTGTTAGCAAAGGACGATCTGACTGCCCACCACCACCACATTGTCCGACGTTTCGAGCCTGCTCCGGCTCCTCCTCAGGGACTGAAATAAAACCCGCGATACACCTCCTTATATACCATGCACCCATACCCCCTTCTTTTCTCTTACCCCACCACCCTCCACATTCCCCTCCCCAACTTGCCATTCTCACTTAAATTAATAAAGAATGATAAATGTTATCTAATTTACTTGACTCTATAATTAAATTTACATTATTCCGATTTCTTAGAATGTGAATACTTTCAAGGCTTTCCCTCTTATATTTATTCTTAATCCCCTGTTCCAAAATATCCACACTCCCAAAATCGAAAGAATGCAAACTATTTAAACAATGTTCTTTCAAACCCGATGTACAACTTGAGCTGCGTAAACTATATTGATGTTCATATATTCTCTTTTTCAAATATCTACCCGTTTGACCAATATAACAACCATTACAATCCCTACAATTAATTTTATAAACAACTCCCGATTTCAAACATTTATCATCCTTGTCTTTACAATTACTAAATAACCTTTCTAAATTATTATCATTTCTAAAGAAAACTTGAATATTATGTTTACTAAAAACCCTTCTAATCCTTTCCGACAAACCTCTAACATATGGTAAACTAAAATATGCATTCTTTCCATTTCTATTCCTTGTTTGATTATCTACCCGCTGCTTCAATCCACCATTATAAATTTCCCACACTCTCTCATCAATCATTTTATCAATAAATTTTACGGGATAACTATTTTTAATAAATGTTTCTCTAACTAAATTTAAATTCCTTTTCCTAAAATCTTTATGTGACAATTTAATCGCTCTGTCAATGACACCTTTGATCGCACCTGTCTTGTTTCCGAATTGGTGGTGAGAATCAAAATTTAAAAATCTACCTGACCATGTAGGTTTTCTATACCAATCTAATTTCACTCTATTATTATTACCTCTAATGACTCTAATATCTAAAAGACTCAATTGATAATCTTTCTCAACTTCTTTTGTGAATTTAATTCTATCATGGATAGAATTAAACACATCCACCATTTCATCCACAAAACATTCTGGTACAACTGCAAAAATGTCATCAACATATCTTTTAAAAATAATTGGCTGAAAAACCAACTTAGACAAAGCAATACTTTCCAATTTTTCCATTACTAAATTGGCTATAACAGGTGACAAAGGTGATCCCATTGGACAACCATATCTTTGTTCATATAGACTATTATCAAAAGAAAAAATTGTGTTTTTAAAAACCAAATTAAGTGCCTTTATAAATTCATCTTTTGTTAAACTAGTATGTACTTTAATTTCAGACCATTTATCTTGTATAATATCATTCAACAACTCTAAAGGTATATTTGTAAACAAAGATACTACATCCAATGAAACCATCCTATGATCATTCGGAATAATAATATCTTTCATTATACCATAAAAACTCCAACTATCTTTAATATATGAATTTGTTTTACCCACTATCTTGAACAATATATTAGACAAAAATCTAGCAAGTCTATACGTCGGAAAATTTATCGATGATATTATTATTCTATATGTCAACTGTTCTTTGTGAATCTTAGGAAGCCCATAACATTTAGCTACAGTGCCATTTTCACATTTTAAATATTTAAACATACTATCTTTAATATAAGCTTTTGTTTTCCAATGCATCAATAATTCTTTCAATTTATCTTGTAGTCTATTGATATGTGGATTCCTAATTTTCACATAAGTGGTATCATCCTCCAACATAAGTTGAATTTTATTAATATAATCCCTTTTATCTGAAACTACAGTTACATTTCCTTTATCTGCTTTTTGGAAGATCATATTCGGATTCTCTCTCAAGAATTTCTTCGTTATTTTTAATTCATGGAATAAATTACTGTTCAAATAATTATCAAATCTATGTTCTCTTTTAAAATTATCAACAACTTTAACTAAAGAACTCCTACATTCTTTTTTAAACTCCAGATTAAAACTACTCATACTACTTTCTACCTCAGCGATGATATTCTTGATCGGAAGAGATTTACTTGAATATGATATTCCAAATTTAGCACCCTTTGACATGATATTTACCACTTCTTCTGGTATTACTTTGTCAGTTAAATTTCTAAACCAATCCTTATTAACATTGTTAGTTTGATTGACCTGAGAGTGTTTTCTATGCTTTAAATATTCAAATTTTCTTTTTAATTTACTCCTATGGTTATATTTTACTTTTTCAAAGTGCCTCTTTTGACCACGAAAAAATTCTTGCAAATCATTCTGTTCTATTTTATTATATAAATATCTTTCAAGCTCTAATAAATATTTATTCAAACGATTAATTTCAAAATTCAAATCTCTAATTTCTAAGTTAAGTAATTTATTTTTGAAAAAGTAAAATATAACCATAGGAGTAAATTAAAAAGAAAATTTGAATATTTAAAGCATAGAAAACACTCTCAGGTCAATCAAACTAACAATGTTAATAAGGATTGGTTTAGAAATTTAACTGACAAAGTAATACCAGAAGAAGTGGTAAATATCATGTCAAAGGGTGCTAAATTTGGAATATCATATTCAAGTAAATCTCTTCCGATCAAGAATATCATCGCTGAGGTAGAAAGTAGTATGAGTAGTTTTAATCTGGAGTTTAAAAAAGAATGTAGGAGTTCTTTAGTTAAAGTTGTTGATAATTTTAAAAGAGAACATAGATTTGATAATTATTTGAACAGTAATTTATTCCATGAATTAAAAATAACGAAGAAATTCTTGAGAGAGAATCCGAATATGATCTTCCAAAAAGCAGATAAAGGAAATGTAACTGTAGTTTCAGATAAAAGGGATTATATTAATAAAATTCAACTTATGTTGGAGGATGATACCACTTATGTGAAAATTAGGAATCCACATATCAATAGACTACAAGATAAATTGAAAGAATTATTGATGCATTGGAAAACAAAAGCTTATATTAAAGATAGTATGTTTAAATATTTAAAATGTGAAAATGGCACTGTAGCTAAATGTTATGGGCTTCCTAAGATTCACAAAGAACAGTTGACATATAGAATAATAATATCATCGATAAATTTTCCGACGTATAGACTTGCTAGATTTTTGTCTAATATATTGTTCAAGATAGTGGGTAAAACAAATTCATATATTAAAGATAGTTGGAGTTTTTATGGTATAATGAAAGATATTATTATTCCGAATGATCATAGGATGGTTTCATTGGATGTAGTATCTTTGTTTACAAATATACCTTTAGAGTTGTTGAATGATATTATACAAGATAAATGGTCTGAAATTAAAGTACATACTAGTTTAACAAAAGATGAATTTATAAAGGCACTTAATTTGGTTTTTAAAAACACAATTTTTTCTTTTGATAATAGTCTATATGAACAAAGATATGGTTGTCCAATGGGATCACCTTTGTCACCTGTTATAGCCAATTTAGTAATGGAAAAATTGGAAAGTATTGCTTTGTCTAAGTTGGTTTTTCAGCCAATTATTTTTAAAAGATATGTTGATGACATTTTTGCAGTTGTACCAGAATGTTTTGTGGATGAAATGGTGGATGTGTTTAATTCTATCCATGATAGAATTAAATTCACAAAAGAAGTTGAGAAAGATTATCAATTGAGTTTTTTAGATATTAGAGTCATTAGAGGTAATAATAATAGAGTGAAATTAGATTGGTATAGAAAACCTACATGGTCAGGTAGATTTTTAAATTTTGATTCTCACCACCAATTCGGAAACAAGACAGGTGCGATCAAAGGTGTCATTGACAGAGCGATTAAATTGTCACATAAAGATTTTAGGAAAAGGAATTGAATTTAGTTAGAGAAACATTTATTAAAAATAGTTATCCCGTAAAATTTATTGATAAAATGATTGATGAGAGAGTGTGGGAAATTTATAATGGTGGATTGAAGCAGCGGGTAGATAATCAAACAAGGAATAGAAATGGAAAGAATGCATATTTTAGTTTACCATATGTTAGAGGTTTGTCGGAAAGGATTAGAAGGGTTTTTAGTAAACATAATATTCAAGTTTTCTTTAGAAATGATAATAATTTAGAAAGGTTATTTAGTAATTGTAAAGACAAGGATGATAAATGTTTGAAATCGGGAGTTGTTTATAAAATTAATTGTAGGGATTGTAATGGTTGTTGTATTGGTCAAACGGGTAGATATTTGAAAAAGAGAATATATGAACATCAATATAGTTTACGCAGCTCAAGTTGTACATCGGGTTTGAAAGAACATTGTTTAAATAGTTTGCATTCTTTCGATTTTGGGAGTGTGGATATTTTGGAACAGGGGATTAAGAATAAATATAAGAGGGAAAGCCTTGAAAGTATTCACATTCTAAGAAATCGGAATAATGTAAATTTAATGATAGAGTCAAGTAAATTAGATAACATTTATCATTCTTTATTAATTTAAGTGAGAATGGCAAGTTGGGGAGGGGAATGTGGAGGGTGGTGGGGTAAGAGAAAAGAAGGGGGTATGGGTGCATGGTATATAAGGAGGTGTATCGCGGGTTTTATTTCAGTCCCTGAGGAGGAGCCGGAGCAGGCTCGAAACGTCGGACAATGTGGTGGTGGTGGGCAGTCAGATCGTCCTTTGCTAACAAAGTTTTTTCCAGATTTTAATTAAGTTTATTTCAGATTCTGCGGGGGTGATTATAAACAAGGGCAATCTGATTGCCATAAATATTAATTATTTTAATTTAATTTGTAAGACTGTAAGACCGATAGAAAAATTCTTATCAGTTGATATTAAATTGCAGTCGACATAAGTAATATTTTTAATGATATTACTATATAATTATTCAAATTATTACAATGGTTTTTGAGCTTTTCCATTTTATCTAACAATATTATTTTAGAAATTTTTCATCCTAGGTTCATTTATACACAAACTTTTTATACATTTGGAGTCATCTTTTCTTATGAAATAGTTAATATGTACTATTTTAACCTATAGTTGCACATCTAACAGAAAGACACAACACGTAAACAAAGACGTTTAATTGACTTGACTACGTAGAAAAATTGACTTCATATAAGCGGTTTAATAATTGCTTTAAATAACGCATACGAGCGAAAACTGCCATACCTAAGCTTAAAAAATATATAAATTAATATTGAATCATTTTCGAACTATATTTGATTAGTTATTAGAAAAATTTTTTTTGCACCACTCATTTGATTAAAGAGCTGCTCAAGAACCTTCTTAAACTGTCAAGCAATCTGGTGTCACGCCTAAATCCAAATTGGATACTAGAATTTTTGACACTTTTGACAGTTTTGTAAATTTTACATCAGACTATATAAATATCGTTACGAAAAAAGGTTAGTAATTTTTATGGGTATGACGAGTAAGCCAAAATATTTATATATATATACTTATAGGGGGAATTGAGGACAACATTTTTTTAAAACATAAAAAAAATTAAAACATTACCTTTTTTTTTCTTTTAACGAAACCTGTGAGTGACCACAAACTCTATTCTTGTATCCTATAATAAAAGCGATGCGTTCTATTTTTTACACACAATCTGCTGCGTATCAGTCATGTGAGGTATTTTAGCTCCACGCATCAGATCAAATCCTTAAGGGCCCGGACACTTCAAAAAGAACAGAGCACAGACTTAAACAAATAGCATTGGTTAGGGCTCTTGAACGAATAAAGGAACAAGTTCGCTGTGTGATTATGTTAATACCAAGGACCAGTGAAGCACATGTGAGGAACATAAACACACAGCGAGCTAGCTGTGCGTCGGTGTTCCTCCATGTTCCTTCTATACCTATATTCGTGCAAGAGGCCTTATATATCTATATGTATCGGGAACAGCGAGGAAAAGCGAGGAACAAGAGGTAGATACAGATATATATAACCAATGCTATATCTTGTGTCTGTGCTCTGTGTTTTTTTAACTGTACGAACCTTAAACCACGAACGATGCAGTATTCAAGAGTTGTTGATAATCTAAGGGCCCCTACAGAGAAAAAGGAACAGCACGAAGATATAGAATTTAACATGAGTTACTATCTCTTTATATACAAAGAACAGATATAAAGAACAAGATTTTCTCGTATATATATAGTAAGACTGAAATCACACGGTGCGGCATAGAGCTGCGGTATGAGTGGTTTCGTCATGGAGACAGCCAATCAGAGCTATTCTGCAAATGCAAAAATAGCTCTTATTGGCTATGTCCATGACGCATCCTCTATCTATGCAGCACCATGTGTTTTCCGCCTAGGGCCCCCGCACGCAAAAAGAATAAGTGGAATAAGGGAGAATAACTAAGGAAGTGGGAATAACGAGGAATAACGTGTGTTTATTCCTCGTTATACCCTCTTATTCCTTACTTATTCCCCCTTATTCCACTTATTCTTTTTGCGTGCGGGGGCCCTAATCCATGTTAAATTCTATATCTGATGACAGTGAAGCTAGCCTCACAACAACTTAGCCTCATCAGAGACGAATAGGGGCCCCGGAACAAAATTTTCGTTTTTTTTTTTTTTATACGAAATTTCTCTGAAATATCACATAGATCATCTACGGACCTCTTACACTAATCCTAGATAGATTTAAAAGGAGTAAAACGTATATTTGTTAAATAAATAAATAACTTAACTAACAAAATACAGGATTTTCTTAGTTAATTCGCAGCCACGGACACCGGTCAACTATCGTTCTAAAAATTGATAGACATTATCTAAGAAGCATCCCCACCAATCCCAGAATGAGCCCGAAGTGGCACAACAATTGTTTATTTATGTATACGACTGAACGTATACGGAGTTTAGATTGTTAGGGTTTATCAACGGGGGAAAGAATTAATGGTAAAGTCTCTGAAAGTCTTTGCTCCAAGCTACTCGAAAGTAAGGGTGGAAGCAAAAGGAATATGAACGCGTCGCGCGTTCGAGCAAATATCAAGGAGCGCGGAAGCGCTCCGAAGGCAAGTATCTGTCCAATGTAGAAAAAGCCTGAGGGACGACCGTGCTTCATATACATTGAAATGCGGGTGCGCGAGAATTTCACTAATTTTTTACGGCTTTGAATTAAGTTTTTTAATATACATATAATATATCAATGGATACCTCTTTTGGTATACTACATGTATAGAAAATTTCCATTAAAAATATGTCGTTTAGATGTACACCTCGTTGAAATATTTTTATGGTTGTTTTCAGCTTTTTATTTTTCTTCTTCTTTTCTCTCTCGATCAGCTGTTTTTCTTCCGACCGTAGCTCTCTTATGATTATTATGAGTTTTATGGAAATTTGTAATATAATTGGTCGAAACTCGTTACTCGGGGGTTTTAGGTATCGCTGAACACGAATATCGCGACGGCAACTGTCTCCGGGGTACCTGGTGTCCTGGGTGGACCGTATGAACGTCGTCCCCTAGAGTATTTTGGGAATTCGTAACATAATTAGTCAAAACTTGTTACTTTGGGGTTTTTGGTATCGCTAAAAACGAATATCGCGACAACTACAGTCTCTGAAGTACCCGGTGTCCAGGGTGGACCGTACGAACGTCCTCCACTAGAGTTTTTTTGGGAATTTGTAACATAATTAGTTAAAACTTGTTACTTTGGGGTTTTTGGTATCGCTGAAAATGGATATCGCGACAACTACGATCTCTGAAGTACCTGGTGTCCAGGGTGGACCGTATGAACGTCGTCCCCTAGAGTCTTATGGAAATTTGTAATATAATTGGTCGAACGTCAATTGGTGAAAGATTTTATACTCTTATTTGATGATAAATAATTCCTGAAGCCAACTGCTACTATTACCTATATTTTAGTCAAGGTTAACTTACGGATACTTGACGACAATAAATTGATTTCAGTACTTCCTTGTGTTTAATTTTTATGGAAGGATAAAGAAATCTGAATACATTTCTGAGAATAGTCATATAATAGTTATTTCGGAGAGTTTTTTGCATTACTTGACTACCTATAATTGATTTCACAACTTTCGATGGTCTAATTTGCAGAGGACAATGTAAATGATCTCACATAGAATTTGTTGATTTTTCGCTAGTATTTATTTGATTATTTTACAAAATTATAATTATTATTATTTTATAGATTATAGAGAAAAAACTGATACTTGCCTTATTTTATACTTTCGTAGAAAGTGTTTCTAACAATACTATTTGTTTTACTGCAATTGCTTTTAATATGTCTTACTCGCAAGTAAGACACCAAAAATAGGCAATGTAAGTATAGGCAAAAGGCATAGGCAAAATAGTATGCGTAATATGAAGAGGTCGAGTGCGAGGAGTAGGCCTCTACTTAAGCACGCGAGTGATGTTTTCTTATTGAAGGTTGCGCTTGCCATACAAGAATTAAAATAAAAATAAAAAATTACAAATGGTGCAGCAATGAATAGAAATGAAAAAATTACTAATAGTTAATATTTTCCGTAAAATTTTTCCAATTCGTTTCGAGAAAAATTAACTTTTTTAATTTTAATTTAATAAAAGGAATCAATAAATTATTTTGAGGAAGCTACGTGCCAATGAATTGGCAGCGGCTTGTTGATTCTAGTTAGGCTATTCTTCAGGACAAAAAATCGAACGAAAATTGTATGCTTTGATTAAGCGTAATTATATTTTTGGGTTGACAGCATGCTTCATGTTCATGAAGCTGAAGTTAGCAGTGAGATCTATCAGCGACAACGAATTATGCAGTGGCTGTCAACCCATAAATATAATTACGCTTAATCAAAGCATACAATCATTCTAACGTGGATTTCCCACTACTAGACACCAAAAAAAAGTATTACGAACCAAAATGACGTGTTATAATTAATTACAATGAATTATTCATTGATAATACCATACTTGCAAAATTAAGCGGAACATATACCTCTTTTACATGTTTCTTCGCTTCCTATGGAAAAACTAAAGGTGTACTTTCTCTGAAACTTTGCAGAGACATTCAGGATAATCTTAGAAAGAAGGTAAGAGAATTTAAAAAAATGTACACCCACCATTATTTATTTATAAGAGCTTAATTGCAAAATTAAGCGGAAAATATACGTCTTTTCCATGTTTCCTTGCATCCTATCGAAAAACTAAAGGTGTACATTTTCTCAAACTTGGCAGAGATATTCGAGACTATCCCAAAAAGAAGCTGAAAGAGTTTAAAAGAATGTGCACCTCCCATTATTTATTTAAAAGAGCTTAATTACATAATTGAGCTGAAAATATACATCCTTTTCCATGATTCTTCCCTTCCTCTGCCAAGTTTCAGAAAATGTACACCTTTAGTTTTTCCATGGGAAGCGAAGAAACATGGAAAAGCGGTATATTTTCCGCTTCATTTTACAATTAAGCTCTTATAAATAAATAATAGAGGGTGTACATTTTTTTAAACTCTTTCAGCTTCTTTTTGGGATTGTCTCGAATATCTCTGGTAAGTTTCAGAGAATGTACACCTTTAGTTTTTCCGTAGGAAGGGAAGAAACATCCAAAAGATGTATATTTTCAGCTTGATTTTGCAAGTATGGTATTATCAATAAATAATTCATTGTAATTAATTATAACACGGGATTTTAGTTCGTAATACTTTTTTTTGGTGTCTAGTAGTGGAAAATCCACGTTAGAATGATTGTATGCTTTGATAAGCGTAATTATATTTTTGGGTTGAAAGCCACTGCATAATTCGTTGTCGCTGATAGATCACGCTGCTAACTTCAGCTTCATCATTGTAACAGTTTCAAACAGTTTCTAATAATTTTTTAAAGAATTTTAAATTTGATATATTTCAGGAAAATTTAATAATTAATAAATTATTATTATTATCATTATTATTATCAATAATAACAACTAATAATTATTTAATAGCCTCATTATTATAATCATGAGAATCAAGGAGCGCGGAAGCACTCCAAAGGTAACACAGTTAAACAATACAGAAGAAGCCTAAGGAGTGTCAAATGTATATACTAATAATTAATTATTATGTTAATAATAATAATTTAATTAGAATAAATATTTAATAGTTATTAATTTAATAACTCTTACAATCTGTTAAAAACTGTTAAAAAATGTTACAAATAGTTACAAACGGTTAATAACGTCCAACATCCCACATTTTGTAACATTTTCAAACAGTTTATAACTCTTCCTAGCAGTTTTTAACATTTTTTAACAAAAATATTTACGCCAGGGGAAGTATAAGGTATATATATGGAGAATAAAAAGTCATATTAAAGACTGCAGAAACGTGGCAGACTGCACGAATATACTTCATATATATGGATGCATACCTATGATGTATAATTATATTTTGTACTGCATAAAATGGGTAAAATTGTAATTTACGAATTGTAAATTTTCTTGTGCAGAATGATGAACTTGGTAAATCATTTTTCATTGTTAATTTAGGCCAGTTCATTTCGATTCAAGTACTTACTAAACATAGTTTAGCCAACTAAAAGCTGAACCTTAATTATTCTAAAGTCTGAATTAGAGCTAATAGAGACGACTACTATACAATTAATTAAAAATAAATTAATACCTCTTCAGGATGCTCAGATGTCATCTTACATCAAAAGATTTAGTGACCATATTTTATTTAAAAAAAAACTGCGAAAGCAAACTTATTACAAGCTATAAAGCAGAACCCTAAATTAGCAAGCAAAGACTCAAATCATATTGCACGTTAAGTAAGCCAGAATGAGGGATAATTATGAATTTATATCTTAAGAATACGAGTGTGAAAAAATTCAGAAAAATATAAAAATAGTAAATTAGTTTAATAAATATCTATCAAGAAGACCATCAGTTTAAAAAATAATGACCTCAAGGCGATTAAATACTGTAACCTAAAGAACTAGAAACACTAAAATCTGTTCAGAAAAATATTAAAACCAAATTAAGTGCATGGATAAATAATACTACCATACATATGAAACAGTCAGAAATTTAATATTAATTCGAGCAAAATTATCCTATTCAAATAATATAGTGCTTTATATTTTGAACCTCTTGCAGATTTTATTTAATGGACCCATTTCATAAAATGTACCCCAACACCTAGTCCAATATAGTATATTACGCACCTAGAGAGAAAAAAACTTGGACAGCTCATGTCTTGTGTAAATTGACACCAAAGCCCAAGGCGATAGTGGTAAAGACGAGATGTGGGCTGGCCAATTTGACTCCCATGGAGCGTACACTATTTTTCACCATACCCAGGCTAAAATTACCACATTCGCCTTTTTGTATTGGGAACGAAAGTGGTACTTTCGGCCGTGGTAAGGTAAAAAATTTATTATTACTATTTATATAAAAGTGGAATTTTTAATGTTTTTTATAAATGGCCAAAAATTAACTTTATTATAGCACGTAAGTTAGCATAAGGAAGCTACCAGACCTATGTACAGATGCTAGATAGATTAATAAATAAATAAAAAAATAATAAGGTGGCACTTTTGGGCGGGGTATGGTGAAAAAAAAAAATTGAAAAATGAAGGCACATTCTTGAAACATAGCTTATCCTATAAATATAGATTATAAAACGCGTTACTCATTTTATCACAAAGGTACTGTTTATAATTGAAAATTATTTAAAAAAAATAGAGAAACAGATAAAATGGAATCAACTTAATATAATAGAAGATTTGTATTTAAAAACTTATAACCATTGCATATTTTTAACAAAAAAAAATCAATAATAAGTAATGACAATAAATAATAATGGTTGATAGTTTATATAATGCACCTGAGAAGTGATCTGAGATTTTTCAGTAGTGTACTGTATCGAACTACATCACGCCTTTTTAGACTGCTTTTAATTTATATTAGCAGTTTATAGTCAGGATTTGAGGCTTGGCTGAAAGTTTAAAACTGTTACAAACAGGTATAAGTAGTTATTTACTTTTATAAGTTTTGTAGATTGTCCTAAAAATTTGAATCTGATGAATAAAAAAGTTAGTAACTGATAATATCTTTTACAAATTTTTACTAATTGCCACTAATTGTAATTAATAATTCGTGCAACAATGTATATCTATGTATAAGTAAGACCTAACCTTCATTTTTTTTTATTCGAAGAAATTATTAAACATAGGGTAGCGGTCCGTATTAGTGTGCCTGTCCATATTTGTTTGCCCTATTATTAAAACATATCCTAGAAATGATCGAGTAAAAAAGTAACACTAAAATATTTTTTTTCATAAAGTATAGTTAATTAAGTTTAAATAGAATTAATTACTTAATTTTTTTCATTTACTATAACATTAAAAAAGAACTTTCAAAAATATGTTTCATGGTTTGCGGTGTGTCACGGTGTTTCCTTGTCCAAACTTGCTAAGAAATGATATTTTTAAAAGTAACATTAAATAATGTTTCGGAAGGATTTTACTTTGGAATACAATTGATTACATCATAAAACAATATTGTTATATAATAAACCTTAATATAAAGGTTTTCAATTGATTTTAATATTTAATTAATGGTGTCTACTAATCGGGGCAGTGAAATACGACTTGTCCAGATTTGTGTGTGCACAAATACAATACGAGCATGCTCTCATCGGCGCTTGACTGGAAAAGTTAGGTTAGGTTGTCTGCACACAAATGTTGTTTCATATCGTATTGGCGACCTTTAGCACGTTTTACCGTATTGGAATTAATTAACATTCAATGTAAACAAGGGTTGGAAATCGATTATAAATGCACTACAGTTAACAAAATAATTTTTTTGGCAATGATAATATTATCAAGACACACTAATGTGGAGCACACAAACGTGCACACCCACATTAATACGGGGCACACAAAAATGTACTTTGTTGTCTGCTAGGGCACACAAATGCGTACAAAATTTTTTTTTTTTATATTGCATGTAACTTTCGTAAATATTAATATTTTTCTATAAAAAAAATTGTTTCGTGTAGATTATTAGTTTTATTATCAATATAAACCTGTCCGGAATCTCTGAGACAGCTTAAATAGTCTATTATTATGCGACAAAACTGAAGAGTATCTTAAACCCACACTAATAGGGACATCTACCCTATAGTGATTTTTATTAAGGTGGTTCTCCAGATTTTGAAGATATCTAAAGGGTTGCTGAATCTTTGCAAAACTATTAATTAATACTTTAAGAAGTTGTATCCCAAATATTGGGTCAGCTTGCCAGGGAAAAATTGGAGAAAAATTATTTAGAAAAATGGAACTTTAACATAGACTTATATGGCCCAAAGGTTTAAGGAGACCAGAAGTCAAAGGTTGTTTTATTGATAGAGATCTACCACGAATTTGAAAAATGAAATTATAATAGTGTTGTATATAAGCTTTCAAAATAGGCAGTTGTTATATGTACGACAGGTGCTTTTTTCGACTGATCTGTCGGATAAACACTCAAAATTAGTCGGAAATTGAGGGTTCTGTCGTAAAGTATATATTGAAACAATAAAAACCGTATAATGTTTATCACATTGTTATAAAATACAATAAATAATGCGAGCATCAAGTGAATCTGTCGGAAAATTAGTATATAAATGAATAGTAACGAAACGTGATGAGATGTCTGTGAAAACCATAGACCGCCGGCAGAGGGCCGGCATAGGGACGACAGAATAGGAACGAGGGGTAGGAAATATAAAGTGCATTTATCAGTTATGATCTAAAAAAAAAAAATAAACGATTATAATGTAGAAATAAAACATAAATAAGATTTTCATAAACTATTAACCTTAAAATAATGACAATCAATCATCATGGGATAAAAATATAAAAATTTCTTAATATTAACAATATAAAAATATCTTTTCCCAAACACGTCAATTTCTCTCGCAATACACAAAATATTTCGTTTATCAACAAAATGTACATATTTTTCAATCATTAATTTCAAACTAAAATATTTCATGTCATACCACAACTCAGACATTTTAACGTATGATTATAGCGACTAATAAAAACAAACTAAACCAGGCAAGCGAAGGGGGTGGACGGGGACAATTACACACAACACTTACAACAGGTGGAATAATCATAGAATCAAAAAATAAACCAAGCAAGGGGGGGGGATTTCAACCAGTACAGTAAAATATAAACTAAACCAGGCAGGGGGGGATTTCACCCAGTACAGTAGAATATAAACTAAACCAGGCAGGGGGGGGGGAATTTCACATTTCACATAATACAACAGGTAGAATATAATCATAAAATACAAATAACTAAACCAGGCGGGGGGGGGGGGGTGAATTATTACATAAATGTAATAAAACAATATCTTATATTATAATATAAGCATACATTTTTAAATGTATAACTTTTATAGTCATATTCTTTCTTCAATATAAAACTAAAGTAAGGGGCAATGTACATAAGCGCCGTTCTGCTCTGCTCCGCTCTGCTCTGCTCCGTTCTGCTCCGATCCGCTCTATTCCGATCCAGAATTCTGAAACAAGTAAAGGGAAAATCGCTTACAAACGGAACTGAACTGAAATTGGACCGAGTTTGAGCAGAACAGAGCAGAGCAGAGCAGAGCGGAGCAGAGCAGAACGGCGCTTATGTACATTGCCCCTAATGGGAAGAAAACGTTGAGTGATAGCCACATGAAATATGGAACATGGACTAGGAACGTTCAGTCAGGAGTTAAAAATTGATATAGATATTTATAGTGTTACACACAATCTGTCGTACATATAACACCGCCGTTCAAAATATACAAAGAAAAATATGGGTTGGCAGGCAAAATCGTAAAATATTAAGTATTAAAGTTGGCGATATCTCATAGGTCAATTTAGAATGTGCTACGCTGCTTAGCAACGACGCAAGTCGTTCTAATAAACACAAGAAATATTACTATATAATTATTCAAATTATTACAATGGTTTTTGAGCTTTTCCATTTTATCCAACAATATTATTTTAGAAATTTTTTCATCCTAGGTTCATTTATACACAAACTTTTCATACATTTGGAGTCATCTTTTCTTATGAAATAGTTAATATGTACTATTTTAACTTATAGTTGCACATCTAACAGAAAGACACAACACGTAAACAAAGACGTTTAATTGACTTGACTATGTAGAAAAATTGACTTCATATAAGCGGTTTAATAATTGCTTTAAATAACGTATACGAGCGAAAACTGCCATACCTAAGCTTAAAAAATATAAAAATTAATATTGAATCATTTTCGAACTATATTTGATTAGTTATTAGAAAAATTTTTTTGCACCACTCATTTGATTAAAGAGCTGCTCAAGAACCTTCTTAAACTGTCAAGCAATCTGGTGTCACGCCTAAATCCAAATTGGATACTAGAATTTTTGACACTTTTGACAGTTTTGTAAATTTTACATCAGACTATATAAATATCGTTACGAAAAAAGTTTAGTAATTTTTATGGGTATGACGAGTAAGCCAAAATATTTATATATATATACTTATAGGGGGAATCGAGGACAACATTTTTTTAAAACATAAAAAAAATTAAAACATTACCTTTTTTTTTCTTTTAATGAAACCTGTGAGTGACCACAAACTCTATTTTTGTATGCGTTCTATTTTTTACACACATCTGCTGCGTATCAGTCTTCTTCTTCTTCTTCTTCTTCCTTTTGTTGGCAATGGACTATGTCCGTTATGCCATGACCCGGTAATATTCTCCTTATACGTATTCAAAACCTTTCAATTCTCGACAAGTAAAAATAATCGATTCACAATTTTAATATATTCTCTAGGCCGTGAAGGCACCGTAATAAAACTAAAATCACGTAGTTTACTTTTGGACCCCGTCCATGGGCCCCAAGTCGACCAGATCCTAGAAAGAAAGACGAAGAACAAAGAGTAGAAGTAAGAGCGAGAGAGAACACGTCCGCTCGCTTGAAGTCCACGAAGAGAGTCCTGCGTATCACTCATGTGAGGTACTTTAGCTCCACGCATCAGATCAAATCCTTAAGGGCCCGGACACTTCAAAAAGAACAGAGCACAGACATAAACAAATAGCATTGGTTAGGGCTCTTGAACGAATAAAGGAACAAGTTCGCTGTGTGATTATGTTAATACCGAGGACCAGTGAAGCACATGTGAGGAACATAAACACACAGCGAGCTAGCTGTGCGTCGGTGTTCCTCCATGTTCCTTCTATACCAATATTCGTGCAAGAGGCCTTATATATCTATATGTATCGGGAACAGCGAGGAAAAGCGAGGAACAAGAGGTAGATACAGATATATAACCAATGCTATATCTTGTGTCTGTGCTCTGTGTTCTTTTAACTGTACGGACCTTAAACCACGAACGATGCAGTATTCAAGAGTTGTTGATAATCTAAGGGCCCCTACAGAGAAAAAGGAACAGCACGAAGATATAGAATTTAACATGAGTTACTATCTCTTTATATACAAAGAACAGATATAAAGAACAAGATTTTCTCGTATATATATAGTAAGACTGAAATTACACGGTGCGGCATAGAGCTGCGGTATGAGTGGTTTCGTCATGGAGACAGCCAATCAGAGCTATTCTGCAAATGCAAAAATAGCTCTTATTGGCTATGTCCATGACGCATCCTCTATCTATGCAGCACCATGTGTTTTCCGCCTAGGGCCCCCGCACGCAAAAACAATAAGTGGAATAAGGGGGAATAACTAAGGAAGTGGGAATAACGAGGAATAACGTGTGTTTATTCCTGTTAGAATATATGGTACATTTATGTAGTGTGTGTGAGAGAGAGTAGATGCGCAGCGCCACCTTATGTAAGCGGGAGTAAGTGTGTAAAGAAGAAGCGCAAGTCGTTACTTGATTGTCATCCTCCGCACGAGACGGTTGTAAGTGAGAGAGAGCTGTACGAAGCTGTGTGCTTGTTTAATAAAGAAGAAGTATTGTTAAAGTTAACTCGGCATATATTTATTTTAACATGGTAGCAGGAAGTGGTTGTTGTTTTCCATTTATCCTCTACATGTACTCTCGAGTCGTGTAGGGATAATTAAAAAGTGCTTTTAAGTTAAGCGCGTAGCAAGCGAAATAACAAAGGAAGGCGCATGAGTGAAGAAAATGAAAAGTTTCTTGAAATTATAAAAGAAGAAGAAAGTGAAGAAGAATTTTTCGATACAGAAAATAAAGACATTAAAATCAAAATGGAGACAAAAGTGCAAGAGACAATAAGAATACCGATTTTTGATGGACAAGATTATAGTAATTGGAAAAGAAGAATAACTATGTATTTGAAAATGAAAGAGTGCGAAGTGGTAATAACACGTGCAAAAACAGCCGCAGACAAAGAAGATTGGGACAAAAAGGACTTGCAAGCAATTAACTACATTTACGGTGCAATCTCGAATAAGCAGATGGAATTGATAAGTGATTTAGAAACGGCTTATGAAATTATAAAAAAGTTTGACAGTACGTATTTGAAAGTATCGACAGCTCTTCACATTGTGTGCCGAAATAAATTAGAAAATTTAAAGTTAAGAGACTTTAGTAATTCAGAGGAATTTTTCAATGAATTTGAAAAAACAGTAAATGACTTGAAACAAGCTGGTGCAAGAGTGACGGAGAAAGAAAAAATGAATTATATGTTAAGATCGTTGCCAGATTCGATGAGTCATATAGGCGATTTGATTGACGTATTAAAAGAAGAAGATCAAAATGTGGATTATGTGAAAAGTAAAATTAAAATGGCCGAACTAAAAGAAAAAAGTGAAAGTGGAAATTCAAAGTCAAACGTATTTGTGTGTGAAAAGAAAAGGACATGCTATGTATGTGGTGGTGTAGGTCACATACAGTACGATTGCCCGTCGAAAAACAATTCCGGGAATCGCGCGCCGCAGCGAGAAGGCGGCAGCGGCAGAGAGAGTCGCGCGCAACAACAAGGAAGGGGAACCGGCAGAGGCTATACGCAGCAGCGAGGAGGCGTGCGCGGACACGGATACAGCCAACAGCGTGCAAGAAATCGGCGTGGCGGTAGCAGCTACGGACAGCGCGGCAGGAGCGCGGGAAACGACGCAACGAGCAGCCAAGGCAGAGACAACGGTGAAGCCTTTAACGCGACAGTCGAGGTTCAGTCTGCGAACGTATATGACGGTAATGTAAGCGAAAATAAAATAGAGTGGATTTTTGATAGTGGTTGCACTGATCACGTGATAAATGATGATAGATATTTTAGTGATTCAATTGTATTGAAAAAGCCGATTGATGTTAGAGTAGGTGATGGACGAATTTTGAAAGCAACCAAAGTAGGTCATATAAATAGTAAATTTAAAACGTTTAATGATATGATTGAAATTGAACTGAAAAATGTATTTTACGTGAAAGATATGAATAAGAATTTAATTAGCTTTGCCAAAGTAACTGATAATTATAAAGTTGTATCGATTGGAAATAGTTCAAAAATTTATAATAGAAATAATAAATTGGTTGCAATTGCTTGGAAAGAAAATAGAATTTATAAAATGACAAGTTATGTAAAACAAAAAAGAGAAATAAATATGATAGTGAAAAATGATAGGATGACATTAATAGAAAAATGGCATAGAACGCTAGGGCACGTTAACTTTAATTATTTAAATACTATGTGCAAAAGTAATGTATTGAAAGGTCTGGCAAATGAAATAGAGTCTGATTATTTTAAATGCGCTACGTGTATTGAAAATAAAATGCACAATATTCCTTTCGAAAATAATAGAAAAAGGGCCAAAGAGATTTTAGAGATAGTTCATACAGATTTAAATGGACCGCATTCAAAAGGTTATAAAGGGGAAAAGTATTTTATAACTTTTATTGATGATTATAGTAAATTAGCGAAAATTTATCCTATTAAATCAAAAGACGAAGTGTATGATAAATTTATTGAATACATAAATTTGATTGTGAATAAATCAGGAAAGAGAATTAAGAAACTGAGATGTGATAATGGCACTGAGTATCTAAATAAAAATATGTATAGACTATTTAGAGAAAAAGGGATTGAACTGGAGACATGTCCACCCTATGTACATGAATTGAACGGTACCGCTGAAAGGTACAATAGGACAGTTATGGATAGCGCTAGGTGCTTATTAGCAGAGTCCAAAGTTGATAAAAGATATTGGCCAGAAGTAGTGTGTGCTGCGGCATACTTAAAGAATAGGACTATAGCAAATACTTTAGAAAGGAATAAATCTCCTTATGAGATATTTTTTAATGAGAAACCAGATTCAAAATATTTAAAATTGTATGGAAGTAAAGTATTTGTTAGAGTGCCTGAAAGTAAGAGAAATTCAAAATGGGATAAGAAAGCAGATTTAGGAATTTTGATAGGTTATGATGTAGTAGGATATAGAGTTTTGATAGGCAACAGAGTAATTGTAGCAAGGCATGTAGATGTCATTGAGGAAGATGTAAAATGTATAGGTTTAGATGAAATTGACTCAGAAAATAAAGTCTTTGAAGAGGACAATGAACATTCACCTTCCCCTACTTTGACTCTCGAGTCAAGTAGAGGAAGTAAAGCTGATCAAGAGATTAATGAAAATCCAAATGAAAATGAGGCAAATGAAAAATTAGAAAATTTAAATGAAAATGGAAAAGTTGAACTTGATGTAAGAAGGTCTCAAAGAAATATTAAGAAACCTGCGAGGTTTGATGATAATTATGTGTATAACTGTATATATGTAAATTATTGTAGCGCAGATAGTCCTGTAAATTTTAAAGAGGCGATAGAAAGTAATGAGTCTGATTTTTGGATAGAAGCTATGAATAAAGAAATGAATAGTTTAGATAAAAATAGAACCTGGCAATTAGTTGAAAAGCCAAAGAATGATAAAATATTAGATTTAAAGTGGATTTATACTAAGAAAAATGAAAATGTATTTAAAGCGAGAATAGTGGTACGAGGTTACCAACAAACAGATGTAATAGATGATATATATTCACCTGTTGCAAAAACTCAGACATTGAAAGTATTATTATCATATTGTTGTCAAAATGGATTGTTAGTTGAACAGATGGACGTAGAGACAGCGTTCTTGAATGGGAAAGTTAAATCGAAAGTGTATGTTAAACAGCCTGAAGGTTATGAGGATGGTACAGAAAGAGTGTGTTTGCTAGATAAAGCATTGTATGGGTTACGTGAAAGCCCAAGAGATTGGTATGAATGTTTGGATGATTATTTAAAGTCGTTAGGATTTAAAAGAAGCGAACATGACTATTGTTTGTATACTCTGAAAAATAAAAATGAGATTATTTATTTAATTATATTTGTAGACGACCTTTTGATTTGTTGTAAGAATAGGAATAATTTAAACTTTATAAAGAAATTATTAAAAGAAAGATTTCAAATGAAAGATTTAGGTAGAGTAAGCACGTATTTAGGCATTAATATTGTTTATGATGAAAAGAAAAATGAGATGTCGTTAGATCAGGAAAAGTACATAGAATCATTAGCTAGAAAGTACCAAATTGAGGAAGCTAAATTGTATGAAACGCCAATGGAACAGAATTTGAAACTAGAACCTGCGGAAGAAACGAATGAGAAAATTAAATATAGAAATTTGATTGGAGCGCTTTTGTATGTAAGTTCAGGGACAAGATTAGATGTAAGTTACAGTGTTAATTATTTAAGTAGGTTTCAGAATTGTTACAATGAGACTCACTATATATATGCTTTGAGAATTTTAAAATATTTATATTTAACTAAAGATTTAAAATTAAGATTTAAGAAAAATGATGTTGATATACTTGAATGCTATGTAGATGCCAACTGGGCAGGAGATTGTGTAGATAGGAAATCGACGACTGGATACATTGTAAAACTTTTTGGAAATGTAATTCATTGGAAATCCAGGAAGCAAGGAAGTGTAACGAAGTCTTCGACAGCTGCAGAATATGTTGCACTGTCAGAAGCAGTGAGTGAGATACTATTAGTTAAGGATTTGTTAAATGATTTGAATGTAAAACTTAAGAAAGCTGTAAATGTTTATGAAGATAATTCCAGCGCTGTAAGTATAGCGAAATTTGGAAATTTTACTAAGAGATCTAAGTACATTGAAGTACATTATCATTTTGTAAATGAGAATTTTGAAAAAGGTATTATTGACATTGTGAAAGTAAATTCAGAAAAAAATTTAGCAGATATTTTAACGAAAGCTCTTGGTAAAATAAGATTTAAAAATTTGAGAGAGTTACTGAATTTGATTTAAAGTTTTGTATTGCGCACAACATAAATGTAAGGAGGCGTGTTAGAATATATGGTACATTTATGTAGTGTGTGTGAGAGAGAGTAGATGCGCAGCGCCACCTTATGTAAGCGGGAGTAAGTGTGTAAAGAAGAAGCGCAAGTCGTTACTTGATTGTCATCCTCCGCACGAGACGGTTGTAAGTGGGAGAGAGCTGTACGAAGCTGTGTGCTTGTTTAATAAAGAAGAAGTATTGTTAAAGTTAACTCGGCATATATTTATTTTAACAATTCCTTGTTATACCCTCTTATTCCTTACTTATTCCCCCTTATTCCACTTATTCTTTTTGCGTGCGGGGGCCCTAATCCACGTTAAATTCTATATCTGATGACAGTGAAGCTAGCCTCACACCAACTTAGCCTCATCAGGGACGAATAGGGGCCCCGGAACAAAATTTTCGTTTTTTTTTTTTTTTTATACGAAATTTCTCTGAAATATCACATAGATCATCTACGGACCTCTTACACTAATCCTAGATAGATTTAAAAGGAGTAAAACGTATATTTGTTAAATAAATAAATAACTTAACTAACAAAATACAGGATTTTCTTAGTTAATTCGCAGCCACGGACACCGGTCAACTATCGTTCTAAAAATTGATAGACATTATCTAAGAAGCATTCCCACCAATCCCAGAATGAGCCCGAAGTGGCACAACAATTGTTTATTTATGTATACGACTGAACGTATACGGAGTTTAGATTGTTAGGGTTTATCAACGGGGGAAAGAATTAATGGTAAAGTCTCTGAAAGTCTTTGCTCCAAGCTACTCGAAAGTAAGGGTGGAAGCAAAAGGAATATGAACGCGTCGCGCGTTCGAGCAAATATCAAGGAGCGCGGAAGCGCTCCGAAGGCAACTATCTGTCCAATGTAGAAAAAGCCTGAGGGACGACCGTGCTTCATATACATTGAAATGCGGGTGCGCGAGAATTTCACTAATTTTTTACGGCTTTGAATTATGTTTTTTAATATACATATAATATATCAATGGATACCTCCTTTGGTATACTAAATGTATAGAAAATTTCCATTAAAAATATTATGTCGTTTAGATGTACACCTCGTTGAAATATTTTTATGGTTGTTTTCTGCTTTTTATTTTTCTTCTTCTTTTCTCTCTCGATCAGCTGTTTTTCTTCCGACCGTAGCTCTCTTATGATTATTATGAGTTTTATGGAAATTTGTAATATAATTGGTCGAAACTCGTTACTCGGGGGTTTTAGGTATCGCTGAACACGAATATCGCGACGGCAACTGTCTCCGGGGTACCTGGTGTCCTGGGTGGACCGTATGAACGTCGTCCCCTAGAGTATTTTGGGAATTCGTAACATAATTAGTCAAAACTTGTTACTTTGGGGTTTTTGGTATCGCTAAAAACGAATATCGCGACAACTACGGTCTCTGAAGTACCCGGTGTCCAGGGTGGACCGTACGAACGTCCTCCACTAGAGTTTTTTGGGAATTTGTAACATAATTAGTCAAAACTTGTTACTTTGGGGTTTTTGGTATCGCTGAAAATGGATATCGCGACAACTACGATCTCTGAAGTACCTGGTGTCCAGGGTGGACCGTATGAACGTCGTCCCCTAGAGTCTTATGGAAATTTGTAATATAATTGGTCGAACCTCAATTGGTGAAAGATTTTATACTCTTATTTGATGATAAATAATTCCTGAAGCCAACTGCTACTATTACCTATATTTTAGTCAAGGTTAACTTACGGATACTTGACGACAATAAATTGATTTCAGTACTTCCTTGTGTTTAATTTGTATGGAAGGATAAAGAAATCTGAATACATTTCTGAGAATAGTCATATAATAGTTATTTCGGAGAGTTTTTTGCATTACTTGACTACCTATAATTGATTTCACAACTTTCGATGGTCTAATTTGCAGAGAACAATGTACATGATCTCACATAGAATTTGTTGATTTTTCGCTAGTATTTATTTGATTATTTTACAAAATTATAATTATTATTATTTTATAGATTATAGAGAAAAAACTGATACTTGCCTTATTTTATACTTTCGTAGAAAGTGTTTCTAACAATACTATTTGTTTTACTGCAATTGCTTTTAATATGTCTTACTCGCAAGTAAGACACCAAAAATAGGCAATGTAAGTATAGGCAAAAGGCATAGGCAAAATAGTATGCGTAATATGAAGAGGTCGAGTGCGAGGAGTAGGCCTCTACTTAAGCACGCGAGTGATGTTTTCTTATTGAAGGTTGCGCTTGCCATACAAGAATTAAAATAAAAATAAAAAATTACAAATGGTGCAGCAATGAATAGAAATGAAAAAATTACTAATAGTTAATATTTTCCGTAAAATTTTTCCAATTCGTTTCGAGAAAAATTAACTTTTTTAATTTTAATTTAATAAAAGGAATCAATAAATTATTTTGAGGAAGCTACGTGCCAATGAATTGGCAGCGGCTTGTTGATTCTAGTTAGGCTATTCTTCAGGACAAAAAATCGAACGAAAATTTTATGCTTTGATTAAGCGTAATTATATTTTTGGGTTGACAGCCACTGCATAATTCATTGTCGCTGATAGATCTCGCTGCTAACTTCAGCTTCATAAATCTACTATTTTAGTAGTGTATATTAACTTTTTTTAAATAGTTAAATTTCGTTATTTTTGAAAGTTAGTATATACTGCTATCTGCTAAATTAGTAGATTTGACTATTTCGAAGTGAATATTCATTATTTCGCAAGTGCACGAGTTTTGACAATTAAGGCAGTGAATTTTCACTCTTTTACATTTAGAGAGTAACATATTACTTATTATGTTATAAATTACACTTTTGATACAATATAACTCATTCATAAAGTATAATTTAAGTTAAGTTAACAGTTAAATTCCGGGGGACCTGAGGTCCACGCAAATAAGGAAGTTATGTATAGGTGCGCTACACTAAGTAAATATACATGTATTTTTTAAACTCAATTAGCCGGGGATGCATGGTTCATGTTAATAAAGAGACCTATAGACGTTTAATATTATGGGGCACGATATACCTAAAAAATTCTTAAACTTAAACAGCCGGGTGACGCGAGGTCCATGCAAATAAGGGAGTTTTAAGGAGTTTTTTAAATTTTAAATTAAGGAGTTTGAGATTTTTTTAAATAATATTTTTGCTTACTTTAACTCGTTGACGTAACTCCATTATGCCTCGACCTAGCGTCCCCGGCTACAAATGAACTATCTCTTATTTGAAAAATATACTTGAAAATAGTATATTATGCACCAAGGGCATAAAGTGGGCTGTGTACGCCCCGCGCGTGAATTGTCGCACGAGCGAAGCGAGGGCGACAAACGCGCAGATTCGCACAACCCACTTTATTCCCGAGTGCAATATAACATTTTTTGACACATCTATCGTAAAATTCGTACTCGATTCCGAAAAGGGCAAAAATGCTGCATATTCATTCCCTAACCTCACTCTTGTTGTCAGCGCAACGCAACGTTTGTGTCCGAGCCGAAGGCGAGGGCACGATGTGCGTGGCGCTGGGAACTAGAGTGAGGGTAGGGCATGCATGTAGCACTTTAAGCCCGCTTCGACGGGAATAAAGTACCAACTTTACGATAGGGTGTGTTCAAAATGCCTTTTTGAAACTCCGTGCGAGAAGTTCGATTTCTCGCACGCTTCGTTTAACGAAGCGTGCGAAAATCTCACTTCTTGCACGTCGTGTCAAAAAATACCGTTCGACACTCGTGTGAGAAGTTGATTTTCTCCTCGTGTGACCTTTTCACCCTCGCTTCGCTCGGGCGCAAACAGTCGCACGAGGAGAAAATCAAATCCTCGCACTAGTATCGAAATGTACTATTTTTCACACTCCGTGCGCAGAGTGCCGAACAGACTCGAGTAAATCAGCATGAGCTAAATCAAACATTGCACACGTCGTATAAAAAAATCTTGTTCAATACACGAGTGAGAAAGTGATTTTTTTCTCGAGTGGCCTTTTCAAAAAAATAACTTTTTTCAACCCATGCATGAAAAAGGCCCCTTTTCTGTGTAGAAAAGTGAATCGAAAATCGAATCATTTCATCGAAAAGACATTTGAACGACGGACATTTCACCGACGAATATTTCACCGAAAAATAATTTTATCGAAAAGACATTTCACCGACGAACATTTCACCGACGAACATTTCATCGAAAGACATTTTATCGAAAGACATTTCATCGAAAGACATTTCATCGAAAGACATGTCATTGAAAAGACATTTCGTCGAAAGACATTTCATTGAAAAGACATTTCAATGATTTGATGTTACTAGTAACGTAGAAATTGAAACAATCTAATGGTAAAAAGTGGAGGGGAAGTGGTGGGGTTGTGGAGGGGCGTGGAGGGCGGTGGAGTGTCTCAGTATCAATATCGACGCTTACACCTATATAATATAGGGACATATATATATATATATATATATATATATGTACATACTTAAACTGGGCACTTTGAGGAGCTAGGGTTTAGACTTCAGAGTTGAGACAAAGACATAGGGAAAGTGACTAAAGCAATAATGGACCCTGGGGGTATAGACTCTCGGTCCTCCGCAAACTGCCCAATTCGTATACATCAAATCTCCCCAAAGTGCCAACCGATCTCCTCAAAGTGCCGTCAGCTCCCCGAAGTGCCTAATTCAAATACATATATATGAAAATTTCTCCTCGAACTGCCTAATTCCATTAAATATATATATATATATATATATATATATATATATATATATATATATATACATGTGTATGGGGAACATCATGCTCCGCTTAGTACCTAGAGCCCAGATTTCCATATGGCAAGTAACTAAAGAAATAATGAACCCTGGGGTTATAAACTCTAGAAATATCTTTTCGATGAAATGTCTTTTAGATTAAATGTCTTTTCGATGAAATGTCTTTTAGATTAAATGTCTTTTCGATGAAATGTCTCTTCGATGAAATGTCTCTTCAATGAAATGTCTTTTCGTCGAAATATTCTACTATTGAAATGTTCGTCGGTGAAATGTCTTTTCGATAGAATGATTTTTCGGTGAAATATTTGTCGGTGAAAAAGCTGTCGGCGTGATGTCTTTTCGATGAAATGTCTTTCGGTGAAGTGTCCGTCGGTGAAATAGCTTTAGGTGAAATGTCCGGTTACGTTTTCCTCCCTATTTGCCCAATGTACTATTTTCGCACTTGAATCGAAAATAACCATTTTCACACTCCGTGCGCAAACCTCGATTTTGCACGCGCTCTAATAAAAAAGCATGCCCCAAATGAAGTTTCTCACACATCGTGTCAAAAAATAGTGTTCGATACACGAGCGAGAATAGTATATTACACAACAAGGGAGGTAAAGAGTTAGCCAGTCCAGAGCACGTGAAATCGCCTTCGGCTCGGGTGGCAAACATGTGCTCTGGGGTGGTCCTCTTTATCCCCATGATGCGTGTGCGATTTTTCATGATACCAGGGCCGAAAATACCACATTTGCGTTTTAGAGCCGGGGGAGAAAGTGGTACTTTCGGCCAGGGTATGGTAAAAAGTGATTTTTCACCTGCTAAACGCACCCTCGTGAAATTCTTGTCGCTCGGGCAGTAAACCCACCCACGGGAAAAAGGAGTCGAAAGTCGATTGAAAACGCAAGAAAACTAAACATATTAGTTAAACGCCGAGAAACTAAAAACTCAATTATAGTTGTTAGTTGAACGGGTATCTAATTAATAACTAAAATTGAGTTATTAAATATATTAATAACTAAAATTTAGTTATTATTGAAGAAATTGAAAGATAATATCTTTTTTAAGTGCAAGACTTGAGCGCGCTTTGTATATAAATTTTAAGTATTCTCTCGAAATTTCAGTCCAAGCGGTTAACTATTCGAAGAGAAAACTTTGAAAAACTAATTGTCGGGACTTCGGCCTCCTCTTAAAGTCGATTTAGTTATAAACTGAAATTTTAGTTATTAGTTTCCAATCAACAAATTAAAAATTTTGTAACCCTCATTGTCTTAAGCCTGTAAGTATATTCCGGCAAACGACGTTCGCTAAAATCCTGCTTGAGATAGTGCTTTTTTGCTGTTCGCGCCGAGATAGAGCCTTCTTCGAAGCTCGCGACGAGAAAAAATGGTTAAAAATAGAATTTATCTTAAAATAAAGACAAATTTTTAACCATTTTGATACGTTATCTTTGATAGCTTATAATTTTCTCAAAAATCAATATTTTTCAAACATATCAGAGCTTAAATTTTTGGTTTTACTGTCTACTTTTAGAATTTTGTTTCATCGTTTTTGTATCTTAAATGCTTACAATGTGACAAATAGAAGAGACATCATTATTTAACGAAATCGAGGATATTTAAGATGAGATTTCCCATATCTTAAGAAAAACGGCCCATTAGAGAGAAATGTGGGTACTGGGCTTCATTTTTAGATAACAGAAATCGATTCTCCAATGACCGCATAAATCCGTTTTCCAAAGGCCGTGGACTCACCTTGTTCGTCTATCTTGAAGCAACAAATTAGCAACAAATCATGCCACCTACCCCGTCAAAAAATGTTTTGTTGTTCGAAAGTTATAACTGTGGTCTTAATGTTACAGAGATTCTACTATATTTTTTATAGTTTTTTTTTTATAATTTACTTAGACTATTTTCCAAAACTCGATGATGCTCATAGTATTAATTATTACATCATGTTGCTCCAGCGCATCAAAATGCAGTGGAACTGTGGCACCAATAGCGCGCGCGAATGAACAGTGAGCGAACGAAAATCAGGGTGATCGCGAGCACGGCGCGAAGCCGAGAAAGAGCCACCGTTCGGGGCTGTGTTGCTGTGTTGGCGCGCTCTCTCGCGCTGGAGGGAGATACAGACGGCGAGCCTGACTATGGCGCGGCCGATAGAGCTGTGAGGACTTTAATAATCGGCGTGGTCTACTGCGCATGCGCTATAGTTCCATCTTACAGCGACGCCGCGCCGCATCGCCATACAGTCGCACAAGGAGTTGGTTAAAAATTAAATAAGCTTCACTCCAACTTAAACAAATTTTGAAAGTTGAAATAGATTGGTCGTACGTGGAGACGAGCACTCAAAGTTGAATTTACACACGTGCATCCGCTTTTATACATCGAAATCATAGCTCAAAATTAAGCTCGATCGTGCTAGGAGGCAGGCTCGAAAACGAGCTACGTATATACGTGCTTTTGCTTAAACGTCAGAGAATCATCGCAGAAAGGTAAGATAAGGGAGAATGCACGTATGATACTGCTGATACACAAAGAGAAATTTTTGTGTAAAAATTACTATAATATCCACGAATGCGAAGCCAAACTCATATTATAGAGACTTTTTAATTTATCTTCAGCAACTATTGATATACATGTATTCAAATTAGATAAAAGGTATAAGAATTATTGATAGTAAGTATTATAAAAATCGCGCGGTCGTCAGCTGATCAAGCTGTGGCATTAATACATAATTGAAAAGAATCTTCTCAGTCAGTACGGCGTAGCG
Organism: Torymus aiolomorphi; assembly: GCA_036365515.1. Taxonomy (NCBI): domain Eukaryota; kingdom Metazoa; phylum Arthropoda; class Insecta; order Hymenoptera; family Torymidae; genus Torymus; species Torymus aiolomorphi. The sequence goes on along the minus strand of CM070873.1, from coordinate 11,904,429 downwards.
TAGCAGTAAAAGTGTGGCTTTTACTGCAACTATAGATCGGCAAGCCAACGTTCGTTTTCCGCTCTCCGCATTTATTTTTAGATATGTTGAAAATAGTATACATCTATATTGTACGCATGAATATATATACAATAGGTATGTGTGAACGCGCGACTGTATCGAGAGCGTGCAATGTAAACATGTACCTCTCCCCTTCCTAGTGTGTGCGTGAGCAAGCATCTAAGTCGAGGAGCAGCGAACGATACGCTGCTCACACTCTCTCTACTGCCGTACGCCGAACGGCGAGCACCGTGCGCGCGAGACGCTATGAAGCGCTCGGAGAATCTTATAATTTAGTCACAATAAACCAGTCATTCTTCTTTATTACTATTAAATAGTCTCTCCTTTATTTACCACACCTCAACATGGTAGCAGAGCGTGGTTTTGCCTGATAGGTAAATGAATACCTATTTATCTTCTACGTCGACTCCCGAGTCGCGTAGAGATAATATAAGTGCCGCGAATGTGAACACCGTGAGAAACATATATGGAAGAAGAATCAAAGTTAACAGTTAAGCAAGAAGACGATTCGCAGCACGAAGGAAAGCTCGAATCAATTGAAGAAGACACGACCACAGAGGTTAAGCAAGGAGAAAATTCCGAACACGAAGGAACGTTCGAGAACGAAAACAAAATGGAGAGAAAGGAAATCACGATACCGGTGTTTGATGGAGAAGGCTACAGTATGTGGAAGAAAAGAATTACGATGTACTTGAAGATGAAAAAGTGTGACATAGTAATAACCAGAGCAAGAGTTGCGGCAGACAAAGATGACTGGGAAGAAAATGACTTGAAGGCCATCAATTTGATTTACAGTGCCATTTCCAACAAACAATTGGAGTTTGTGTGTGAAGAAGATACGGCGTATAAAATAATAAAGAAACTGGACGATATGTACCTAAAGGAGTCTACAGCACTACAGATTGTGTGCAGGAATAAATTGGAAAAATTGAGACTAGAAAAGTACAGTGATACAGCAACATTTTTCAGTGAATTTGAAAAATCAGTGAATGAGTTAAAAAGCGTAGGTGCAAAAATAAGTGAAAAAGAAAAATTGAATTACATGTTGAACACGTTGCCGAGCCAATACAGTTACATTGGCGATTTAATAGACACGTTAAAAGAAGAGGATCAAACAGCATCGTATGTGAAAACTAAAATACAGATAGCTGAAATGAAAAATAATAACGAGCACAGCGAACATAGGTCAAATGTATTCGCTGCAAAAAAGGACCAGAAAGGAAGCTGCTTCAAGTGTGGCAGAACAGGGCATTTCGCACGAGAATGTCAAAATGGAGGACAAGCAGGACAAAGCGGCACAACATGGCGAGGCTCAACACGTGGCCGCGGCCGAGGCAAGGCAGGAAGAGGCAACTACGGCAGGGGGCGCGGAAACTTCCGCCAGCAAGGAGCCAGCACGAGCGAGCAGAACGGCGAAGGTACGAGTGCGTGGATAGCTACAGCGTATGCGGCGCAGGGTAACTATAGTCAAGGTAGGCTAGGTAATGAGATAGAATGGTTACTCGACAGCGGGTGCTCCGATCATATAGTAAATGATGAGAATTATTTTGAAAAATGTATAAATTTGAAAGAACCGGTAAATATATATTTAGGAGATAATAGATATATAAAAGCAACGAAAATTGGAAATGTAGTTAGCTATTTTTACGCGTTTGGTAAAAAGAATGAAGTGAATATGAGTGATGTCTTTTATGCCGAAAAGATGAATACAAATTTAATAAGTTTTGGGAAATTAACAGATAACAATACGATTATTTCAAAGGGAAATATAGCAAGGATAATAGATAAAGATAATAAACTAATAGCAGTAGCGTACAAAGAGAATCGAATTTACAAAATAAAGAGCACCTTGAAACATAAAGAGAATTTTGTAAACCCAGCCGACTGTAGCAATAATAATATGAGTTTGAAAGAGAAATGGCATAGAATGTTAGGACACGTAAATTTCGGGTATCTAAACACACTATGTAGACAAGAGTTATTAACGGGTATTCCGAATAAACTTGAATCGGAATTTATGAAGTGTAAAATGTGTATAGAAAATAAAATGCACAATTTGCCATTTAGTAACGATAGAATAAAAGCTAAAGATATTTTAGAGATAGTTCATACAGATGTATGCGGTCCATTTAAAACTGCAGGTTTTAATGGAGAAAATTATTTTGTTTCTTTCATTGATGATTATAGCAAAATCGCGAAGGTTTATTGTATCAAAACTAAAGACGAAGTTTTTGATTGCTTAGTTAGATTTATTAATGAATGTGAAAATTTATCTGAAAAGAAAGTAAAAGTTTTGAGATGTGATAACGGAAAAGAATATTTAAATAACCGCTTCTATAAATTTGCCAAAGAAAAAGGCATTATTTTGAATAATTGTCCAGTATATGTACATGAGTTAAACGGAACCGCGGAAAGGTTTAATAGAACAATAATGAATATGGCGCGATGTTTACTAACAGAGGCAAACGTTCATAAACGGTTTTGGCCTGAAATTATTTGCACAGCGACGTATTTGAAAAATCGAACGTTGACAAATACGATAGAGAGAAAAACTCCGTACGAAATATTTTTTAAGAAACGGCCGGATGTCAAACATTTACGTCTGTACGGGAGTAGAGTTTTTGTTAGAAGACCGGAACAAAAAAGAACTTCTAAATGGGATAAAAAGGCAGATATGGAAATCCCATTAGGATATAGTGATGTAGGATATAGAGTCCTAGTAAATGATAAAATGGTAGTTGCTAGACATGTAGATATGGTAGAGGAAAATGTAAAATGTTTAGGACTTGATGATGTAGAGTCAAAATATACATCTCCTTCTACTTCGACTCTCGAGTCATTTAGAGGAGAACAAAATGATCGGGATGATGAATTAAGCGATGATAATGTTTTTGAAAGCGCGGATGAGGATAATGTACAGGAACTAAAAGTAGCAAATAAGAAAAATTCAGAATTATTAAAAGTCCCACGTAGATCTACACGTAATAGAAAAAGCCCAATAAGATATCCAGAAAATATTTCGAATAATATTTATGTAAATTACTGCAGGGCAGATACTCCATATACATTTGAGGAGGCGATGAGTAGTAATGATAGTGAGAGCTGGATAAAAGCTATGGATAATGAAATAGAAAGTTTAAATGAAAATAAGACATGGGAATTAATTGAAAAGATACCAAATGAAAAGGTAATAGATGTAAAATGGGTCTATAGTAAGAAATCTGATGATACATATAAAGCGAGATTAGTCGTAAGAGGATTTCAACAGACAAATGTTATTGACGACATATACGCTCCAGTTGCTAAAATGCAAACTTTAAAATTTTTGTTTTCCTTTTGTTGCCAGAATGGCCTAATTATAGAACAGATGGATGTAGTCACAGCATTTTTAAATGGTGAAGTAAGCTCGGAGGTATATGTCGGTCAACCCAAAGGTTATAGCGATGGAACAAACAGGGTTTGTAAATTACGTAAAGCATTGTACGGACTACGAGAAAGTCCAAGGGCATGGTATAAATGTTTGGACGAATATTTAACAAAGATAAAATTTAAAAGGAGTAATGTAGATTATTGTTTATATACTCAAGGTGAAGGTATAGATCAAATTTACTTATTAATATATGTCGATGATTTGTTAATTTGTAGTAAGAATAAAAAGAAAATTAAGAATTTAAAAAGAGTCTTATCAGGAAAATTTAAGATGAAAGATCTAGGAGAAATTAAAGAATACCTTGGTATTAATATAGAGTATGATTATCGAAATTATGATATGAAATTAAGCCAAACTAAGTATATAGAGTCATTAGCGAATAAATATCAATTGCAGAATAGTAAATTATATAGTACTCCTATGGAAACAAATCTAAAAATTGAAAAGGCTGAAATGTGCGTGTCAGATATTAAATATAGAAACTTAATAGGTGCATTACTATATATAAGTTCTAGTACAAGACCCGATATAAGTTATAGCGTAAGTTATCTTAGTAGATATCAAAATAGTTATAATGAGACTCATTGGAAATATGCATTAAGAATATTGAAATACTTGTATTTAACTAAAGATTTAAAGATGAACTATAAAAGAAATGTAAATTGCGAAACTATAGAGTGTTATGTAGACGCAGATTGGGCTGGTGATAATGTCGACAGAAAATCCACATCTGGATATGTCATTAAAGTATTTGGAAATGTAATTGATTGGAAATCGCGAAAACAAAGAACGGTAACAAAGGCTTCAACTTATGCAGAATATGTAGCCTTATCTGAGGCAGTTAGTGAAGTCAAGTTTATACTAGAATTAATGAAAAACTTTGATGTGAAATTGATTGATCCTGTAAAAGTATTTGAAGATAATACAGGAGCGATAAATATAGCGAATTATGGAAACTTACCTAAAAATTCGAAGCACATAGAAATACATTATCACTATGTTCATGAAAGCGTGAAAGAAAAAGAAATTGTAATAATTAAAATTGACTCGAATGATAATGTTGCGGATATCTTTACAAAAGCGTTGTGTAAAGATAAACTTGAAAAGTTCAGAGAATTATTGAATATTATGTAATAAATTAGAAGTGTACAATATATATGTAAGGAGGCGTGTTGAAAATAGAATATACATCTATATTGTACGCATGAGAATATTAGTAGGTATGTGTGAGCGCGCGACTGTATCGAGAGCGCGCAATGTCGTATGGGCCTATAGACGTAAACATGTACCTCTCCCCTTCCTATAGTGTGTGCGTGAGCAAGCACCTAAGTCGAGAGGCAGTGAACGATACGCTGCTCTCTCTCTCTCTACTGCCGCACGCTGAGCGGAAAGCACCTTTGCGCGAGACGCTATGAAGCGCTCGGTTATTTATACAGTCTGAATAAACCAGTCATTCTTTATACTATTAGATTAGTCTTCTCTTTATTTACCATACCTCGTGTTAGAATATGAGATACATTTATGTCAGCATGAGAGAGAGAATGCGTGCGTAGCGCCATCACGCGGTTAAGAGCAAGCGAGCTAGCGAGAGCGAGCGACCGAAGCGGGAGCTCACTCGTCCGTCATCCTCTGCAAGAAGCAGTTGTAATTTGAGAGAGCTGTTCAAAGGATTAATAAAGTTACTGTTCACGTTAGCCGGTGTGTGCTTATTGAAAAAGCCTGTGTCCCATCCACACCTCATTTCTTAGCATGGTAGCAGAGCGTGGTTGTGTTTTTATTATCCTCTACATGTACTTTCGAGTCTTGTAGGGATAATCTTCCACATAACGGAAAAGTGATTTTAAGTTAAGCGCGTGGCAAGCGCGAGAACAAAGGAAGACGCATGAGCGTAAAAGAAGAATCTAAGGTAAAATGTGAAAAGTCAAGTGAAACCGAAAGTGAAGAAGAATTTTACGATATTGAATATAAGGAAGTTAAAAAGGAAATTCCTGTTACAAACGAGATGGCGTCGGAAAACAAAGGATTTACGTTACAAGTATTTGATGGGACACATTATGATAAATGGAAGTACAAGTTGAAATTGTTCTTGGAATTCAAAGAATGCAGTGAAGTTATAGAAAATGATGAAAGACCGGTAGCGATAGAAGAAGTTGATTGGAAAAAGAAAGAAATAAAAGCCAAAAACTATATTGTGAACAGTATGACGAATACGCAATTGGAATTGATTATTTCAGAAGAAACTGCAAAGAAAATGATTGACAAACTAGATGAAAATTACTTAGTGAAAAGTAGTGCAGTGAAATTATTATGTAAAAGGAGACTGCTTGATTTGAAAATGGAAGAAAGTGCGAACCCGACAGACTTTTATAATAACTTTGAAAAATTGGTGAACGAATTAAAAAGTGCGGGTGAAAATGTGACGAAAGAAGATAAATTGAATTACTTCTTATTAACGCTACCAGAAAGTATGTCACACATGGTTGATATTGTGGACGCATTAGCTGAAAAGGACAAAACAGTGGAATTTGTGAAGTCAAATTTGGAATTGACTTAGAAACATGTCCACCTTATGTGCATGAGCTTAACGGTACTGCAGAAAGATACAATAGGACAATTATGGATAGTGTTAGATGCTTGTTAGCTGAGTCGAAATTAGAAAGAAGGTACTGGCCAGAAGTAGATGCGCCGCAGCATATTTAAAGAACAGAACAATTGCAAATACGCTAGAGAGAAATAAACCTCCTTATGAGATATTTTTTTCTTACTCGCCCACCCGAAAGTACGTACTTTCGGCCCGCATCTCCGGAACGAAAGAGAAACCTTCGCATCCTATTTTAGACCAACCGCGCGCTCTGATTGGCTGCCGAAATTTCCTGACCCGCGACGCTTCAGCGTCCGCGCGCATGTCCGAGGAAAGATGTTTGTGCGGTGTGAAGGTTAGACACGTACGAAATAAACAGAGGAAAAGTGCACGGGTGACGAGAAAAAAGTTAGTTGAAATAAAAAGTGGTATTGTTTGATCGTTGTTATTGTTTTTTCCTCTTGTTTTCTACACGTACTTTCGAGTCGTGTAGAAACAATTAAGTAAACGTATATGGACGGGAGCGTCCGAGGAAAATATGTTTGTGCGGTGTGAAGGTTAGACACGTACGAAATAGACAGAGGAAAGTGCACGTGTGACGAGAAAAAAAAGTTTTCTTACTCGCCCACCCGAAAGTACGTACTTTCGGCCCGCATCTCCGGGCCGAAAGAGAAAATTTCGCATCCTATTTTAGACCAACCGCGCGCTCTGATTGGCTGCCGAAATTTCCTGACCCGCGGCGCTTCAGCGCCCGCGCGCATGTCCGAGGAAAGATGCGATGTGACGGTTATACACGTACGAAATAAACAGAGGAAAGTGCACGGGTGATGAGAAAAAAGTTAGTTGAAATAAAAAGTGGTTTTGTTTGATCGTGGTTATTGTTTTTTCCTCTTGTTTTCTACACGTACTTTCGAGTCGTGTAGAAACAATTAAGTAAACGTATGGACGGGAGCGTCCGAGGAAAATATGTTTGTGCGGTGTGAAGGTTAGACACGAACGAAATAGACAGAGGAAAGTGCACGTGTGACGAGAAAAAAGAGTTAGTTGAAATAAAAAGTGGTGTTGTCTTTTTTTAATGAATGTGTTTCTGATGCCCGCCCCGACCAGCAAAACCTCGGCTTCGCCTCGATCTTGCAAATGTCGGGCGGGCATCAGATCATCTGTACAATAGCGAAAGTAGCAGACGCCCAAAAAACCAGCTCTCTACGCCGGGCCGAAAGAAAAAACAGTCGGTAATATCGACCGAGCTACCCAAAGCGGCCGACAGAGGCACTACTATCGAGCGGGCCGAAAGAAAAACTAACACTCAAACACAGCTAGCAGACGACAACGCAATTTGATCAATTATTTAAAAATTACAGAACGTACTTTCGGCCGGGGAGTAAGAAAAATAGTATACAATACTTGGACCGGAAATTGGATGCCCTGGCCGTGCGTTATGACGCCCTCGGCTTCGCCTCGGGCGTCATACCACGCACGGCCCGGAAATCCAATTTCCGGCCCACGTATCGTAATATACTATAGTTGAAATAAAAAGTGGTGTTGTCTTTTTTTAATGAATGTGTTTCTGATGCCCGCCCCGACCAGCAAAACCTCGGCTTCGCCTCGGTCTTGCAAATGTCGGGCGGGCATCAGACCATCTGTACAATAGCGAAAGTAGCAGACGCCCAAAAAACCAGCTCTCTACGCCGGGCCGAAAGAAAAAACAGTCGGTAATATCGACCGAGCTACCCAAAGCGGCCGACAGAGGCACTACTATCGAGCAGGCCGAAAGAAAAACTAACACTCAAACACAGCTAGCAGACGACAACGCAATTTTATCAATTATTTAACAATTACAGAACGTACTTTTGGCCGGGGAGTAAGAAAAATAGTATACAATACTTGGACCGGAAATTGGATACCCTGGCCGTGCGTTATGACGCCCTCGGCTTCGCCTCGGGCGTCATACCACGCACGGCCCGGAAATCCAATTTCCGGCCCACGTATCGTAATATACTATAAATGAAAAGCCAGATACTAAATATTTGAAATTATATGGAAGTAAAGTATTTGTGAGAGTACCCGAAAATAAAAGAAATTCGAAATGGGATAGAAAAGCTGATTTAGGAATTTTAATAGGTTATGGTGTTACAGGATATAGAGTTTTGATAGGGAATAGAGTTATTACAGCAAGACACGTTGATGTCATAGAAGAAGATATAAAATGCATTGGGGTTAATGATATTGATGAAGGAAACGGAAACAATAATGACTTAATCATTCCAGCTACTTCGACTCTCGAGTCAAGTAGGGGAAGTAAAACTAATTCGGAAACACAAGCTATAAGAGAAAATGAAAATGAAAATTGTAATCAAGGGTTTAATGAAGAAATGGAAAATGTTGAAAATGAAGTAGAAGAAGTACCTGAATTAAGAAGGTCTCAAAGAAATATTAAAAAGCCAGGTAGATTTGATGATAATTTTGTATACAGTGGATGTATTTATGTAAATTATTGTAGTGCAGATAGTCCGGTAAGCTTTAAAGAGGCTATTAAAAGTCATGAGTCTAGATTTTGGCAAGATCCCGTCTGTACGGGAGTAGAGTTTTTGTTAGAAAACCGGAACAAAAAAGAATTTCTAAATGGGATAAGAAGGCAGATATGGGAATCCTATTAGGATATAGTGATGTAGGATATAGAGTTCTATTAAATAATATAATAATAGTTGCTAGACATGTAGAGTTTGTAGAGGAAAGCGTAAAATGTATAGGATTTGATGACGTAGAGTCAAAACATCCATCTTCTTCTACTTCGACTCTCGAGTCATTTAGAGGAGAACAAAATGATCGTGATGATGATTTAATCGATGATAATGTTTTTCAAAGCGCGGATGAAAATAATGAACAGGAACCAAAAGTTGCAAATAAGGAAAAGTTAGAACTATTAAATGTCCCACGTAGATCTACTCGTGATAGAAAAAGCCCAATAAGATATCCAGAGAATATTTCGAATAATATTTATGTAAATTACTGCAGGGTAGATACTCCATATACATTTGAGGAGGCGATGAGTAGTAACGATAGTGAGAGCTGGATAAAAGCTATCGATAAAGAAATAGAAAGTTTAAATGAAAATAAAACATGGGAATTAGTTGAAAAGATACCAAATGAAAAAGTGATAGATGTAAAATGGGTTTATAGTAAGAAATCTGATGATACATATAAAGCGAGATTAGTCGAAAGAGGATTTCAACAGACAAATGTTATTGACGACATATACGCTCCAGTTGCTAAAATGCAAACTTTAAAATTTTTGTTTTCCTTTTGTTGCCAGAATGGCCTAATGATAGAACAGATGGATGTAGTCACAGCATTTTTAAATGGTGAAGTAAGCTCGGAGGTATATGTCGGTCAACCAAAAGGTTATAGCGATGGAACAAACAGAGTTTGTAAATTACGTAAAGCATTATACGGACTACGAGAAAGTCCAAGGGCATGGTATAAATGTTTGGATGAATATTTAACAAAGATAAAATTTAAAAGGAGTAATGTAGATTATTGTTTATATACTCAAGGTGAAGGTATAGATCAAATTGACTTATTAATATATGTCGATGATTTGTTAATTTGTAGTAAGAATAAAAAGAAAATTAAGAATTTAAAAAGAATTTAAAAATGTCTTATCAGGAAAATTTAAGATGAAAGATCTAGGAGAAATTAAAGAATACCTTGGTATTAATATAGAGTATGATTATCGAAATTATGATATGAAATTAAGCCAAACTAAGTATATAGAGTCGTTAGCGAATAAATATCAATTGCAGAATAGTAAATTATATAGCACTCCTATGGAAACAAATCTAAAAATTGAAAAGGCTGAAATGTGCGAGTCAGATATTAAATATAGAAATTTGATAGGTGCATTATTATATATAAGTTCAAGTACAAGGCCCGATATAAGTTATAGTGTAAATTATCTGAGTAGATATCAAAATAGTTATAATGAGACTCATTGGAAATATGCATTAAGAATATTGAAATACTTGTATTTAACTAAAGATTTAAAGATGAACTATAAAAGAAATGTAAATTGCGAAACTATAGAGTGTTATGTAGACGCAGATTGGGCTGGTGATAATGTTGACAGAAAATCCACATCTGGATATGTCATTAAAGTGTTTGGAAATGTAATCGATTGGAAATCGCGAAAACAAAGAACGGTAACAAAGGCTTCAACTTATGCAGAATAAGTAGCCTTATCTGAGGCAGTTAGTGAAGTAAAGTTTATACTAGAGTTAATGAAAAACTTTAATGTGGAATTGATTGATCCTGTAAAAGTATTTGAAGATAATACAGGTGCGATAAATATAGCGAATTATGGAAACTTTACTAAAAACTCGAAGCATATAGAAATACATTATCACTATGTTCATTGAAAGCGTGGAAGAAAAAGAAATTGTAATAATTAAAATTGACTCGAATGATAATGTTGCGGATATCTTTACAAAAGCGTTGTGTAAAGATAAATTTGAAAAGTTCAGAGAATTATTGAATATTATGTAATAAATCATAAGTGTACAATATATATGTAAGGAGGCGTGTTGAGAATAGTATACATTTATATTGTACGCATGGAAATCTATAATAAGTATGTGTCAGCGCGCGACTGTATCGAGAGCGCGCAAGTATGAGTCTGAACGCACACATGTGGATATCCCCTCCCTAGTGTGTGCGTGTGTGAGAAGGTATGTCGAGCAGCGGTGTGCGACGTGCTGCTCTCGCTCTCTACTGACGCACGCTGAGCGGAAACCACCATTGCGCGAGACGCTATGAAGCGCTCCGTTAATTATACAGTCTAAATAAACCAGTCATTCTTTATACTATTAAGATAGTCTTTTCTTTATTTACCATACCTCAACAAACACGAAAAAAAAAAAAACACACACATACAGACATCCACGAAAACAAAAATTTTCAAAAACAACTAATATACACATATTTCATCTTAAAACATCTTTTTGAACATTTTTCTTTTCGAAAATTTTTTTTACCGTCACAAAGCTTCCTCTTTGAGGAAGCAAAAGACATCCTTCGAGCTAGGCAAAATCTGAGTCCCAGAGTTGGAAAGGTCTCGTTGTAAATCGAGAGACAGCGAACGATACGCTGCTCTCTCTCTCTCTCTCTCTCTCTCTCTCTCTCTCTCTCTCTCTCTCTCTCTCTCTCTCTCTCTCTCACTCTCTACTGCCGCACGCTGAGCGGAAAGCACCTTGCGTCAGTCGCTATGAAGCGCTCGGATTACATTTATACTTACAAGGAGAGGCTCTCAGATCCGGATCACAGATTTTGCTCAAACTTTGAGGTTTGTTTTAAGATACTAAAATATGATGAAAGCTCAAATATTAGACCCTAACGCTTTGAGAAACTTGAGTTATCGACAGGTTTAGCTGTATTTGAAATAAATACTGAAAAAAGTGCTCTGTTTTATTTGTTTATTGGTTAAGCTAGAAAAGCTTTATATACGATTGTCAAAGTAGAGAATAAAACTAGAGATTACAAGCTTTAAATTGGTTTTTTTCAGAATTAAAAAATATTAAATATATCCAAAGTTCTGATAGTTTAAAGATAATCAACAAAAAAGCATTTATAAATTGACACGAAGTCGAGCTTTCAGTTTATAATTATTTTGATGCATTTGGTTGCCTAATTTTAAACTGACAGAACTTTGGATGTATTTAATATTTTGTAATCCTGAAAAAAGCAACTTAAAGCTTGTAATCTCTAGCTTTATTTTCTACTTTGACAATTGTATATAAAGCTTTTCTAGCTTAACCAATAAACAAATAAAACAGAGCACTTTTTTCAGTATTTATTTCAAATACAGCTAAACCTGTCGATAACTCAAGTTTCTCAAAGCGTTAGGGTCTAATATTTGAGTTTTCTTCATATTTTAGCATCTAAAATCATACCTCAAAAATTGAGCAACATCTGTGATCCGGATCTGGAAGCCTCTCCTTGTTAGTCTCAATAAACCAGTCATTCTTTATCATTACATTAAATAGTCTCGCCTTAATTTACCCACACCTCAACAGAATTATAGACGCGAAAGTATTTTGCTTCTACAAAATAAAAGAAAAGTATTTTTAACATTACTTTTATATTAATTTCAAGGAAAAACCCTCACCATTCTGCCCGTATCACTTTCAATTGGGGTTTTTAGCTTATATTTCGACTAATAAACGAGCTTTCTTGACTTTATAAGACGCCCGACTCGTTGAAATTTGATAATAGAAACGTGCATAACAATGTAGTGATCATTTTTAAACAATTAAAAACTGCACAAAACGTATATTTTCGATATTTGGAAGCTGGCGACATCGGTTGTTTAAGCTTAATATATGAATTATTAAAAGGAAATTTTATTTTCTTATTAGTTAACTCTCATATAATAAAACCCCAAAAAACACTGTCGGGGGTTCCGACAGAAAAGCTACGGTAGGCAACATGGGCGGAGGAGGGGCGGAGGGGGGGGAGGTTAATTTATGGCAAAATCAAGGCTACGTTGTTTATGGAAGCTCCCATTAATGACTGCATAAACGTGGCAGATTGTAATAATATACTGCATAAATGTGTATAGATATTTTGTATAATTATATTTTGTAATGTATAAAATGAGTAAAATTGTAATTTCCCAATTATAAATCATCATGTGCAGAATAAGGGAAACATCTATAACAAAACCACATTTTAATCATCTTTTCGGTGCACTTGATTTATTTCCTTACTGTTGCTGAGTTAACGTGGCAATTTCGTAACTGTGAACGCAGTGTAAGTAATTTTTCCAAACTTTTTATTAAAGAACGCGGGGGCCGTGACGGCGGATGCTAGTATTTTATATAAGGCATAATGATATTTGGAATAAAATATTAAAAAAAAATGTTACTTACATATAATGTTACCCTTGTGATGGCACCTCCAAAATGGAATACACCTAGAGCACTCGAAAGTGCAATAGTGTGTATTGGATAGGCAGCTCTTCTGAAAGTTAAAAAACTAATTATATGTGCCGTTTGAGCATGGAAACAGCATGAAAAAATTCTAGAACTAATTGTAAATCTAAAATGTAATGTAGTATCGTCCTCATTTGAATTTTGTGAACAATTGAGGTTGTTGGAATATGTGAATGTTTCAAACACCATACATACTGTACACGCAAATACAATGGTATGCGCGTCTCTCCCCTCTCCAGCGTGTATGTAGCTGAGTGGCGTGAGACGCCAGAGAGCAGCGTAGCGCGCATGATCTATATTATATTATAGTCCAGGAAAACTAGCTCGAAAAGGGGCAAAATCTTACCATGATTGTAAACAGCAATGTTTCAGCGGTTTCTTATAGTTTCCGATAGTAGAAACATAATGTATATATTTGCTGCGCGAGAATAGTGAAATTCCATTGTTTCAACAATGCTCAAAGTTGAAAAAACGGTTTTTCGCTTATATATATGCAACTATTGATCTGACAGACAAAAGTTCTAATTAAAAGTTGTAGATATTAAAAATATCTATCGAGTAAGCCGCTTCCCGAAACTATATGTTAATTAATTCATTAGTTATTGCAAATAAACCGTCTAAAATCGTTATTTTTTAAATTATCAATAAAAAATTTAGATTTTGTCATTGAGGCTCGAAAAGTACTTGTAAAGGTAGGTCTTACCTACCTTTATTATCAGCCATTAAGCCGAATCTGAAAAATTATTTTTTTAAGGCTGTACGTTATTAGTTAACAAAAAATTTTTTTTTTTTGACAAGAATTTCTACCTTTTTGAGCAGTCGTACAGAAGTCTGGGAGGGCTCATTTTAATCTTAAAGAGTTGTACATTCATGGCCAAAAAAGACCTAAGCGATTAAACAATTAAAAGTTGCTTAAAAACGCTTTAAAAAATGTGCTCCAAATATTTATCAACTTGGTCTGGCTTGGACGGTCAGACTATTATAGTTAGAAACTTCTGGATTTGATATTCGTAATGTAGGCATTTTTTAAGAAATTTTAAGACCTCAATGGTTGCTCTAGCACAATTAGAAGCTGAGATAATCTTTTTTTTTTTTTAAATCACTGCGGCCTTATATTTAAACATTAAGGAACGAAATATGGTGCTTTGCTAAGTTTGATAGTTGTTCAAATAGTAAACAAATTTTGAATGTTATTTATTTACAACCGCATGCATGGTTGATTGATAAAGACAAACGTTTTTACAGCCATGAGCCGCTCGCAGCAACGGAACGCGCGCGGCGGCTGCTTCGCGGCTGGCGCGCATGCGCGCTACGACTCCGCGCGAGCTTCGCGCGCTCACACAAATTTTCTCGGCTTCTACTAATCGGAATTCTATTATTTTTTATTTTTTGAGCAAAAATCTGTGAGTGCGTTAATTAATATATTAATTTCATTAATAATATCAATTAATATATTATTTCAATGTAATAATATGATCAGAAAGCACTAAAGTTGCATGAATTTTTTAGATATTAAAATCTTACTTGCAATTATAAATTTCTTAATATTATAATAATTAATTATTTCATGAAATAAATATAACGCCTCTGCTATTTGTACGACAGATTTATGTACGCAAAGTATATACATATATAATGGAATATGATTTCTCTAGTCAGATATCAAAACAAAACAAACATCACAGCGAGGTGGTTTGGAACTTATACTCTGGATCAACGCACTATATTTCTGTCGTACAAATAGCATCAGCCTAAATATAATTGTTGAAAATGTACATTACTATATTGCGCGCCCGACACGTAAACATGCGAGCGCGCGACACTCACACACACATACACTATTACGCCTCCCCACCCGAGCCTGATGTAGCATGGGCTCAGCGGCAGCGGCCGTCGCGCGCTTCTCCTTCTTGACTGCCGGACTCCGAACGCTCAGCACCGCGCTTGGCGAGCATGAGGCTCGCGGAACATTAACCACATGTAGTAGTATTTAAGAATAGAATAATAAATACTTCTTTTTTGTATAAAAGAGTTCTCTCCTTCCGATCCAACCTCCAACATGGTAGCAGAGGTCCGTGGTTCTGGATGGTAAGTCCTAAATTCTCTTATCTTCTACATGACTCTCGAGTCGTGTAGAGATAATCAAAGTGCCGCGTAAGTGACCACAGTGCGAAACGTATATAAGAGAGAAAGATTCGAAGCACGAAGGAAAGCTCGAGTCAATTGAAGAAGGCACAGCCCTAGAGGGCAAGCAAGGAGAAGATTCCGAACACGAAGGAACGTTCGAGAACGAAGGAAACAAGATGGAGAAGAAAGACGTGACGATACCGGTGTTTGATGGAGAGAACTATAAGATGTGGGAAAAGAGAATCGGAATGTTTTTGAAATTCAAGGAATGTGATGTAGTGATATCAGGAGAAAAGGCTACAACAGACAAAGAGGCTTGGGAAAAGCAAGATTTAAAAGCGATAAATTTAATATACAGCTCTATATCAGACAAGCAATTAGAGTTCGTGTGTGAAGAAAATTCAGCATACAGAATAATTAAAAAATTCGATGAAATGTATTCGAAGGAGTCTACGGCATTGCAAATTGTGTGCAGAAATCGACTAGAAAAAATGAGATTGGCAAATTACAGTGATTCAGCGTTATTTTTCGGAGAATTTGAAAAGACAGTTAATGAATTAAAAAGCGCGGGTTTAAAAATGAGTGAAAAGGAAAAATTAAATTATATGCTGAACACGTTGCCAGAGTCATACAGTTATATCGGTGACTTAATTGATACGTTGAAAGAAGAAGATCAAACGGCAGACTATATACGCAACAAAATCAAGTTAGCTCAAATGAAAAATCAAGGAGAGTACGGTGAGAAAAGTTCAAACGCATTTACGGCAAAGAAGAAAGAAGGATGTTTCAAATGTGGAAGATTTGGACATTACGCCCGAGCGTGCCAAGATGGCGGCCAAGCGGGACAGCAGAGCGGCACATGGCGAGGCCCGACACGTGGACGCGGTCGTGGCCGAGGCAGAGGAGGAAGGAGCAACTACAATAGAGGGCGCAGCTACTTCCGCCAGCATGGAGAAGAACAGAGCGGCAAGGACGCGGGCGCATGGATAGCGACGGCGCATGCAGCATACAGCAGCGAAGGAAACAGGTTACGTAATTGCGAAATTGAATGGTTACTCGACAGTGGGTGTACGGACCACATAATTAATAATGACGAGTATTTTGAAAAATCTATTGATCTAAAAGAAAATGTCAATATTTATTTAGGAGATAATAGGTTTATAAAAGCAACTAAAATTGGAACAGTTAGAACTTATTTTGAAACTTTCGGTAAATTAAACGAAGTAACAATAAATAATGTGTTTTACGCGAAAGATATGAATATGAATTTAATAAGTCTTGGAAAATTAACTGATAAATAATACGGTAGTCGCGAAAGGAAAAGTCGCAAAAATTATAGAAAACGATAATAAACTCATCGCGATAGCATTTAAAAATAATAGTACGTATAAAATGAAAAGTATTTTGAAATACAGAGAAAAGTCTGTAAATCATAATAAGACTATGAGTTTGAAGGAGAAGTGGCATAGAATGTTAGGACACGTAAACTTTAGCTACTTAAATACGTTGAGTAAACAAAGATTATTAACGGGAATTCCAGATGAATTTGAAAAGGAAATTTTGAAATGCAAAACGTGTATTGAAAATAAAATGAGTAATTTACCGTTCGATAATAATAGAACTAGAGCAAAGGAAATATTAGAAATCGTGCATACGGATGTATGCGGTCCTTTTAAAACCACTGGGTTTAAGGGAGAAAAGTATTTCGTTACATTTATAGACGATTATAGTAAAATAGCAAGAATTTATTGCATAGAATCTAAAGATAAAGTTTTCGAATGCTTAGTTCAATTTGTAAACGAAAGCGAAAATTTAACGGGAAAAAGGATTAAAATACTAAGATGCGATAACGGAAAAGAATATATAAACAATCGGATTAATAAATTTGTTAATGAAAAGGGAATTATTTTGAACAATTGTCCGGCATATGTACACGAATTAAAGGGTACGGCGGAAAGGTTTAATAGGACAATAATGGATATGTCACGTTGTTTACTAGATGAGGCAAAAGTACATAAGTGTTATTGGCCTGAAATAGTTTGCGCGGCCGCGTACTTAAAGAATCGAACGTTAGCAAACACAATAGAGAGAAAAACACCGTACGAGATATTTTTCAAAAGAAAACCAAATGTTGTTAACTTACGTTTATATGGCAGTAAAGTCTTTGTTAGAATACCAGAACAGAAAAGGTTTTCTAAATGGGATAAAAAGGCAGATATGGGAATTCTATTAGGGTATAGCGATGTAGGTTATAGAGTCTTAATAAATAACAAAATAGTAATAGCTAGACATGTAGATATAGTTGAAGGAAATATTAAGTGTATCAATCTCGATGATGATGAGCGTGAATCTAATAATTTTCCTTCTACTTTTAAATGACTCTCGAGTCATTTAGAGGAAAGGATAGCGATCTCGAAGACGATGATGTTTTCAAAAGCGAAAATGATATGAATGTACAAGAAAGTAAAACAAAACAAAAAGAAATAGGAGATAAAGAATTAAATGTACCGCGTAAATCCACTCGTGATAAAAAAAGTCCTGTAAGATTCCCAGAATCAGAAAGTTATAATATTTTTGTAAATTTTAGTAGAGTAGATACGCCTTGCACATTTGAGGAGGCGATAAATAGTTAAGATCGTAAAAATTGGGAAAATGCAATGGAAAATGAAATCGAGTGCATTAATAAAAATAATACTTGGAAATTAGTTAATCGAGTACGTGATAAAAAAGTCTTAGATGTAAAATGGGTTTATACGAGAAAATCAGACGATAGGTATAAAGCTAGGTTAGTTGTAAGAGGTTTTCAACAAACAGATGTAATTGATGACATATATGCTCCAGTTGCTAAAAATCAAACTTTAAAAATTTTATTTTCATATTGTTGTCAAAATAGTTTGAAAATTGAGCAGATGGATGTCGAAACTGCCTTTCTGAATGGTAAAGTAACTACAGAGGTATATGTCAATCAACCTAAAGTTTATGATGATGGAACGGATAGAGTGTTAAAATTAACAAAAGCGCTATATGGATTAAGAGAAAGTCCCAGAGACTGGTATGAGTGTTTTCATGAATATATTACTGTTGAGGTATGGTAAATAAAGAGAAGACTAATCTAATAGTATAAAGAATGACTGGTTTATTCAGACTGTATAATTAACCGAGCGCTTCATAGCGTCTCGCGCAAAGGTGCTTTCCGCTCAGCGTGCGGCAGTAGAGAGAGAGCAGCGTATCGTTCACTGCCTCTCGACTTAGGTGCTTGCTCACGCACACACTATAGGAAGGGGAGAGGTACATGTTTACGTCTAGGCCCATACGACATTGCGCGCTCTCGATACAGTCGCGCGCTCACACATACCTACTAATATTCTCATGCGTACAATATAGAAAACGCTCAAATCGCACTAACTCTGAGTGGAAAATGGTTTTTACACATCAAATTTTCAGTATTTGAATTATCACATTTTTCGCTCTGGTGAAATTATAAGGCTCTCCCGAGCAGCGGTCGTGCCTAATTAAGAATTTAAAAAGAATTTAAAAATGTCTTATCAGGAAAATTTAAGATGAAAGATCTAGGAGAAATTAAAGAATACCTTGGTATTAATGTAGAGTATGATTATCGAAATTGTGATATGAAATTAAGCCAAACTAAGTACATAGAGTCATTAACGAATAAATATCAATTGCAGAATAGTAAATTATATAGCACTTCTATGGAAACGAATCTAAAAATTGAAAAGGCTGAAATATGCGAGTCAGATATTAAATATAGAAATTTGATAGGTGCATTATTATATATAAGTTCTAGTACAAGGCCCGATATAAGTTATAGTGTAAATTATCTGAGTAGATATCAAAATAGTTATAATGAGACTCATTGGAAATATGCTTTGTGAATACTGAAATACTTGTATTTAACTAAAGATTTAAAGATGAATTATAAGAGGAATGTAAATTGCGATATTATAGATTGTTATGTAGACGCAGATTGGGCTGGTGATAATGTTGACAGAAAATCCACATCTGGATATGTTTGTTGGAATATGTGAATGTTTCAACACTCAATACGCTGTACGCTAAGATACAATGGTATGCGCGTCTGCCGAGCGACGGCGGACGAAACACACACATGCGTATCTCCTCACTCCTGCGTGTATGTATGAGAGTTGCGTGAGACGCGAGAGCAGTGTAGCGCTCTTAGGTTATTCCTTTTTCCGCTCCTGACTGTGATGTAAGATACACGTGCTGACGGGCTTTTGCCACCAATAAACCATCTTTATTATTATTGCCAAAGAATTGTTCCTTACTTATTTACCACCTAATCTCAACGATGTTATTAAAGTGTTTGAAAATGTAATTGATTGGAAATCGCGAAAACAAAGAACGGTAACAAAGGCTTCAACTTATGCAGAATATGTAGCCTTATCTGAGGTAGTTAGTGAAATAAAGTTTATACTAGAGTTAATGAAAAACTTTAATGTGGAATTGATTGATCCTGTAAAAGTATTTGAAGATAATACAGGAGCGATAAATATAGCGAATTATGGAAACTTTACTAAAAACTCGAAGCATATAGAAATACATTATCACTATGTTCATGAAAACGTGAAAGAAAAAGAAATTGTAATAATTAAAATTGACTCGAATGATAATGTTGCGGATATCTTTACAAAAGCGTTGTGTAAAGATAAATTTGAAAAGTTCAGAGAATTATTGAATATTATGTAATAAATTAAAAGTGTACAATATATGTATATGTAAGGAGGCGTGTTGAAAATAGTATATACATCTATATTGTACGCATGAGAATATTAGTAGGTATGTATGTGTGAGCGCGCGACTGTATCGAGAGCGCGCAATGTCGTATGGGCCTAGACGTAAACATGTACCTCTACCCTTCCTATAGTGTGTGCGTGAGCAAGCACCTAAGTCGAGAGGCAGTGAACGATACGCTGCTCTCTCTCTCTACTGCCGCACGCTGAGCGGAAAGCACCTTTGCGCGAGGCGCTATGAAGCGCTCGGTTAATTATACAGTCTGAATAAACCAGTCATTCTTTATACTATTAGATTAGTCTTCTCTTTATTTACCATACCTCAACAGATGCTTCCGAAAATATTTATACAAGTTTAAATACGAGGACTCACCAGAATGCCCAACATGTCATGGAATAGAGGAGAACGCAAGGCATGTGATCTTCGCATGCCCTAGATTTGAATTGCAACGACGAAAGCTTGAAAGCGCACTCGACGAGGCGACAACACCAGAGAATCTAGTTCAACAGATGCTTGCATCAAAAGCGGCATGTCATACCACATCAGACTTTGCCAAGGAAGTCATTGAAGAGCTGCAAAAAGAAGAGAAGAAGAGGAACGAGCAGCGCGCAAAAAGTACGGGGCGACATGCTATGGAACAGCAAGCTCCCTACACTGATGCAGAGGAACGTAGGTGTTTAGGTTGAGCTCAATCTTCCTCATCCGATGCGGAGGAACGTAGGCTCTGGGGTTGAGACTATCCATAGGATAGCAAGGCACCAGAATTCTGCAAGTACTCCCCTGCCCTGGCGGACTGGTAAAAGACATTGGGTTGAGCCCAGACTCCTTCACCCGATGTAGAAGAACGTAGGTATCGAGGTCGAGACTGTCCAGAGGATGACCGAACGATGCCGAAAGACGAAGACGGGCGGACGATGCTGAAAGAAGCAGACTATTTGATGCCGTAAGAAGAAGACGATAACACAGAAGAAAAGAAGAAAGCAAGCTATCCCGAACATCCAAACAATTAACAGCATTTGGAGGACGTAGGGAAGAACGTCAAGAAGGAAGAGCTAACCCAGCTAACGCCTCCCCCGTGAAGTACTACCTAACGGTAGTTCCGCGGGGGAAAATGGCGAAAGAGGAGGAGGGGTTTTAGTTGGTACGTTCCTCCGCTACTCCATGCTGAGGGGAATCCGCCACAACGTCTTTCGAAGATTTCCCCTCCTCCCCGAAAAAAAAAAAAAAACACACACACACACACACACACACACACACACACACACACACACACACACACACACACACACACACACACACACACACACACACACACACACACACACACACACACACACACACACACACACACACACACATCCACGAAAACAAAAATTTTCAAAATCAACTAATATACACATATTTCATCTTAAAACATCTTTTTGAACATTTTTTTTTTCGAAAATTTTTGTCACCGTCACAAAGCTTCCTCTTTGAGGAAGCAAAAGATATCCTTCGAGCTAGGCAAAATCTGAGTCCCGGAGTTGGAAAGGTCTCCTTGTAAGTCGAGAGACAGTGAACGATACGCTGCCTCTCTCTCTCTCTCTCTCTCTCTCTCTCTCTCTCTCTCTCTCTCTCTCTCTCTCTCTCTCTACTGCCGCTCGCTGAGCCGAAAAGCACCTTGTGCGAGTCGCTATGAAGAGCTCGGATTACTTTTATACTTACAAGGAGATGATCAGGGGTGCGGGTCCTGGATTATGATACAAAAATTCAGGGCTGTTCTATGGCATAAATAATGAAGTACGTGTCTCAGGATTTCATCGAATAGGCCCTGTTTCCTGAATTAAAAAATAATAAGCTTTATTTATTTATTATATAGCTTTATATGCTTAAGTAATTATTCAATTATTTTAATAACACTTTATTCATGCAAATTTAATTTTACTTACATAATACATTTTTCACAATACACTTTTGGAGTCAAATATGCACCAGTATCCATTAATTTAAGCATTAATTTAATATAATCTTATTAGTTCACCTGCAATTATTGTTTCTCGCTTCTTCTACTCTGGAATATGCTTGATACTCTTGAGTTAGAGCTAGTATTGGAATTCTTGCGTACTGCTTCGATTTTAAAAGAATATTTAATTGGTCCTAGTTTTATAAATATCCTCAATCCAACATTGGATCCATACTTTTAATAGTACCACAGGATCATAAATGAAAAAGTCTTTGTACGATAAACCTGAAATTAATTACAAAGAATCAAGAACTTTATTTATATAATTTTGTTTTACAAACCGTAATGGAAATGGAAAAAGTATATAAATGTAAATGAGTGTATATTTATTTCAATAAATTTGTATAAATGTAAATAAGTGTATATAAATGTTTTTATCGGATTACGCATTTATTTATATACATTTTTTTACATAAATTTACTCCTATTTACATTTATATATTTTGTATTTTTACACATTAGACAAAACAATTTTTGAAATGTATATGTATATTTATAAATGTATTTATATATATATTGTTTTACATTTATGTACATTTATATACACTTTCATAAAACTTTCAAAAAAAGTCTTATATAGCGCAAATAAAAACAAAATATATAAATGTATATAAATTATATAAATGTATACATCTGTAAATTACTCTAAATAAGTGTATTTACAGAAATAAAAATGTTCCATGCAATTATTCAAAATGTAAACAAAATTCATGTATGTATATAAATAAGTGTAAATTTTCATAAATAAACGTATATAAATGTAAAAATTGTTCCAATTACAACTTTTATATATATATATATATATATATATATATATATATATATATATATATATATATATATATATATTTACATTTCTATACGTTTGCCATTTCCATCGAGGAGGCTGTAATTAATAATTATATACTTAATACTTATCTGATAGAATAAGGTTAGAAATATCTTCATCCTTTTTCATTGAAAATCCTCTTTACTGCACAAGAATTGTTTCCCTTTACCCCTATTCAAATTTGCGTAATTTGAAACCCTCGCAAAACTTTATGCAGCAAATAATCTAATAAAGATTTTTGTAATGATAAGACTGGAGACTGGAGTCACTGTATATACTTGACTATATACACAAAAAGTAGTCTACTCTATATTCGTGGTTAAGGGTATTCTACAGACGTATAAAACGTTGGCTATCCTATGCATGCGATTGGTCGACACGTTTGACTAATCAATTTCGCGATCTTTTTGAAAAAATTCGCAAAAAAGTTGTTATTGTTTGCTAACCATAAGCTGCAAAGACACTTGGATACCTTTTGATTTCTTCTCGAATATATTTTATTATAGTTACAGTTATTTTATTTTATTAACATATTATTTTTCCTTATATTTATTTTATTACGTATTTGTCGGTATTTGTTCAGTAGTAATATTGAATTATTATTTTTTACATCATTTCATTATTATATTTATTTTAATTTTTACTTTATAGTTTTATTGATTTATTTCTATTTACAATTAATTTTCTGGATTTATTTTTGCTTTATATTTTAGTATTTAAGTTAATTTATTTAATTTAATTTATTATAAACTAATCATTTAAAGTTATAATTCTAGATTTTTACTTTATTAATTTTGAGGTTTTTTTCTAACTGCAAAATGGCTAATAATGAGCCTGATGCAAATGATAAAATATGTTCACCTGATTCTTTGACAAAAAAACTTTTTAGTGAAAGTATTCAGGTTTGTTTTGAAATCTTAGAAGGAAAAGGTTTCTTGTTACAAAATAAAATAGATACGCCTTCTTCTGAGGCCCTATAAATAGCCAATTTGTTGATGGATTATTTTGAAAGTTTGAAAATGATAGAAGATGATGAGTTGTTTACTTCAGAAGAACTTGTTGAGTCCAGTGATATTAATGAAGTCTGGTCAGTGACTCGAAATGAAGAAACTGAACATCCAAGCGAACAATCAAGTACTACGGAATCTGGTAATTACGATTTCTATTAGAAATGTGAAATCATTCTAAAAAGTTTTGAAAATAAATCAGTAATTTTGTATTTGTTATCAAATATATATAAAAAAAAAGATTTTATTAAATTATTACTATTATGATGTAAATCAAGACTTAAGTAGTATTGAAATAAAAATATATTTAAATATTATATGATTTTAGTTAAAATGATTCACTGATTTCAAAATTTATTTTACTTATGAAATTGCATATTAAAAGATTAAATATTTAAAAAGAATTACTTGTTTTAATATCTTTTAATTATTATGATGAAATACATTTGCTTTTAAATTTGTAGTAGTATAACAACATTGTTTAACGACAAAATTTAATTTAATTTTGCAGAAGAAATTTCAAGTACACAACACTCCTCAAGTGATTTTGAACCACCATCTAAAATCAGTAAATTTGAAACTATTAGCCTTGACGCCAAAATTAAAACCGTAAATATGGCCAGAGAACATCCAAGCTGGTCATTGAAAACATTACAGCATAGGGGATCCGCAGCATTGACACGAAAGGATGAACTGAAAAGATGGGAAAATCATATTATCAAGGGTGGAACACAGTATGACAAATCAAAAGCAATCAAGGATTGGACTTATAAGCGTTTTGTCGAGGCACGAGAGAAGAAAATTCCTGTGCATGTTAGAAACTTGCAGGAGTGGGCAATACAAGCTGCAATGCAATTCAACGATGAAAATTTTACATTTACGGCCTCACAAGCATGGATAACCAGATTCAAGAAAGAATTCAGAATTAGACAAAGGAAAATCACAAGACATGTAAAACCTACTGAAATGAAGTCTCTGGAAAATGTAGTTGCTTCAGCTACTGCTTTTCAAAATGAATGCCGTTTAACAATTGAACAGTATAACAAAGATTATGTACTTAACACTGATCAAATGGGGTGTGAGTATAGAGTCGATGTGTATAGAACCATGGAGCACATAGGCACTAAAAGAGTTGATGCTTTCATTGGAGACATGAATAATGTGACTCACAGCTACACTGTCCAATACACTATTGCTGCATCAGGAAAACTGCTTCCAAAGCTTTTTATATGTTTACAAGAAAAATCTGGTGAATTTGGTTCACGTGTTTCCAAAGAAGTTGAAACACTCTCAAATGAATTTGGAAATGTTTTTGCCATCTGCTCAAAATCTGAGAAACTCTCATCAAATTTATTTGATGTATTCACATCGAATATTTTGCAACCATATGTTGAATCCAATCCATTTTTACTTATTTTAGACAGCTGGGGTGGACAAAAAAATTCTGATTTGTTCCAGAAGTTTAAGGATCAAAATGGCCAGTCTTCATGTACTTTGAAAGTAATTCCTCCTGGATGCACACCCTTTGCTCAACCACTTGATGTTTATTTCCATAGACAAGCTAAACTTTTCATTAAGGAAATTTACAATTGCACGTACTTGATTCAAAAACAAGAGCAATTATCTAGTAGAAAAGACATCATTAAGATTCAATCTCTTGTCCACAATCAACTGTCAGCTCCGATCTTCACTGATATGATTCAATATGCTTGGTATGCATCAAAAATTACTGATAATAGAGAAGTTTTTTTAAATGTGAAACAGGTCTGCTTCTCCGGAAAATCCACAAAAACCAAATGTTCGTGTTCCTCTATGTCCTTCATAAAGTGTTCTTGGTGTAGAAAATTTATTTGCTTTGTGTTGGCGAGCCAACACCTCGACCAGCGAGACGCTGACGTCACCAAGCCTTATAAGGCAATTCACGGCTCGCGCAGGTGCGCAGCCAATCAGCGCTCTCCACGCGGTCCTCTCTCACCGCCCCTTCTTCAACAAAAGGCACGCCGACGGCATTTCACAGCGCCGGCCGGCTCGCCAGTTCACGCGCGACGGCCGAGAGAGACAGCAGCAGCTCACGACTGCACGACGAACAAACGCAATAAAGTCATTTTACCTCCACACGAAACGCTGTCAATTATTTGCGAACCAGCCCACTCCACGATCCATCCACATTCAATACAAAACATTTGGTCCTTCGAGCCGGATCGTGGGAGAAGAGGATGCAGAACAAGAAGAAGCAACTCTTTTCTATCTTCTACGCTCACTCTCGAGTGGCGTAGAGATAGTAATTTTCTTCCCATACAGGTACGCATCAAAAGTGTTCGTGGTCGTGAGTGCCGAATAAGTCGCATGTGCTAGCATGCCGACTTCGCGCGTACGTTGCTGTCTTTCTCTCTCTCGTTAATTCGCCGTCGTGTGTACTCGGAAGCCACCTTCTAAGGCTTCCTAGGGGAAATAGCACATCAATTGCTATTCTCCCACTTCTATAAACGCCTCAGAGTACGTCGCTAACGACTCCAAGACGTTGCCAAGAGCGTGCGCTGTAAAGCCAGCTCTTGAGTCACCGCGTTCGTACGGTGACCGGCAGATATCAAGACACGGACAACCAGCGTGCATTGTACACGCACGGGGTCCACAGCATTCAAGGCACGGAGTACCCGCGTGGCGCCTACACGCTACGGGGCTCACGCCACTCAAGTCAAGGAGTACCCGCGTGGCGCCTACACGCTACGGGGCTCACACCACTCAAATAACGGATTACCCACGTGGAGCCTGCTCGCTGCCACTGCATCAAGCCGCGCGGCGCTCGCCGTGCATTTAGCCAGCTTTCCACGAGGGCAGGAGAGTCGTTTGCAAGAAGACGACAATCAGGACGCGCTACGTCCGGGACATCGCATACGTCATCGTCAGGAGGATTAGGAGGCGGACGAGTCCATCATTCGCCACAGGGGGCGCGCATCAACGGATCAGAGCTGTTCTCGGACGAGTCCATCTTCTTCGCATCTATCGTCGATCCGATTGCGCTTGGATACTTCGTTCTAATACTTGGACACACGTATCGTTCCAATTTGTTTATTTAAAAAATACTTTTCAACTATTGTCTAGTCAAATTAGTGCTTTTTTTTCATTTAATGAAAATTTAAATTTAATTTGAGATTAATACAATTTGATTGAGTTTGAGTTTATTATAAAATTTATTGTAATATCTAACTAGTCTTGAGAAATTGAAGGCAATTATTTGGCCTAGCAAATACTTATGTTAATTGACCTTGCAGTTTATCACTGCCTGCTGATCCATCGTCTCGTCTCCAAATTCGACTGCTGATCTACACCTGGATTCATTGCTGATTCCGTTGCCGACTTCGCTGCATGGTTGCTGAATTCAACGTCGGCAGTTCCTTATCTTCAAGCAGTCAACGTTACGGATCATCAGCTGATTCCACGTGGGAAGTTAACACACGCAGTCAGCGTTGCATCTTCAAGCGCATCTACGTTCATACTAGCATAAGTATTATAACCTAGGCTAAGATTTAGATTTAATAACTCTCACTATTTCTTCTCTCACTCTCGAGTGGTTAAGGATAGTTCTTAATCTAAGTTCACATTGTAAAATCAAGTTTTGCCTCCAACTCTAATTATTTGATTTCAAAATGGAGGGACTACATACTAGACAGTTGTTACTCCAAGCTAAAATTACAAACTCTTTTAAAAATTTCAAATCTAAGGGTAAAGATAACATGACGGAAGGTTACGCGGAGTCATGTCTCGCCGGCCTTGAAGCGAATTATGCGACTTTTCAGTTACATAATGAGTCCATTCTGAAGCTTGAGGTTCTTGATAAAGATCATGTCTATTTTACTTCTAATATTTGTGATTTGGTTGAGGATAGTTTTTATGTCCGTCGAGGAGAATTTCTTGATTACTTAAAGGCTATTAGAACTAGAGATGCAAATCAAGGCTCCTCCAATTCTAATGATGCCCCAGTTGCTACTAGTCCTGCTCATGTAACTAACGTTTCGTTTCAATCTTTACCGAAGGTAGATTTACCTAAGTTTCCGGGGAAATTCTCGGATTGGGAAAATTTCAGAGACGTCTTTCGTTCAGTCATACATCGTCGCGAAGACTTAACGCCTGTTTTAAAATTGCATTATCTTCGCACTCACCTTACGGGTGAGGCACTGGAGAAAATTAAATCTCTTCCAATTGCTGGTGATAATTATGAACGCTCATGGACAACTCTAACCGAGTATTACGAAAATCAACGTCGTATTGTTAGTTCTCATATCTCGGAAATCTTCGCAGTCAAATCTATGAAGTCAGATATTTCTTCGGAAATCAAACGGATTTATAGGGAAATTTTCAATCCCATCGCTAGTCTGACCTCTCTAAATAGAGCGGCTTCGTTAGGTAATGATTTAATTGTTCATTTCACGTTGAATCGTCTTGATTTAAATACGCGTAAAGAATGGGAAAGGCATCTTGGTGATAGTGTTGATCCACCGACTATGGAACAACTTCAAGCCTTTCTTCGGAGTCAAACCCTCACTCTAGCGGCCATCGAAGCTGGTACTAGATCGTCTTCTAATACTAACCCCAAAGCTCAAACCTCTAATTCAAAACCTCGCAAATCAGAGCAAGACAATGCTCAGTCGGTTTTTTCTCATCAGACTTCAACGTCGAATTCCTCAAAAAAGAAATGTTCATTTTGTAATCAATCACATTTTACAAATCGATGTGAACGGTTTCTCAATAAAACGGTTCCTGAACGAAAGGGATTGATTAAATCTTCAAACCTTTGTTACAATTGTTTAGGGACGCACAGCGTTAAAAATTGTACTTCCAACTACCGATGCTTTCTTTGTAAAGCTAAGCATCACACTATGGTGCACTCTGACAACAATCAAGCAATCAGTTCGTTGCAGACTGATCAGATTGACTCAGCGACCAGCACCTCTAGCCCAAACTGTGGCAATTTCGTCATCACAAAAGTTGATGACAAACCTGCTTCTCAAGCATTCATCACAAAAGTTGATGATAAATCTACTTCTCAAGCAGTCTCCCTCAATAGTGGAGAAAGTACTAATTGTACAGGAGTACTTTTAGCTACCGCTAGGGTTAACGCCCTTGGTCCTAACGGAACCAAAATTCAACTTCGTGCGCTGATTGACCCCGGATCTCAAATCTCACTTGTTACACAAGCTATGTGTAACTTGTTATCTCTAAATTGTAGAACCAGTCACACGCACATCCAAGGTATAGGTGAAAAGACAGCTGCTGTTTCCTCTAAAGTAGCGCGTCTTACTATACAACCGCATTTTGATTCAACTTTCTCCTTGGAAGTTGATGGCATTGTTTTGCCAAAACTCTCGTCGTATAAACCTCCCGTCGTAAGAGGTAATACAAATTTCGAATACTTACGAGGGCTGCAACTAGCAGACCCCAAGTATCTCGATCCTTCACGTATCGATATCCTACTCGGTGCTAGCGCTTATGCGCAAATCATTGAAAATCAAATTGTTAAGGGCCAAAGTCTTCAGCCGATAGCACTTAGTTCCAAACTTGGATGGCTCTTGACAGGTAATCTCCCATCCACAACTCCAGAAATAGAGCTAGAATCAATCTCTCTTCATTGTTCAAATACCTGCGAGCATGAAGCCAAACTTTTGGAGCTCGTACAAGATTTTTGGAGGGCGGAGGAGATAGTCAATGACAAAAAATCTTACTCGCCAGACGAACAAGCCTGCGAGGATTTCTATCAGAAAACAACTCGTCAAGATGAAACAGGGCAATATATAGTAAGTCTACCCTGGAAAAATCGTGACCAGTTGAGCTCTGCTCATCTCGAGAACTCTTATTCTGCTGCTTTACGCGCACTGACTCGCCTTGAAGCAAACTTCGCTAAGGACGAGAAACTCAAATTAGCCTATAGTGATTTCATGAAAGAGTACATTGACCTTGGTCATATGTCACTCTCCACAAAATTTGATTCATTTTCTAACAAATCTCAAGCCTTCTTACCACATCATGGTGTGTGGAAAGAAACAAGTACGACGACCAAGTTACGTACAGTATTTAATGGCTCGAGTAAGGCCAAATCAGGTGTTTCGGTCAATGATCTTCTACACGTTGGACCTAACCTTCTTCAGAATCCCGTCGCTTTGATCTGTGCTTGGCGTAGGTACAAGATCGCCCTTTCAGCTGACGTGGAGAAAATGTTCCGGCAGATTGGTGTCGAACAATCTGATCAACCACTTCAGTCGATTTTATGGCGTTTTAACAAGAGTGAACCCATTGAAGTTTATCAATTAACTACCGTGACGTATGGATTGGCATGCTCACCATTTCTAGCCATACGCACTCTTCTTAAATTAGCCGAAGACTATGGCAAAACTTACCCGATTGCAGCTGAAGCTGTTCGATCAGAAATGTATTCTGATAATGTGCTTTCTGGTGCCCATTCATTTGAGGAAGCTTTGCAGAAACAGGACGAGTTAATACAACTCTTTAAGCAAGGTCATCTTAATCTTCGAAAGTGGACTTCGAATAACGCTGAAGCTCTTGCTTATCTACCCGCGAACATGTTAGCTGCCGATTCCATTACATTATTTGCCTCAGATGTATCTGTACCAATTTTAGGTATAGGCTGGCATCCTAATACTGATTGCTTTAGCTTTCACATCGTAGAAGAGCCGATCGAATTGCCCTTCACGAAACGTTCTGTTCTTTCACGAATAGCTCGTCTTTTTGATCCAATGGGATGGTTGGCCCCCATAGTCATTACCGCTAAAATCATCATGCAATCCTTATGGCTACTTAAAGTTGGCTGGGATGAGGAACTTCCTATCGATATTTCAAATCGCTGGCAAACGTGGTTGCAAGATCTTCACCTTATTAGTCACTTAACGATCCCTCGTTGGAGTGGATACACACCACATTGCGAACTTATTGAAATCCACGGATTCGCCGATGCATCTAAGTTTGCATATGGTGCTGTAGTCTATCTGCGCTTAATACAAACACAAGAAGTGATCGTCACCCTTCAAGTGGCTAAGACGCGAGTAGCCCCGCTTAAAACACTAAGCATACCTCGCTTAGAACTTTGCGCTGCGTTGCTACTTGCTCGTCTGGTGAAAACTTTTGTCGAATTTTTCCCCATAAAGGTTAAGAGTACTCATCTTTGGTCTGACTCCGCAGACGTACTCTTTTGGTTGAAAGACCACCCTTCTAGGTGGGGTATTTTTGTAGCTAATAGGTGTTCGGAAATTCACACTCTGTTACCTGACGCATATTGGCATCATGTGCGTTCAGCAGACAACCCCGCTGATGTCATTTCTAGAGGAATTGAGCCTTCAAAACTAGCTTCGCATCGCTTATGGTGGCAAGGCCCCGTTTGGCTCTCAGATACTCATGAACCTTGGTCGAGGTCTCATGACGAGCTCAATTTCAACGTAAATAGTCTCAATCTTCAATCTAGTCACACTCTAGTCGCTAGTAAGAACACTCCAGTTCCTGTCGAGAATACTCCAGAAATTTGGAGTCTCTTTGAAAAGCACTCTTCATTAGATAAGTTGTTAAGGATGGCGTCGTACTACTTCAGATTCATTAATCGAGTCAGCTCAAAAATAGAGCGCACGACATCGTCATGTCTAAGCCGAAGAAACTTGTACCTATCTTCTATTCTCACTCTCGAGTGGTTTAGAGATAGTCATTTTTCTTCCATTCAGGTTATTGCTAGTGAGATTGAGAACACCAGACTTTGTCTGATATATTTAGTCCAAACTGCATATTTTAAGTCAGAATTTCAACAATTATGTAGAACAGGTAAACTTTCGACTAAAAGCCCTTTGTTATCACTAAACCCCATGATAAAAAATAATTTGCTCAGGGTGGGCGGTCGACTCTCTCACTCTCTTCTCGAAGAAGATGCTAAGCATCCTCTTATTTTACCTGCTAAGTGTCATTTTACTACGTTACTAATTCAGGATGCTCATCATCGCACTCTTCATGGTGGTGTTCAATTAACCCTTGCAACACGCAGACGTCAGTACTGGATAGTAAAAGGTCGCGCCGCGGTCAAGAAAGTCATCCGATCTTGCATTGTTTGCACCCGTTACGCCGCTCGAGTGCCCACTCAATTGATGGGTGACTTGCCCAAAGCCCGAGTACGTCACTCTGCAACTTTTGAACGAGCTGGAGTTGATTATGCCGGCCCCATTAATCTGCGTCTAACTAAATCCAGAGGAAAGGGCACGATGAAGGGATACATCGCAATTTTCATTTGCATGGCTACCCGCGCCGTGCACATCGAAGTAGTCGAAGACTACACAAGTGAGGCGTTCATCGCTGCCTTTCACCGCTGCACGGCTCGTCGAGGCCATTGTGAGGCACTCTATTCTGATCAAGGCACAAATTTCGTAGGTGCAGATGCTCTGTTAAAACAGATGGTTAGTTCGTCGGCTTCATATTCTACTCAAATTATAAATTCTCTCGCAAAAGAAGGTACGTCTTGGATTTTCAACCCTCCAAGCGCACCCCATTTTGGTGGCATTTGGGAAGCCGCAGTTAAATCGGCGAAACATCACATGCGCCGAGTCATTGGAGAGCAAGTTCTCACGTATTCTGAACTCGCCACACTCATGTGACGAATTGAACTGTGCCTAAATTCTAGACCATTAACAGCACTCACTGACGATCCAACTGACCTTGATTTTTTATCACCATCACATTTTCTCATTCAACGATCTTCATTTACAGTTCCGGAAGGAGATGTCACCAACGAACATGTTCCAGCAGGGAAGCGCTGGCTCCTAATCAGCCAGTTGGCCCAGCACTTCTGGCAGAGGTGGTCTACGGAGTACCTGTCGGCTCTGCAATCTCGCAGGAAATGGACACAGCCAACGTCTCCAATAACCGTGGGCGAAATAGTGCTCGTTCGAAGCGAGCTCACGCCTCCAGCCAAGTGGCCCCTCGCCAGAGTTACCGCCGTCCATCCAGGGAGTGATAGAATCACACGCGTGGTCGACGTCCGCACGGCCACCACTACGTTGCGTCGCCCCATCGCCAAAATTGTTCGCCTCTTACCAAAGGAAGAATGAGGCCCGTTCGTCAGTTGACGAAGGTGGGCGGAATGTTGGCGAGCCAACACCGCGACCAGCGAGACGCTGACGTCACCAAGCCTTATAAGGCAATTCACGGCTCGCGCAGGTGCGCAGCCAATCAGCGCTCTCCACGCGGTCCTCTCTCACCGCCCCTTCTTCAACAAAAGGCACGCCGACGGCATTTCACAGCGCCGGCCAGCTCGCCAGTTCACGCGCGACGGCCGAGAGAGACAGCAGCAGCTCACGACTGCACGACGAACAAACGCAATAAAGTCATTTTACCTCCACACGAAACGCTGTCAATTATTTGCGAACCAGCCCACTCCACGATCCATCCACATTCAATACAAAACACTTTGAATGTTTTTATGTTAAATATCATCCAAATGAATGTACTATGTATAAAAAATAAGTTCTTGATTTTAAATGCGTTGTTTGTAAATTCTTCCATTAATCGTTATGTTTTGTACTAAAAATTAAAATTTATTATTAAAGTAAAGTATTTTAAATATAAACAATGTGTATTTTATACTATGTATACCTACCATCTTTGTTAAAAATCATTCATGAAACAGTTAAACACGTGCAGGAGTGATTTTCATTTTCCAAGAGTAAATTCTTTATTTATAATATATTTGTGCCACAATTAATTTTCCTAGTGTTAATAAAATAGTTCCAAAAATCAGTTTATCTCTAACCAAACAAATATCAAGAACATCTCGTTGAAAAAAAGAAGATTAATCTAAAAAATAAAAATAAACACAAAGTATCGAGTTTTCCTTAATTCTAGAAGAAATCAATTTTCTTTAAATACTTATCTGACGTGCTCTTTTTATTAGTATTCTTATCTATTTAATTATAAGTGATTATAAACAGAATTGTACAAATGCAATACACGTGTGGTATAAAGGAACGGTGACAGCTGAGAGCTGACCAGCTGACAACGGTGAGCGGTGTGGTGTATTAGTTAGGCTGAAATCACATGGTGCAGCCTAAAGCCGCGGCATAGCGAGGTTGTGTCATGGAGACAGCCAATCAGAGGTCAGCCTCACTGGTCACTGTAGACACTGTATTGTCTGTAACTGTGTATACTGTATATAGTGTTTAGAGTAGTATACGTTAAGAGTTATACGCCAAAAGATATCGCTAGTTCCCTTGATTAATGAAAATGACATTTTTCTGCATAAAGTTTTGCGAGAGTTTCAAATCGCGCAAATTTGAATAGGGGTAAAGGGAAACAATTCTTGTGAAGTAAAGAGGATTTTCAATGAAAAAGGATGAAGATATTTCTAACCTTATTCTATCACATAAGTATTAAGTATATAATTATTAATTACAGCTTCCTCGATGGAAATGGCAAATGTATAGAAATGTAAATATATATATATATATATATATATATATATATATATATATA
Organism: Torymus aiolomorphi; assembly: GCA_036365515.1. Lineage (NCBI taxonomy): Eukaryota > Metazoa > Arthropoda > Insecta > Hymenoptera > Torymidae > Torymus > Torymus aiolomorphi. The sequence goes on along the minus strand of CM070873.1, from coordinate 11,870,125 downwards.
TATATATATATATATATATATATATATATATATATATATATATATATATAAAAGTTGTAATTGGAACAATTTTTACATTTATATACGTTTATTTATGAAAATTTACACTTATTTACATACATACATGAAGTTTGTTTACATTTTGAATAATTGCATGGAACATTTTTATTTCTGTAAATACACTTATTTACAGTAATTTACAGATGTATACATTTATATAATTTATATACATTTATATATTTTGTTTTTATTTGCGCTATATAAGACTGTTTACGATTCATATGCTTTCTAAAATGTAACGCGGCAGCGAGTATTGTAAATGCTACACGCGAGACACTTACATACACTTACGCTCACTTATACACTCAACCTACACTATATGTGTAACAAATCTATGACTTGTATACCCGTTACACTATACACTGCGCGAGCTATTCTATTAATAGCCTGCGCTCCCCACTCTCGCGACTTTCCAGTCGTCGCGGTTCTCGCGGAGCTGCTCACGCGCCGCGATTTCTCCAGTACCTAATCGGCCGCTAACCAGTACAAAGCGCTCCCGATTATTCGCCAGCAATAAAACCGCCAGTTCTACCAGACAACTTTTTTATTATTTGACGCCGCCCCGATTCTCTTCCCACGCTATCCTCAGTGTAACTGATCCAGCATTCCATATCGTTCGAAACAAAGACTTTTTTTGAAATTTTTATGAAAGTGTATATAAATGTACATAAATGTAAAACAATATATATATAAATACATTTATAAATATACATATACATTTCAAAAATTGTTTTGTCTAATGTGTAAAAATACAAAATATATAAATGTAAATAGGAGTAAATTTATGTAAAAAAATGTATATAAATAAATGCGTAATCCAATAAAAACATTTATATACACTTATTTACATTTATACAAATTTATTGAAATAAATATACACTCATTTACATTTATATACTTTTTCCATTTCCATTATGGTTTGTAAAACAAAATTATATAAAGAAAGTTCTTGATTCTTTGTAATTAATTTCAGGTTTATCGTACAAAGACTTTTTCATTTATGATCCTGTGGTACTATTAAAAGTATGGATCCAATGTTGGATTGAGGATATTTATAAAACTAGGACCAATTAAATATTCTTTTAAAATCGAAGCAGTACGCAAGAATTCCAATACTAGCTCTAACGCAAGAGTATCAAGCATATTCCAGAGTAGAAGAACCGAGAAACAATAATTGCAGGTAAACTAATAAGATTATATTAAATTAATGCTTAAATTAATGGATACTGGTGCATATTTGACTCCAAAAATGTATTGTGAAAAATGTATTATGTAAGTAAAATTAAATTTGCATGAATAAAGTGTTATTAAAATAATTGAATAATTACTTAAGCATATAAAGCTATATAATAAATAAATAAAGCTTATTATTTTTTATTTCAGGAAACCGGGCCTATTCGATGAAATCCTGAGACACGTACTTCATTATTTATGCCATAGAACAGCCCTGAATTTTTGTATCATAATCCAGGACCCGCACCCCTGATCATCTCCTTGTTAGTCTCAATAAACCAGTCATTCTTTATCATTACATTAAATCGTCGGCTTAGTAAAAAAAAGCCGACACGTCGATTTTCGGTTGGAAAAGCCGACACGTCGGTTTTGCGTTCGAAAAGCCGACACGTCGATTTTTGCTTCAAAAAGCGGACACGTCGATTTTAGTTGAAAAAGGGCATAGTTCGGGCCCGAGTTTAAATTACTATTATTCGAGTTGAGATCTACTGACACTGGATAATCATCTGGCTCGTTCAGTACTTTATTTATATGTATTTTCTGATATAGTTTTTTCAATAATACATTTATCAAATTAATATTTTATAATAGAGAAAAACATTCAGGCCCGACGAAATTTTCCAACCGAAAATCGATGTGTCGGCTTTTTTTACCAAGCCGACGAAATAGTCTCTCCTTAATTTACCCACACCTCAACAGAATTATAGACGCGAAAGTATTTTGCTTCTACAAAATAAAAGAATAGTATATTACTAACGCGGGCGGAAGAGGATTATTTACCTCATGAGACGTTTTTCGGCCGAGCGAAGCGAGGTCGAAAAGTCGCATGAGGTAAAAATTCTCTTACGTCCACGTTTCAGTAATGTATTTTTCCGTCCGAGACCGCAAAATGACATTTAAGATGGCATTTTGAGGTTAAAGGGCGGAAAAAGTATTTTTAACATTACTTTCATATTAATTTCAAGGAAAAACCCTCACCATTCTGCCCGTATCACTTTCAATTGGGGTTTTTAGCTTATATTTCGACTAATAAACCAGCTTTATTGACTTTATAAGACGCCCGACTCGTTGAAATTTGATAATAGAAACGTGCATAACAATGTAGTGATCATTTTTAAACAATTAAAAACTGCACAAAACATATATTTTCGATATTTGGAAGCTGGCGACATCGGTTGTTTAAGCTTAATATATGAATTATTAAAGGGAAATTTTATTTTCTTATTAGTTAACTCTCATATAATAAAACCCCAAAAAACACTGTCGGGGATTCCGACAGAAAAGCTACGGTAGGCAACATAGGTGGAGGAGGGGCGGAGGGGGGGGGGAGGTTAATTTATGGCAAAATCAAGGCTACGTTGTTTATGGGAGCTCCCATTAATGACTGCATAAACGTGGCAGATTGTAATAATATACTGCATAAATGTGTATAGATATTTTGTATAATTATATTTTGTAATGTATAAAATGAGTAAAATTGTAATTTCCCAATTATAAATCATCATGTGCAGAATAAGGGAAACATCTATAACAAAACCACATTTTAATCATCTTTTTGGTGCACTTGATTTATTTCCTTACTGTTGCTGAGTTAACGTGGCAATTTCGTAACTGTGAACGCAGTGTAAGTAATTTTTCCAAACTTTTTATTAAAGAACGCGGGGGCCGTGACGGCGGATGCTAGTATTTTATATAAGGCATAATGATATTTGGAATAAAATATTAAAAAAAATGTTACTTACATATAATGTTACCCTTGTGATGGCACCTCCAAAATGGAATACACCTAGAGCACTCGAAAGTGCACTAGTGTGTATTGGATAGGCAGCTCTTCTGAAAGTTAAAAAACTAATTATATGTGCCGTTTGAGCATGGAAACAGCATGAAAAAATTCTAGAACTAATTGTAAATCTAAAATGTAATGTAGTATCGTCCTCATTTGAATTTTGTGAACAATTGAGGTTGTTGGAATATGTGAATGTTTCAAACACCATATATACTGTATACGCAAATACAATGGTATGCGCGTCTCTCCCCTCTCCAGCGTGTATGTAGCTGAGTGGCGTGAGACGCCAGAGAGCAGCGTAGCGCGCATGATCTATAGTCCAGGAAAACTAGCTCGAAAAGGGGCAAAATCTTACCATGATTGTAAACAGCAATGTTTCAGCGGTTTCTTATAGTTTCCGATAGTAGAAACATAATGTATATATTTACTGCGCGAGAATAGTGAAATTCCATTGTTTCAACAATGCTCAAAGTTGAAAAAACGGTTTTTCGCTTATATATATGCAACTATTGATCTGACAGACGAAAGTTCTAATTAAAAGTTGTAGATATTAAAAATATCTATCGAGTAAGCCGCTTCCCGAAACTATATGTTAATTAGTTCATTAGTTATTGCAAATAAACCGTCTAAAATCGCTATTTTTTAAATTATCAATAAAAACTTCAGATTTTGTCATTGAGGCTCGAAAATTACTTGTAAAGGTAGGTCTTACCCACCGTTTTTTAAGGCTGTACGTTATTAGTTATTAGCAAGAAATTTTTTTTTTTTACAAGAATTTCTACCTTTTTGAGCAGTCGTACAGAAGTCTGGGAGGGCTCATTTTAATCTTAAAGAGTTGTACATTCATGGCCAAAAAAGACCTAAGCGATTAAACAATTAAAAGTTGCTTAAAAAACGCTTTAAAAAATGTCCTCCAAATATTTATAAACAATAGGCTTGGACGGTCAGACTATTATAGTTAGAAACTTCTGGATTTGATATTCGTAATGTAGGCATTTTTTAAGAAATTTTAAGACCTCAATGGTTGCTCTAGCACAATTAGAAGCTGAGATAATCTTTTTTTTTTTTAAATCACTGCGGCCTTATATTTAAACATTAAGGAACGAAATATGGTGCTTTGCTAAGTTTGATAGTTGTTCAAATAGTAAACAAATTTTCAATGTTATTTATTTACAACCGCATGCATGGTTGACTGATAAAGACAAACGTCTTTACAGCCATGAGCCGCTCGCAGCAACGGAACGCGCGCGGCGGCTGCTTCGCGGCTGGCGCGCATGCGCGCTACGACTCCGCGCGCGAGCTTCGCACGCTCACACAAATTTTCTCGGCTTCTACTAATCGGAATTCTATTATTTTTTATTTTTTGAGCAAAAATCTGTGACTGCGTTAATTAATATATTAATTTCATTAATAATATCAATTAATATATTATGTCAATGTAATAATATGGTCACAAAGCAGTAAAGTTGCATGAATTTTTTTAGATACTAAAATCTTACTTGCAATTATAAATTTCTTATTATAATATCAAGGAGCACGGGAGCGCTCCGAAGGCAAGTATAGACGAAGCCTGAAGGACGCCCCGTGCTATTCATTCTTTGAAATAGATTTATATTAACTCAAAAAAAATAACAACATACTCTATATTGTTATACTATGCTGCACAAAAAGTTTCATACAGAAAGATGTTCTCGTATTAGAGATATTAAATAGTGAAAATTTTTATGTCTGGTATCGGATTCTAAATTTTTCATTCGATCTGACTTCCGGTTCTTCCGACTTCGGATTCTTCCGACTTCCGATTCTTCCGACCTCTGCTATATATATACACACACACACATGCGTGGCGGTGGTGCTCGTGTCATCAGTGTATTATTATATTATGGAAATTTGTAATATAATTAATCGAAACTCGTCACTCGGGGATTTTAGGTGTCGCTGAACACGAATATCGCGACGGCAATGGTCTACGAGGTTCCTGGTGTCCAGGGTGAACCGTATGAACGCCGTCCCCTAGAGTTTTATTGGAATTTGTAATATAATTAGTCGAAACTGGTCATTCGGGGGTTTTAGGTGTCGCTGAACACGAATATCGCGACGGCAACTGTCTCCGAGGTACCTGATGCCCAGGGTGGACGTTATGAACGTCGTCCCCTAGAGTTTTTTGGGAATTTGTAACATAATTAATCAAAACTTGTTACTTTGGGTTTTTGGTATCGCTGATAACGAATATCGCGAAAACTACGGTCTCTGAAGTACCTGGTGTCCAGGGTGGACCGTATGAACGTCGTCCCCTAGAGTTTTTTGGGAATTTGTAACATAATTAGTCAAAACTTATTACTTTGGGATTTTTGGTATCGCTCAACTCGAATATCGCGACGGCAGCTGTCTTCGAGATACCTGGTGTCCAGGGTGAACCGTATGAACGTCGGCCCCTAGGTTTTTTGGGAATTTGTAAAATAATTAGTCGAAACTTGTTACTTTGGGGTTTTTGGTATCGCTGAAAACGAATATCGCGACAACTACGGTCTCTGAAGTACCTGGTGTCCAGGGTGGACCGTATGAACGTCATTCTCTAGAGTTTTATGGAAAGTTGTAATATAATTAGTCGAAACTCGTCACTCGGGGGTTGTAGGTGTCGCTGAACACGATTATCGCAACGGCAACGGTCTTCGAGGTACCTGATGCCCAGGGTGGACGTTATGAACGTCGTCCCCTAGAGTTTTTTTTGGGAATTTGTAACATAATTAGTCAAAACTTGTTACTTTGGGGTTTTTGGTATCGCTGAAAACGAATATCGCGACAACTACAGTCTCTGAAGTACCTGGTGTTCAGGGTGGACCGTATGAACGTCGTTTTCTAGAGTTTTATGGAAATTTGTAATATAATTAGTCGAAACTCGTCACTCGGGGGTTTTAGGTATCGCTCAACACGAATATCGCTACGGCAACGGCCTCCAAGGTACCTGGGTCCAGGGTGGACCGTATGAACGTCGTCCCCTAGAGTTTTTTGTTTAGTCGAAACTTGTTACCCGGACGTTTTTGGGGTCGCTGAACACGAATATCACGACGACAACGATCTCTGAGATTCCTGGGATCTAGGCTAGACCGTATGAACGTCGTCCCCTGGAATTATCTTAAGTATTAGATCATTTTTACCTGAATTTAAATATATACCTTGTCTCCTAGAATTATTTTGAGTATCACATCATTTTTACCTAAATTTAAATATATTATTCTTATTTATTTAAATATTATAAGAAAGGTGTAAATTCTGGTGTTTAGGACTACAAACTTTGTCCAATGGAGATCATATTTGTTTTTGATTTCGCGCTTTCAATATATGCATGCACAAAAATGCAAAGAAGTGGGTTTGTCTATTGAAAACATAGTTAAAAACGGCTATTAACTATCACTACCAATGCCACAACAATAATCAGGGAGCCAAAAAACCCACGAGTAACGGGTTTCGACTAAAAATGATTGTGAATTACAATAGTCTCATTTAATAGTGTTTTATTAATAATTTCAATATTTTTCCAAATCTCTAGAAAAACAAATTATTTAAGTATTTTCTACTTTATTTTATGAAAAGGAATTCTATTTGAATTATACTAATAAATTTTTGAGTTCTAAATAGTCGAAATTGATTTCTTTCACACGGATACTGAAAGTCAAACCCAAAACCGTTGTGAAATTATTAAACTTGTAGTTTTATACTTAAAAAATATTGTATAATATACTTTTGCTCTTAAAAAGTTGTGAAATCTCTGAAAAAATATTTTTACAAAAGTAAAAACTTATAGGCAAGTATATGTTTGGTTTATTACAGTATAGAATACTCTCTCTCAGTCTCTCTCTTTCTCCCTCCCTCCCTCCCTCCCACTCCCTCCTCAATCTCTCAACATTGGTCAATTTCTGCACCAATAACTTTAACGAGAGCCTGTAAATATTTTTGTAAAACAATCGCAGGAAAACAAATAGTATTGTTAATAAAACTTTCTACTAAAGTATAAAATAAGGCAAGTATCAGTTTTTTCTGTATAATCTATCTCCCTTCCTCTCTCCCTCCCCCCCTCTTCCTCTTACCGTCCCTCTCTCCCTCCTGCCCTTTCCCTCTCGCCCTCTCTTACCCTTCCACTTCTCTCTCAACATCCGTCAAACTGAGTACCAAAAACTTTAATGAGAGCTTAAATATTTATTAAAACAATCAACTCGTTTTTAAAAGATAATTTTTTAAGTACGTTCTAACAACACAATTTGTGTAGTCCTTTTATTTTTTCTAGTCGTATTTATTAAATAAGAATTCTCGACAAATGGTAATATTTTTTTTTTCATAAGTATACAAATAATAATAAGGTTATTATATAAAACTTTCTACGAAAGTATTAAATAAGGCAAGTATTGACGTTTTTTCTGTATAATCTATTGTTCACTGCAAATCAAACAAACGAAAATTGTGAAATCAATATTATCGATAGTCAAACAATGCAAACAACTCTCAGGAACTATTCTACCTATGACTGTTCTCAGAAATGTATTCAAATTTCTTCATCGTTCTATACAAATTATACACAAGAAAGTACTAAAATCAATTATATTGTAGTCAAGTACCCATAAGTTAACTTGAATCAGATAATACAACTTCTCGTACCTACTCAAAAATATTCAGCCAGCAGGCATAAAGTACTCCTTAATGCCCAAGGGGCGTAATAGCTCCCACACTCCTACAAAACTTTAGATCCTACGCACTTAAGGCCCGTGTGGGCAACCATTATTTCAATTATATAACCATCTTTTACTTCTTCGAGTAAATGTATACTGAACACATTATATGTAAGTAGATTAAAATTCTTCATTGGAAATCAAACAAACGAAAGTTATGAAATCAATTAGCGATAGTCAAGTAATGCAAACAACTCTTCGAACCAACTGTATGACTCATCTCTGAAATATATTATTGTGATTTGTTCATTCTTCTATACAAATTAAACACAAGAAAGTACTGAAATCAATTTATTGTAGTCAAGTACCCATAAGTTCAGTCGACTGACATAATAGAACTTTTAGTACCTCGCGTGTAAAATTACATTTTACGTTCACGTTGTAACTTCAAAAATATTCAGTCAGCAGGTATAAAGTACTACTTAACGTCTAACAGACGGAATAGCTTACATACTTCTACAAAACTTTATTGAACCTAAGCACTTTACGCCCGTGTAGGCGAAAATTATTTTATTTCGAAAATTCATAAGAATTTTTTCAGATATTTACGAAAAGTCAAAGCCTATATAAGAAAATGACATATTTACCGACACATCCACATTTTTCATTATTCTTTCTCAATTTTGAAATTTCTATAATATTACGCATCTTGGGAGGACAAGAGAAGTCTAGAGCTGCTCTAGCAGGAGTGGTCGTCCAATCTCCCATGCCTGACATTAAAAATGAATAAGAGAAAGAAACTTACAAAAAAAGACACTTGAGGAATGTAGTTTTGAAAAGAACTTTACGCAGTGTAAATATCAGTGACATAAGTGATTCTGAATCTAGTGAACCAGAACCAGAATTATTATTTTCAGAGATTCACTGCCTTCAGTATGTGATTCTCCGCATACGTTTATATCAGACCATATTGATAGTGATCCTCCAAGTTCTCCTAGTAATAATAATGAATATGCATATGATTCTGAATCATCTATTCCTGATAGTATAGACTATAGATATTCGAGTTCAGATTCAGAAGAAATAGAATTGGGAAGTGATGCTGATGATAATGAAGATTTCTTTTATGACACGGTAGAAGAAAAACATAAGAAATTCATCAGTGATATTCATCTTTTAGTTGTACAACATAATATTGACCAAACAACAACTAATAATTTATTAGAAATTTTACGAAATAACACCGATACGACATTTCCAAAAACTTACCGGACACTGTTAATGTTGTAATATAAGTAAATGTCATGATCTCGCATGCGTATGTGTATAAGTATGAGTGTGTGTGTGGCGCTAGAGTCGCAAGCAGCTAGCGCATAGTAGTGAGCGCCGAGAGCACAAAATGTACTTCCTCACTCTCTCGTCACGGTAGTCAATGCGAGCGGACGTGCGCTCGCACCATGTACAGTATACAAATGTAGCTAACGCATTACAATATATTACTTCAATCTATTAAAACGTGGATACTTTATTTAACCCCCAAACCTCGTATTCCAACATGGTAGCAGAGCGTGGTTAAATTATTTTTTTTATCTTCTATACGGACTTTCGAGTCCTATAGAGATAATGGGGGTGAATAAAACAAAATAAGGTTAAAAAGACCACGTGGGTAAAAGAGTTAATAAAAGTCAAGAACATAAGTGTTAAAATTCAACAATGGAATAAAAGTGAATTAAAGAAAAAATCAAAAGCTACGTAACAAGACGTAAAATTAAAGAGAAAACGTGGTCAGAAAGACGCAAAGTTTAAAGTGAAAAATAATCAGTTTGGAAAACTGGAAAGTGAAAAATATATGCATCAACATAAAATAAAAATTGTTAGCTACCGGAATGCAAAAAGATTTTTTGAATAATAACCATAAAAAAGGTCCGATGTCGATGGATTAAAGAAAAAGTGTGAAAGGGTCACAAAAACGTGGTCAACGCGACACGAAGTTTGAAGTGAAAAAGAATAGATAAAGAACAATTAAAAATAAAAAATATACACATAATAATGAAGCAAAAGTAATAAGCTACCGGATTGTAAAAAGATTTTTACAAAAATAATCGAAAAATAGTGTGATGTCAGCGGATCAAAGTTGACGAGTGAAACACGCCGCAGAGCTCAAGCATAGAGCACGTGCGCGCCATGAGGTTTATACAGTAAACGTAAAGGTTAAACTTACTCATATGAGTGACGAAAGTGAGAGAGTGAATAAACACGTTGTTCCCGATAAAGAATTAAGAAACAAGTGTAGAAAAATATTTCTGAAAGAACTCAAAAAGGTTATTATATTAAAAAGTGAAATTGATAAAATAATAAATATAAAAGAAATCGAAATGGCAAAGCAAGCCAAAATTGAAGACATTGTTATACCAATTTTCGACGGAGAAAATTACTCAAGTTGGAAAATTAGATTGATGATGCTATTGGAGAACAAGGAGTGCAAAGATCCTGCAGTAAGGTTAAAATTGGAAGCAGAAACCGAAGCAGAATGGAAAAAGAAAGATTTAAAAGCTAGAACGATTTTAGTAAGCACAATATCCGACAAACAGTTAGAATACGTAAAAGACTGCACAAATGCTCGTGATATGATAGTTCAATTCGACAAGATATATACAAATAAATCAACGGCTCTACAAATCTTGTGCAGAGGAAAAATTGATGAAATTAAACTAAAAGACTATGATACTGTAGAAGAATTTTTCATACACTTTGAAAAAGCAGTGAATGAATTCAAATCAGCTGGAGGAAAAATTGATGAGTCGGAAAAAATGAGATACTTGTTAAAAACATTACCACCTAATTACAGTTATATCGGTGACTTTATTGATGTTATACCCGAAGAACAAAGGACAGTCGATTATGTTAAATTAAAAATTAAAGAAAAAAATATGACAAAAAATCAAAGTGAAAGAAGAACCAATGTGAGCACTTTCACAACAAAAGCGAAAGGACAATGCTTTAAGTGCGGTAAAATTGGACATCTGCAACGAGAGTGTTGGTATGCAGAGCCAAAAGGTCAAGACAGAGACGGTCGTCAGGAGCAAGAAAGAAGTCAGCGTGGATTTCATCGAGGCAGCAACCGAGGAGGACAACACAGAGGTCGTGGCCGAGGAAGAGGCTACCAGACAAGTCAACAAAGAGGCGAATATTCAAGAAACCCAAGGAGCAGCAGTTCAAGCGATGCACAGGCTTGGGCAACAACAGTGTTTAATTGTGAAGTGGAAAAGTGTAGTGAGAATAGTGCGAATTCGAGCGAAATAAATTGGTTGTTAGACAGCGGCTGTTCCGATCATATTATAAATGATTGTAAATTCTTCGAAAATTATGTAAATTTAGAAAAACATATTGATGTAGAATTGCCCGACGGTAAAATTTTAAAAGCCACAAAAATTGGCAATGTAAAAACAAGTATCAAAGTTATCCATCTGTAATTTTATTATTTTACACAATGTCTAAAATTTTCTTTTTAATAAGTGAATTAAAAAGAAAATTTTAGACATTGTGTAAAATAATAAAATTACAGATGGATAATCATATCCCTATGGACGATGCTGAATTAAACCATGAAATTGCTAATCTAGCTTTAAATAATGAAAATGGTAAGTTAATTATGCTTTATAATATTTAAATATTGAAATATTACGTAAAATCAAAAATAATATCTGAATGTTTCTTTATCAGCTCAAGTGAGAAATGCGGCAGTAGAACCTGCAGCAAATGTAGTTAATAATAATAATGCTGCAAATAACGCCATTGCAAATGCTGTAAATAACGCCGTTGCAAATGATGCAAATAACGCCGTTGCAAATGCACGTAACAATCCACGAGATGGACTGCAAAATCGTGGTGGTGATGTAGCTGGTGCAAATTTACCCGTAGTGGCAGGTAAACACCACAACAATTTTTTGTAAATTTGTAAATATATTTATAAAATGTATAAAGAAAAATATAGAATTCAGTCTCCAAAGTAGAAATAAAATAAAATAATAATAAAAATGAATAATTTGTGAGATAATGTTATTATAATTTGATGTAATAAAATAGTTATATATGAATCTTATACATTTTATATATAATGTAATTATTATTTTATAATTACTTATAATTAAAATATTCCAGGAAACCCAGAAAGACGCAGAAATGCAAGAGGGGGCCAAGAAAACAGGCGACGTTATTATCAACGCAATAATCCTTATGAAAGGAACTTACGAAACATGGCTGGGTTACTCGCCAATATGGTAATGTCCATGAACAGAGAAACGTACCACGAATTACAGGATAGAGCAGCAGAAAGACAAGAAAATAATAAGAGCAGAATAGAAGATGAGAGACATGTAAATGATAATAATGGAGAAAGATAAGATTAACGCAAGACATAAACAAATTTTTTATAAATACAATAGAAAATAACATTAGCAGTTCTGTAATTTTATTTTATGTATAAAATTAATTATAATTATATTTAATAAAACTTTCTAATGTAGCATACTTGTTCGATTTAATTTTGACAAATTCATGAAAATAACCCATAAACATAAAAATATCAATAAAAATGTTGTTCGGAATATGTATTTTAAAAAATATTTAAACTTCTATTTCACTTTGACGAGCAATCTTATTGTATTTATCTTTATTATTTTCAATCATCTGTTTCAAATCTTTTAAAAAATTATCATGATAAAATAAAATATATGGCAGTCTTATTTCATATTTGAGATTATTTTCAACTGATCAGACTGATTTCAAACTTTTAACACATTTTTAAATCATTATTCTTCTCATGTTTTATTCAAATATTATAATAATGGCATATATCATATATTCTAATTCTATTTAATATTATGTTCCTCTGATCAGCCGTTCCAAATACACTACGTGCACTTGTGACATAAAGTTAATATAAAATATCTAGACTTCTATTCGACTTTGACAACTGTATTAGAAATGAATTTCATACGCCATAATTCATCTTTAGCATTGTACAATTCACTTTTTTTTTCCATAACCAGTACTTCTGTTCTTCAATAACAATATCTTGCTCATATATTCACAGAACAGATGGCTCCACTGAAACATTTGGCGCCCCTCACCATAAGCCAATCATTAGTTATAAAATAATAATTTTCAAAACTTGGATTCGTTGAAGTTTTCAATATAAACCACTTGAATTAAGAACCGATCAGACACATCTTACAAAATTAAAAACAAAAGTTTATGAACTAAGAATCATTGAGCCAAAAAAGGTTTCTCGACATTCTTTTATAGTAGAAAATGTAAAACATCTTAATATAATTATTCATTGAATTATCCATGATTGCAACACATCTTGTAAAATTAAAAACAATCAGTTTATGAACTAAGAATTGCTGAGAACTTCTCTGAAACATTTTGACGTCTCCCATCGTGAGAAAATTATAACATTAGATTAACTGAGCATTTTTATTTGTTGAAATTTTCACAACAATAACCTATTATTTTTTCTTTTTTTTGTATTTTAATGTTCATTTGGCATAATCTTTTAATTGGTGTTTAAGTAAATATTTACAACAGAACAGCACTAATATCGACTAAGTTTCTTGAAGTATAGACAAAAATCCTGTTTTTTTAACCAAGGCTTTGACCAATATTTTAAATTCTGATTTTAAGTAGAGGTTCTAAATTACACACTTCATTTAACACATCATACCGCTACTATATTTTAACATAATCTTGTAAAATTAAAAAGAAACACAACCAGTTGATGAATTAAGCATTATTATTATCTGAATCTTGTATAGAAAAAATAAATATATACTAAAACGTCTCTGAAACATTTTGACATCTCCTACCGTGAGAAAATCATAAAACAGATTAACTGAGCACTTTCATTCCTTGAAATTTTCACAATAACACATCATTTTTACCCTTTTACGTATTTCCATGTTCATTAGACATAATTTTTTCATTGGCACTTGAATAAATATGCACAACACTGATATCGGCTAAGTTTTTTAAAGATGACACGATGCTTTCTAAACCAACGCTCAGACCAATATTTCAAATCGGCATCATAAATTATATTGTAGTATATAATTTCAAATCGGCATCATAAATTATATTGTAGTATATATAAAAAATATATATCTACTATACTTCTACTCCATTGAAAACTGTATTTTTTATATATTTCATTTAGAAATTTCGTACGCCATAATTCATCTTTCGCATTTACTATTCTTTTTTCTAATAACCAGTACTTCTGTTCTTCAATAACTCTTGCTCTTTGTATTTCAATAAAATCACTGTTTCTATAATTGGTATAGTAATATTAATGGCACAGTCCTATTCTATTTCACTTAGATTTATATAAATAACACAACCTAACCTAGAATAAAAAAAATAAAATTAACTTTATAATTTTAATTAAACAAAAAAAATTGTTTACATAATGCTGTTTTACCTTACCTTATAAGATTAAATTTTTCTCCTCATAGTTTGATACATCAGCTGCTCATCAAATTTTAATGACTCTGAAAAAATTTTCTTGACTACTTATCTGTAAATAAAAATTTTCACAAAGTATCAATTCTTTAAAAAAATTACTATTTAACATTTAGTCATTTTAATACTTATCTAAAAAATGTTGTTGCCTCATTGATGCTCGTAAATAAATCTTTTATTCTTTTCGTCAGTCGACTTCCTCAGATCTTTGATGATTATTGAAACGAATATATATATGCTTTCTAAACCAACGCTCAGACCAATATTTCAAATCGGCATCATAAATTATATTGTAGTATATAATTTCAAATCGGCATCATAAATTATATTGTAGTATATATAAAAAATATATATCTACTCTACTTCTACTCCATTGAAAACTGTATTTTTTATATATTTCATTTAGAAATTTCGTACGCCATAATTCATCTTTCGCATTTACTATTCTTTTTTCTAATAACCAGTACTTCTGTTCTTCAATAACTCTTGCTCTTTGTATTTCAATAAAATCACTGTTTATATAATTGGTATAGTAATATTAATGGCACAGTCCTATTCTATTTCACTTAGATTTATATAAATAACACAACCTAACCTAGAATAAAAAAAATAAAATTAACTTTATAATTTTAATTAAACAAAAAAAATTGTTTACATAATGCTGTTTTACCTTACCTTATAAGATTAAATTTTTCTCCTCATAGTTTGATACATTAGCTGCTCATCAAATTTTAATGACTCCGAAAAAATTTTCTTGACTACTTATCTGTAAATAAAAATTTTCACAAAGTATCAATTCTTTAAAAAAATTACTATTTAACATTTAGTCATTTTAATACTTATCTAAAAAATGTTGTTGCCTCATTGATGCTCGTAAATAAATCTTTTATTCTTTTCGTCAGTCGACTTCCTCAGATCTTTGATGATTATTGAAACGAATAATATATATATATATATATATATATATATATATATACACACACACACACACCTATTACTATAGAGTCATTCTCTACGGTATGCCTGACACCGATACGACACCGAAATACTATAGGGATGTATATCTATAATGTGTGTGTGTGTGTGTGTGTGTGTGTAGGTCACGTGACAGGAAGTCGCAATACCGGATGAGAGTCTGAAACTATGGAGAAAATTTAGAATCGGAAAGTGGACATAAAAAAATTCAGCTCTCTATATCTTTTAAACGAGATAAACTTTTTAAATAAAATCTTTTGATTTGTGTAGAGTAATGAAATGGCTTTCGATTAAGAGGGATATGTTATATAGTTGAAACTAACGCAATAGGTATATAAGTGCATTGATTTTCTCGTACATCCATTTCAATGTATATCATCGCGCGGTCACTCCTAAGGCTCTTCTATACTTGCCTTCGGAGCGCTCCCGCGCTCCTTGATTCATTATTTTTAGAGACAAAAAGTAATTTATAAAAAAAAAAAAAATGACGTTTCTTTCTCGCGGCTTAACTAGAGTAAAATTAGTATAATAGCTTTGAAATTTTGGTTAAGGTTCGACTTTGGATACCTTTCAGATGAGTACTTTAGGCAAAAGGATTGATCCATAAATTTCAGATATTTTTGATTTTAAAATATTTTTAGACTTTCGTTTTAATCGTAATGTCTCGAGAACGGCATAACGTATCAACTTGAAATTTATAGACAATTTTGTACGAGATATAGGCATTATGTGTGCAAAATCGTCACAAGATCGTTTGATTATTTTTGAATATATTTAACATTGAAAACTTTCCTATTTTAAAAACTAATTTTCATCGTTGCACGATGTATCGAGTAAAATATTTTTAATTGTTTTGACATTTTGTATATACGTAGAGTTTGTATATTTCTTTTCAATGAATTACTTTCGCAAAAGTTGTTGTTCATAACCTCAAGAGACATTTGATGTACAAATATTGTTCACATGTTTGGCAATATTTGTAGAAAATTTTATCAAGATCATATGGATTACATTGTCTATAAATACCAGAGATATACATGGTTAAAATTTTGTTTGCCCTTTTTTCAAATCGTAAATTCTCCAGAACGACTTTATGTATAAACATGAAACTTATAGACAATTTTGTGCGTGGTATAGGCAATACATGTTTTCTTTTTATAATCAAAAAACCTTTTTGAATTATTCGTTATTATTATTTTTTTAGATGGTACAGCCAATATTACTTAATATTATAAAGTTTCCTTTAAAGATTTAGAATTGACCAACATTTAAATTTTTTAATTTTTAAATTGTCTCTACTGTCCCATTTCTTATTAAGGACCATATTTTGGATGCCATGAATGTACTCCCCTCCTCTTCCAGTTGTAAAGTAGAGGAGGTAATTAGTGGTATTGCCAGGCTAGGTCTGTCTTTCACTCAGGTATAAATAAGGCGACCAAGGGTTTAAACGCCACATTCAATATAGCTTTTGGCGAGAAAGCATCTGAGTCTAGGAGTCTCTTCCAACGACGTACTTCATTGCTGCAAGTAATATTGAATAACCGTTAAATTTAAATTTACGAAGAGGATTTTTAAATTTAGAAATGGATTTCATTCCATCGATTACAGCACAGAAGCGAAAAAGACGGGCACTTGACGATAATGAGATAAGTAATGGACGCAATAATGAAAAAAAGGTAAAAACTTCGCATATTCACCAATACTGCCCGTATACCCATAGTATCGAAGTGGATAAAAAAATTAAAATGGTACAAGAAGATTTGAAGCGCTTGGGGGAAGCTTTAGGCATCAAAGCAATACCTCAATCATTACTTCACATGGATGAAATAATTAAAAATAATAGTTGCCCAAGAGCTATTATGAGCTTAACTGAGATGAATAGAGAAATGAAGCAGGAATTGTGCATTTTGGAAATCGAGAGGACTGAAGCTTTAGCACAGAAAAATTTGTATCAAGACAGGAGAATATGGTTAAATCAGCAGAACATTATCATGACGCAAGTCGTATTAAAAACAAAATTTCCGTTTTGGAAGAAAAAATCATTAAAGAAACAAAAATTTAGTTTATTATTAAGTGGTATAATATGTCTATTGGCGAAGGTCCACTATAAAACCTAACGCGCCTTGGGCAGAACCTCCTGGGAGGCGTGGAATACTGCCGAATCTAATGAATACGCACAATTTCATTCAAAATCCTGTTATAATGCTCTTGTTAACTAATCTAACGTAAATATTTATTATGGGGACAAAAAGCTAGTTTTGCGAGCATCGTGTAGCTACTGCAGCACCAAACCTCTTTCTATATACTTTGTCCCACGCACTTTGAATTTCGGAATGGGTAGTTAAAGAATAAACACGAATGTTATTTATAAAAGAATTGTTGTAAGTTCATTCTGACATGAATATATTTTTCGTTATAAAGAATATGGAATACTAAAATTTTTTAAATTTTTATGTATTTACTATTCATTATTTTTAGAGACAAAAAGTAATTTATAAAAAAAAAAAAAAAAACGTTTCTTTCTCGCGGCTTAACTAGAGTAAAATTAGTATAATAGCTTTGAAATTTTGGTTAAGGTTCGACTTTGGATACCTTTCAGATGAGTACTTTGGGCAAAAGGATTGATCCATAAATTTCAGATATTTTTGATTTTAAAATATTTTTAGACTTTCGTTTTAATCGTAATGTCTCGAGAACGGCATAACCTATCAACTTGAAATTTATAGACAATTTTGTACGAGATATAGGCATTATGTGTGCAAAATCGTCACAAGATCGTTTGATTATTTTTGAATATATTTAACATTGAAAACTTTCCTATTTTAAAAACTAATTTTCATCGTTGCACGATGTATCGAGTAAAATATTTTTAATTGTTTTGACATTTTGTATATACGTAGAGTTTGTATATTTCTTTTCAATGAATTACTTTCGCAAAAGTTGTTGTTCATAACCTCAAGAGACATTTGATGTACAAATATTGTTCACATGTTTGGCAATATTTGTAGAAAATTTTATCAAGATCATATGGATTACATTGTCTATAAATACCAGAGATATACATGGTTAAAATTTTGTTTGCCCTTTTTTCAAATCGTAAATTCTCGAGAACGACTTTATGTATAAACATGAAACTTATAGACAATTTTGTGCGTGGTATAGGCAATACATGTTTTCTTTTTATAATCAAAAAACCTTTTTGAATTATTGGTTATTATTATTTTTTAGATGGTACAGCCAATATTACTTAATATTATAAAGTTTCCTTTAAAGATTTAGAATTGACCAACATTTAAATTTTTTAATTTTTAAATTGTCTCTACTGTCCCATTTCTTATTAAGGACCATATTTTGGATGCCATGAATGTACTCCCCTCCTCTTCCAGTTGTAAAGTAGAGGGGATAATTAGTGGTATTGCCAGGCTAGGTCTGTCTTTCACTCAGGTATAAATAAGGCGACCAAGGGTTTAAACGCCACATTCAATATAGCTTTTGGCGAGAAAGCATCTGAGTCTAGGAGTCTCTTCCAACGACGTACTTCATTGCTGCAAGTAATATTGAATAACCGTTAAATTTAAATTTACGAAGAGGATTTTGAAATTTAGAAATGGATTTCATTCCATCGATTACAGCACAGAAGCGAAAAAGACGGGCACTTGACGATAATGAGATAAGTAATGGACGCAATAATGAAAAAAAGGTAAAAACTTCGCATATTCACAAATACTGCCCGTACACTGAGAAAAAGAGTACGCCATATGTGCCGAAGTGCGGCGTGGGGGAATAGCCGAAGCCCGCTTAGGTTGTGATTGCAACGTACTCCGCAATCTTTACCGCACTTTTCGGTAGAAACTGTTTTACCAACCAAGCAGTATTTAACCAATAGGGTTTCCGCCATTACAGCGTTGCGCGGAAGGCAAACGTTCGCGCCTTTTTCTCCGTCTCGCTTCTCGGTGCTGTTTTGCATTTCAATACATTATCTGTGGAAACTGAAAAGTGAAAAGTGGAAGTTGAAGTGAAACTATATGTATGTGGCAAAGAACGCATGATGGATGACTTCGTGAAAACACTATTAAAACAATGGAAATTGGAGACATTTACAGAGAGATTTGAAAGTAAGTGTAACTTAACCTAAAAATTAATATCATACAAATCTGAATTTATTCAGATTGTATTTTACATGATTTATCATGTAAATGCAAATAAATTTATTTAGTAATTCATTGATAAGAATTAGATGTTCATGTTTACATAAGTGTTTTTTATATTTACTTAATGCGTGTCAATACTTATGTAAACATGATCATCTAAGCGAATGAAGTAAAAAATAAATTTTTCTATAATGTCTAGCTCATGGCTCATGAATGTGCTAATTCAATTTATTCTAGAAATAAAATATATTGGAATAATTTATTCTGTAGTGACTTACTTAGAGCCGGGTATAGTTGAAAGAAAACTTTTGTCTATTGAGCTGTACACTCTGAAAAGATTAACAAAATCATATGAATTACATTTAACTTAAAAATACATTCCTTGCTTTATAAATACTTCATTATCAAATTTTATAATTATAACACATATTTTTTAGTATAATTTACAGTTATTTCATTACTTTCTATGACAAAATAGAAAATAAAGTAGATTTCAAATAAGATTTGAAAAATGTTTGTACGATAAAAATGCATCTCTTGGTTTGTATAAGAGATGTATTTTTGTCGAATAAACCTTTTTCAAATCTTTTTTAAAATCTATTTTATTTTCTATTTTGTCATGAAAAGTAATTAAATAACTGTAAATTATACTAGAAAATGTGAATTATAATTATAAATTTTTGATAATGAAGTATTTATAAACCAAGGGATGTATTTTTAAGTTAAATTTAATACATGATTTTGTTGATCTTTTCAGAGTGTACGGTTCAATAAAAAAAAAAAGTTTTCTATCTAACCGGCTTTAAGTATGTCACTACAGAATAAATTTTTCCAATATATTTTGCATAAATATTGTATTTTATTATATTGTATTGTATTTATTTTAAACTTGGCTGTGAGAAAAAAATTTTATTTTTAAGTTATATAGAGTATTATATTTTTGTTCAAAGTTTTGTGTATGAGGAGCCTTTTTTTTTGTATTTAATTTATAGAGGCTGGGATTGATGAAGAAATTTTAAGAGACCTGAATCGTGCACTGGTTCAGGAACTTTTTACTAGTACTGAGTTTGGGTTCAGAGAAAAATTCATAAAACGGTTTGAAGAATGGAAGAGTGCTTCTCCCAATCCTAATATAAATGCTACTAAAAAATCACCTTGCACATCAAAACCTATCCTATTATCAATTCCTCCGAGTGATGATAGCCTGCTTGACACATCTGATGTAACCGTTGAGAATGAAAGTCAAATATGTAAAAGTGTGGGTGATATAGTTGATAGTAGTGAAAATTCTACTGTTGATTTGAGTGCATTGCAAATAATTAACTACATACGTATGTTATTTCAAATTATTAAAATTTTTTTAATATTTCTTTTTAACATATCAATTATGCATATCTATCTTTTTTGTTTAAAAAAGACTTAAGGACACCATTCAGTTAGAATAATTTTCATGAACTTTTATTTAGTATTGAAACAATGAATGTTATATTAGGATGTTTTTTATGACTTATTTACTCCTAGAGCTAGCACATAATTAATTATTAGATTTTTATATATATAGTCAACAATTAAAAAATGTTATTTAAAATAATTTATTTAGATTATTAAAATATATATTTAATAATTGTGAGAAGTTTTTAATATTGTATTTTCCTACAAAAAACGAATTATCTCCATGATTTTGTACTTGAGTCTATTTTTAAATTTAGCAAAAATAATAAATCAAAATTTTAAATACGTTTAGTATAATAAATATTATTTTTAAATAGCACCTGCAAGAAAGTCAACTCTTGAAGTCTTATCAACTTCAATCAGGGGTAAATTAGCACTAGCTCAGTTTAAAGTAAAGGAGGAGATTGATACTCGCTTAGTAAGCGATGTAGTAATAGAATACGAGTTTGAAGCAACTGAGTCATTTAGGTAACACAGGAATATATATACATGTACATTATGTAAAATCAAAACATTTTATATTAAACAACTACAAAACTTCACGTCAAGACATCTGTTCCCATTTCCACTTCATTAATTTTTTTGAGATTTACTTTGAAGGGGTTCATCGGGAATCCCGATTCGGGAGGGTTCCAAACGCGATTGCTTTTTACAATAATAAAAGAGTTACATACATTCTTTTTGCTCTCTATCCGATTTACACCGCGAAATCGCTTTGGAGTAGGTACATAAGTACTGGACTAAAGTACTAAATGTAACGTCTTTAGTATTTTAGGTTTTTACATAAATATACTTGTATAAAATATACTCGTACATAATTTTTATTACATTATATGTTTCATTTTGGTATCTACAGTATTACAAAGGAACGATTTTTACAACTTGCGGCTGAATTAGTACCAATTTTCGCAACTTTGGAGAGATCAGGAGATAAACTTGCAAGACTTTTTTATTATCCATTTGTAAGAGCCAGAAAAACTAAAAAGTGTATTAATCAAGGAGGAATACTGTACGAAAAATATTGTTATGTAAGACGAAAATTGATCCAATATAATTTACTTTCAAAAAACGAGTGCTTACCGCAAGGTGTGTATTAAAAAATAATAAAACCTATTATAGTATAAATGTAGCAAAATTTCCCTCACTTGCTTATGCTCGCTTATTTATAATTATCAAAAACCAGAATTTTTATTTTATATAATTAATTTTTATATAATTATAAGTATGTAAAATCTATGTATTTTATACATACGGTCAAAAATATTAACATTTAGACGTTTATATATATCCTACCATTTTTTCAGATATTTCTTATTCTGTGCACGAACAAAATATTCACTGGTTGAAAGATAATACTGAACCCGAAGCTGACATCAAGGAAAAATGGACGAATACTTTTGGAGTCCGAGATACCTGCAGTAATTTGAAAACCTACTTCGCCTTCTACAAGTGCCTTCGAACAACGTTTGGTCATATTTTGGTAAATTGCACGGCTTTTAAATCTAATAATTCTGTTTATTATATTTTTAACTATAATTAACTTTTTTGTAAATATCCAGTTGGCAATCGATTTTGATTTAACGTATCCTGAGGCATTAGTAAATTTCTCAACAAACTGGCCAGTCACAGCTGCAAAAATAATAAAGTATGCTACAACTAAAGGAAAATTAACTTTTCTTGAAAATAATCTTATTGAATCAGGTAAAATGTTATTGTATTTTTATATTCATATTTTTATTACAAATATAAACTGTTTAAACAAATAAATATTGTTAAATGTTTAAAGGAAAAACGGATGCTGCTGCTATATTTTGCCTAGCCAACTTCTTAGGTTTTGTCATTAGAAAAAGGAAAAATACTGATGGTATCTTCGGTAATTCAGTAGATGATGTTAAGAAGTCAATGATTGTGAATATAAAGGTAAATTTCTATTGCTAAAAGAATAGTATATTATGCGCCAAGGACGCAAAATGTATTATTCTTGGCGAGTGCGAGTGCAGCCAAAACTCGCACTCGGGGAATGTTACATTATGCGTCCGTGGTAGCATACTATTTTTTTGTCCGAAGGCCGAAAAATGAATTTTCGCGTCCCGTATGGAAGTCGTGAAATTCTAAATGTATTACATTATTTTACATTGTGTATTTCGCGGCCTCTATACGGGCCGCGAAAAGTCATTTTGCGGCCTGAGGATAAAAGTTTTTTGGCGCATAATGTACTATTTAACACTTCATGCGCCAAGTTCGATTTTGCATAGCGTTAGTTACAAAAGCTTTTTTTTGTACACGACGTATTAAAGAATAGTATTCGATACACTGACAAAAATTTGGCACTCCAGCTGACCCGATGAGTACAGACGCTGTGCCAAAAGTAGGGTCAAATGTTGTACTGCGATTCGGTACATCTCTTGTCCCGTACTGGCACAGCTCCTCTCCGTAAACGCACCGCGGATGTCCCCTGCCGTATAACCTCTGTACATTCGGGAGAAACGCTGTGCCAAAAGTGGGAGATGTCGTGCACGCAGCGAAGGGGTCGCTGAAGAACTGTGATGGAAACAAATGCTGTGCCAAATTTTTTTCAGTGTACACATGTGAGAAAGTGATATTATTCCATTGTGACGTTTTCTCGCTTCGATAGGACGCAAACGGATGCACCAGATTAAAATCACTTTTTTGTCCTTAGGCCGCAAAATGAATTTTTGCGGCCCGTATAGAGGTCGCGAAATACTAAATGTAAGGCCTAGGCCGCAAAATACATTTAGTATTTTGCGCCCTCTATACGGGCCGCGAAAACTCATTTTGCGGTCTTCGAACAAAAAATTGTATATACTACCACGGACGCAAGCTGTAACATTCCCCGAGTGCGACCTTTGGAGGCCTCGCTATCGCTCGGCCCCAAAGGTCACACTCGCCGCGAATGATACATTTTGCGTCCTTGGTGCATAATATACTATTCTCGCACTAGTATCGAAATTTACTATTATTCAATGGTTTTATAGATCGATCTTAACTTTTTATTTCAGTCACATGAAGAACTACATCAGTTTAAACAACACCGGAAAGCAGTGACAGTTGAAAAGAGTGGTATTGTTGGGGCTTTTATTGCTGTTATTGGTGATATTACAACTGCTGGTGATGCCGAAGATACGACAACAGAAGTGTTTATTGTTATAAACGAAATTAATTTCAAGATTGTTTCATGTAGTATTATTGACGCGTTGCAGTATTGTTACAAATCATTTTTTGCGTTAAATATTGAATTTCCTTGCGAGTGTAAACATATTTGGACCTTTATGCAGACCAATATTTATAAAAATAGTGTAGAAACTGCGAGAATATATACTGTACTAGACAAATTTACTACAGAATTAAATAAAATTAAATAATTTATTAAAACATAATTTTTCAAGTTTCATAGTAATTCATTGACGAAACTACAGTAGAAAATAATACATATAATACAGCTTTTGTAAAATTAAAAAAATAACGCTTAAAAAACTAATAATACTAAAATGACTAGAGCTTTAGGAAAATTAAAAAAATAACGCTTAAAAAACTAATAATACTGAAATGACTAGAGCTTTTGGAAAATTCAAAAAATAACGCTAAAAAACTAATAATATTGAAAATAACTAGGGCTTTTGGAAAATTTTTAAAATAACACTTAAAACTGATAATATTGCAAATGACGAAAGATTAGAGTAGACTAGATATTTTTATCATTATTATTATTACGATTGTTATTATTATACGAGCTTAGCTTATACTTGCTCCCTTAGTTAGTAAATATGATTGACTTAAGAAGTGAAATGTTAAGCTTAACATTAAGTTTATATAGCAATCCCGTGATACCTCGTAATGTTATTCAAGATTTTGTCGATAAAATAATCGATTTTACAAATAATAGTTTTACAACATATATAAAAGAACAAATTTCATTGAAATGTGAAGATAAGCAATTTGTTAGTAATATAGAAGAAATTTTAGACTCTACAAAAGTCGTATTACGCAAATTTGAAACCGAATACCAACGTTTCTCATTATACAGAGAAATGGGGCTTTTGACTATGCCTATTGATGAACCTATTGGCATTCGAATTCCTAAGAAGTTACTCGGTTATGGAGTTCCTGCTGATATAGAAAATGTAACAGCGCAATACATTCCTTTAAAAGAAACTTTGAAACTTCTTTTGGAATTACCAGGAATGTTTCAGATGATGATTGATTATATTGCAGAATTAAAAGCTGAAAAAATCATTATCAGTAATTTCATTCAAACTGAGTGTTGGCAAGAAATGTCAAAAGGTTTTGGAGATAAAGTGGTTTTTCCCTTATTCGTTTATTCAGATGAATTTGAAGCTGGGAACGCTCTTGGATCGCATGGTGGTACAAATAAATTAACATCAGTCTATACAATGTTGCCATGCTTACCACCTCTGGTAGTATCGCAATTAGATAATATTTTATTAACTAGTCTATTCTACTCTAGCGACCATAAAGAATTTGGGAATAAAAAAGTATTTCGAAGATTGATTCAAGATCTAAATGAGTTGAGCCGAGATGGAATTACTTTAAATATTAAAAATAAAAGTTACAAGGTTTTTTTCCAATTGGCTTTAGTTTTAGGCGACAACTTAGGCCTTAATGGAATGCTGGGCTTTGTTGATAATTTTAACTCCGGAAGGCCATGCCGTATATGTGAAGCGGATATAAACCAAATAAGAGAATTAACAAAAGAAAATAAAGATTTATTAAGGACTAAAACATCTTATGAAGCAGAGTGCAATCAAAGAAATTCAATTATTTATGGAATAAAGGAAAAGTGCGTATTCAATCAAGTACAAGGATTTCATGTTTGTCAGAATCTTACGCTTGATTTGATGCATGATGTTTTTGAGGGGACAGCAAATCAAACGATGATGAATATCTGTAACGACTTGATTTACAAACAAAAACTTTTTTCCTTAGAATCTTTGAATGAACGACTCCAAGCATTTAATTTGGCACAGGCAGATATTTCAAATGCAATACCGAAAATTAAAAGAGAGCATATTGTTGTTAAACAGAAATTAAAGATGTCTTCCAGTGAAATTATTGGTTTCACGCGATATTTTGGACTAATTATTGGTGATCTTGTGAAAGAAGGTAATGAGACTTGGACGCTGTACATTTTACTTCGTAAAATAGTTGATATAGTCACGTCACCTAGAATAGTTGAAGGTCTCATATCACATTTAGATGTATTAATCCAAGAATTTCTGTCACTTACAAAAACTCTCTATGGGGATTTGAAATATAAATTCCACAATATGACACACATAGTTCACGTATTGAAAAGAAATGGGCCACTAGTGCAATACTGGGCAATGCGACCAGAGTCTAAGCATAGGCAATTAAAATTATCAGCTGTTTCGACAAACAGTAAGGTAAATTTATTAAAAACTTTATGCATAAAAAGTCAATTGCGTTTAGCTTTTATAAAACATCGGAATGAAACTCCCTCGGATGTTGCATTTGATTTTTCTGTGGCTATCGATCAATTAACTAAGAAAAAATATTTTTCTGATATTGATCCAAATGCAACAGTTTTAACCGTAACTCATGTCGAAGCAAAAAGAATTAACTATAAAAATGGCATGATTTTTGTAACTGCGATGAATGATAATGATAATGTGAATTTTGGTAAAATTATTCAAATTTTTATTATGAATAAAGAAGTATTTTTATTAATGGAGCAATTTATAAGTTTCTGTTTCAATGAACATTATATGCTTATAATGTGCAGACATATAAAACTTTTAATATTATAAATATAAAAGAATTACCTGAAATTCATCCGTGTGTCATGACGAAAATTAAAGATGAGCTATTTATTGCAAGTAAATATAAATTATAAATATAATTATGTAGTTATTTGAATAAAATATTTCATTGTACATTGTTTAACATTTATTTCTTTACCGATCATTCAATGCTCGTCAAATAATCAAAGGCGTTTTAAATAAATAAAAAGTTATTAACAGTAAAATTCACGAAATTTTTTATATACTACTTCAGTCAAATACAAAAGATTTTTAAAAGTAAATTATAAATTTAGTAACCATTTCCTTAATTTTCCTTGATATACTCTGATTCACTCCATTCCGATTAGATATTAGAAAGTTGAAATTATTTACATTTTTAAATGTATATTGACTTTAATTTACATATATTATATGCATTGCACGCAGAAATCACTAATAATATGATATTGAGATATAGCGGAGGCATTCGACAAAAACTTTGTAATGTCTGAGGCAGATATAGCATAAAGGGTGCTACCTCAGCGCTTTGGTAATTTCTGCCCCACGCGTCGGTAGTATCAACATCAGCGGGGTAGCTTATACGGTCTAACCTCCATTGCCCCACGGTTTCGGCTCTGATTGCGGCAGATTCCGGCTGTTTACGCCTTCTTTTTTTCTCAGTGTATACCCATAGTATCGAAGTGGATAAAAAGATTAAAATGGTCCAAGAAGATTTGAAGCGCTTGGGGGAAGCTTTAGGCATCAAAGCAATACCTCAATCATTACATCACATGGATGAAATAATTAAAAATAATAGTTGCCCAAGAGCTATTATGAGCTTAACTGAGATGAATAGAGAAATGAAGCAGGAATTGTGCATTTTGGAAATCGAGAGGACTGAAGCTTTAGCACAGAAAAATTTGTATCAAGACAGGAGAATATGGTTAAATCAGCAGAACATTATCATGACGCAAGTCGTATTAAGAAAAAATTTCCGTTTTGGAAGAAAAAATCATTAAAGAAACAAAAATTTCGTTTATTATTAAGTGGTATAATATGGCTATTGGCGAAGGTCCACTATAAAACCTAACGCGCCTTGGGCAGAACCTCCTGGGTGGCGTGGAATACTGCCGAATCTAATGAATACGCACAATTTCATTGAAATTCCTGTTATAATGCTCTTGTTAACTAATCTAACGTAAATATTTATTATGGGGACAAAAAGCTAGTTTTGCGAGCATCGTGTAGCTACTGCAGCACCAAACCTCTTTCTATATACTTTGTCCCACGCACTTTGAATTTCGGAATGGGTAGTTAAAGAATAAACACGAATGTTATTTATAAAAGAATTGTTGTAAGTTCATTCTGACATGAATATATTTTTCGTTATAAAGAATATGGAATACTAAAATTTTTTAAATTTTTATGTATTTACTATTCATTATTTTTAGAGACAAAAAGTAATTTATAAAAAAAAATGACGTTTCTTTCTCGCGGCTTAACTAGAGTAAAATTAGTATAATAGCTTTGAAATTTTGGTTAAGGTTCGACTTTGGATACCTTTCAGATGAGTACTTTGGGCAAAAGGATTGATCCATAAATTTCAGATATTTTTGATTTTAAAATATTTTTAGACTTTCGTTTTAATCGTAATGTCTCGAGAACGGCATAACGTATCAACTTGAAATTTATAGACAATTTTGTACGAGATATAGGCATTATGTGTGCAAAATTGTCACAAGATCGTTTGATTATTTTTGAATATATTTAACATTGAAAACTTTCCTATTTTAAAAACTAATTTTCATCGTTGCACGATGTATCGAGTAAAATATTTTTAATTGTTTTGACATTTTGTATATACGTAGAGTTTGTATATTTCTTTTCAATGAATTACTTTCGCAAAAGTTGTTGTTCATAACCTCAAGAGACATTTGATGTACAAATATTGTTCACATGTTTGGCAATATTTGTAGAAAATTTTATCAAGATCATATGGATTACATTGTCTATAAATACCAGAGATATACATGGTTAAAATTTTGTTTGCCCTTTTTTCAAATCGTAAATTCTCGAGAACGACTTTATGTATAAACATGAAACTTATAGACAATTTTGTGCGTGGTATAGGCAATACATGTTTTCTTTTTATAATCAAACTCTTTTTTGAATTATTGGTTATTATTATTTTTTAGATGGTACAGCCAATATTACTTAATATTATAAAGTTTCCTTTAAAGATTTAGAATTGACCAACATTTAAATTTTTTAATTTTTAAATTGTCTCTACTGTCCCATTTCTTATTAAGGACCATATTTTGGATGCCATGAATGTACTCCCCTCCTCTTCCAGTTGTAAAGTAGAGGAGGTAATTAGTGGTATTGCCAGGCTAGGTCTGTCTTTCACTCAGGTATAAATAAGGCGACCAAGGGTTTAAACGCCACATTCAATATAGCTTTTGGCGAGAAAGCATCTGTCTAGAGTCTCTTCCAACGACGTACTTCATTGCTGCAAGTAATATTGAATAACCGTTAAATTTAAATTTACGAAGAGGATTTTTAAATTTAGAAATGGATTTCATTCCATCGATTACAGCACAGAAGCGAAAAAGACGGGCACTTGACGATAATGAGATAAGTAATGGACGCAATAATGAAAAAAGGTAAAAACTTCGCATATTCACAAATACTGCCCGTATACCCATAGTATCGAAGTGGATAAAAAAATTAAAATGGTCAAGAAGATTTGAAGCGCTTGGGGAAGCTTTAGGCATCAAAGCAATACCTCAATCATTACTTCACATGGATGAAATAATTAAAAATAATAGTTGCCCAAGAGCTATTATGAGCTTAACTGAGATGAATAGAGAAATGAAGCAGGAATTGTGCATTTTGGAAATCGAGAGGACTGAAGCTTTAGCACAGAAAAATTTGTATCAAGACAGGAGAATATGGTTAAATCAGCAGAACATTATCATGACGCAAGTCGTATTAAAAGAAAAAATTTCCGTTTTGGAAGAAAAAATCATTAAAGAAACAAAAATTTAGTTTATTATTAAGTGGTATAATATGGCTATTGGCGAAGGTCCACTATAAAACCTAACGCGCCTTGGGCAGAACCTCCTGGGTGGCGTGGAATACTGCCGAATCTAATGAATACGCACAATTTCATTGAAATTCCTGTTATAATGCTCTTGTTAACTAATCTAACGTAAATATTTATTATGGGGACAAAAAGCTAGTTTTGCGAGCATCGTGTAGCTACTGCAGCACCAAACCTCTTTCTATATACTTTGTCCCACGCACTTTGAATTTCGGAATGGGTAGTTAAAGAATAAACACGAATGTTATTTATAAAAGAATTGTTGTAAGTTCATTCTGACATGAATATATTTTTCGTTATAAAGAATATGGAATACTAAAATTTTTTAAATTTTTATGTATTTACTATTCATTATTTTTAGAGACAAAAAGTAATTTATAAAAAAAAAAAAAAAAATGACGTTTCTTTCTCGCGGCTTAACTAGAGTAAAATTAGTATAATAGCTTTGAAATTTTGGTTAAGGTTCGACTTTGGATACCTTTCAGATGAGTACTTTGGGCAAAAGGATTGATCCATAAATTTCAGATATTTTTGATTTTAAAATATTTTTAGACTTTCGTTTTAATCGTAATGTCTCGAGAACGGCATAACGTATCAACTTGAAATTTATAGACAATTTTGTACGAGATATAGGCATTATGTGTGCAAAATTGTCACAAGATCGTTTGATTATTTTTGAATATATTTAACATTGAAAACTTTCCTATTTTAAAAACTAATTTTCATCGTTGCACGATGTATCGAGTAAAATATTTTTAATTGTTTTGACATTTTGTATATACGTAGAGTTTGTATATTTCTTTTCAATGAATTACTTTCGCAAAAGTTGTTGTTCATAACCTCAAGAGACATTTGATGTACAAATATTGTTCACATGTTTGGCAATATTTGTAGAAAATTTTATCAAGATCATATGGATTACATTGTCTATAAATACCAGAGATATACATGGTTAAAATTTTGTTTGCCCTTTTTTCAAATCGTAAATTCTCGAGAACGACTTTATGTATAAACATGAAACTTATAGACAATTTTGTGCGTGGTATAGGCAATACATGTTTTCTTTTTATAATCAAAAAACCTTTTTGAATTATTGGTTATTATTATTTTTTTAGATGGTACAGCCAATATTACTTAATATTATAAAGTTTCCTTTAAAGATTTAGAATTGACCAACATTTAAATTTTTTAATTTTTAAATTGTCTCTACTGTCCCATTTCTTATTAAGGACCATATTTTGGATGCCATGAATGTACTCCCCTCCTCTTCCAGTTGTAAAGTAGAGGAGGTAATTAGTGGTATTGCCAGGCTAGGTCTGTCTTTCACTCAGGTATAAATAAGGCGACCAAGGGTTTAAACGCCACATTCAATATAGTTTGGCGAGAAAGCATCTGAGTCTAGGAGTCTCTTCCAACGACGTACTTCATTGCTGCAAGTAATATTGAATAACCGTTAAATTTAAATTTACGAAGAGGATTTTTAAATTTAGAAATGGATTTCATTCCATCGATTACAGCACAGAAGCGAAAAAGACGGGCACTTGACGATAATGAGATAAGTAATGGAAGCAATAATGAAAAAAAAGGTAAAAACTTCGCATATTCACAAATACTGCCCGTATACCCATAGTATCGAAGTGGATAAAAAAATTAAAATGGTCCAAGAAGATTTGAAGCGCTTGGGGGAAGCTTTAGGCATCAAAGCAATACCTCAATCATTACTTCACATGGATGAAATAATTAAAATAATAGTTGCCCAAGAGCTATTATGAGCTTAACTGAGATGAATAGAGAAATGAAGCAGGAATTGTGCATTTTGGAAATCGAGAGGACTGAAGCTTTAGCACAGAAAAATTTGTATCAAGACAGGAGAATATGGTTCAATCAGCAGAACATTATCATGACGCAAGTCGTATTAAAAGAAAAAATTTCCGTTTTGGAAGAAAAAATCATTAAAGAAACAAAAATTAAATTTATTATTAAGTGGTAAAATATGGCTATTGGCGAAGGTCCACTATAAAATCTAACGCGCCTTGGGCGGAACCTCCTGGGTGGCGTGGAATACTGCCGAATCTAATGAATACGCACAATTCCATTGAAATTCCTGTTATAATGCTCTTGTTAACTAATCTAACGTAAATATTTATTATGGGGACAAAAAGCTAGTTTTGCGAGCAACGTGTAGCTACTGCAGCACCAAAGCTCTTTCTATATACTTTGTCCCACGCACTTTGAATTTCGGAATAGGTAGTTAAAGAATAAACACGAATGTTATTTATAAAAGAATTTTTGTAAGTTCATTCTGACATGAATATATTTTTCGTTATAAAGAATATGGAATACTAAAGTTTTTAAAATTTTTATGTATTTACTATTCATTATTTTTAGAGACAAAAAGTAATAATTAAAAAAAAAAAAAAATGATGTTTCTTTCTCGCGGCACAACTAGAGTAAAATTAGTATAATAGCTTTGAAATTTTGTTTAAGGTTCGACTTTGGATACCTTTCAGATGAGTACTGTGGGTAAAAGGATTGATCCATAAATTTCAGATATTTTTGATTTTAAAATATTTTTAGACTTCCGTTTTAATCGTAATGTCTCGAGAACGGCATAACGTATCAACTTGAAATTTATAGACAATTTTGTACGAGATATAGGCATTATGTGTGCAAAATTGTCACAAGATCGTGTGATTATTTTTGAATCAAGGAGCGCGGGAGCGCTCCGAAGGCAAGTAACAGTCAAACAATGCAGAAGAGGCCTAAGGAGTGACCCGTGCCTTATATTCTTTGATATGAGAGCGCGAAAACTTTGATCGAGTTGTATTTTATCTATGCAGAATAAATATCTAGCATAATACACTTGTTGAAATCTATGTTCATTAAGCTAGAAAAATTTGAAGGTTTTATTCAAAAATATTGTCTCATTTAAGAGATATTGAGTATCAAAGAATCAGACTGGTCGATTCCGATCTTTAAATTTTTTCCTTTTCTTTCATCAGACCTGCTTCCGCTTCCGATCACGTGATACGTATAACGTCACGTGACCCCATACGACCCAGCGTGTATATATATATATATATGTATCCATCGACCTAACCTTATTTACATATAATCGACCTAACCTTATTTACATATAATAACATGTCAGTATTTTTTTATTATACACACAGATATGTATATTACAAATGTTATCATATCGTGATCATATCGTGATATCGTGAGTTAGTATAAATTAGTTAATAATATGTAAAAATCTCAAATAGTCAACTGGTGATGAGAAGAATTTATCTATTCTTCGTGTATCAATCAATCAATGGGAAAATAACTTTTATTAGATAAGTACTTACTGGCTAAATGTTAAATGGCTAAAATCATTTTGTAAAATTGATACTTTGTGTGATTTTTTATTTTTACAGATTTTTTATAGATATTATACCAGAATTATACCAGAAGATTTTTTTCGAGTCCTTTTGGAAATATAGGGATAAGGAGTTCTAATCGTGTAATGTGTCTGAAAATTTTGAATTAGCAAAAATGAACGACTGCCCTCATGACCCTGGTTGTTATTTTATTATTAATGGACAACAAAAAATTATTTTAATACATGAACAGACGCTTAGGAATAGAATAATTTATATTAAAGATTTATCTATTCTTCGTGTATCAGTCAATCAATGGGAAAAATAACTTTTATTAGATAAGTACTTACTGGCTGAATGTTAAATGGCTAAAATCATGTTGTAAAAATTGATACTTTGTGTGATTTTTTATTTTTACAGATTTTTTACAGATATTATACCAGAAGATTTTTTTCGAGTCCTTTTGGAAATATTGAGATATATGTATAATATAGCCAATAATGTTAAGGAGTTCTAATCGTGTAATGTGTCTGAAAAATCTAATTTTGAATTAGCAAAAATGAACGACTGCCCTCATGACCCTGGTTGTTATTTTATTATTAATGGACGACAAAAAGTTATTTTAATACATGAACAGACGCGTAGGAATAGAATAATTTATATTAAAGAAGATAGTAAGAATATATATAGCACTACTCAAGAAAGAAAAACAGAAGTGCAGGCAAATACTATTTACGATACAATATTTTCAAGATGTATTTTATAATATCCTCAACATGAAAATTTTATAAATCAAATGTTATTGATAACAAATTGTGATTGTGATTAAAAAATGACATCTACCAGTATTTGGTGTAATATAAAAAAATAAAATACCGGTAAAATGTGTTGCATGAAATGTTATATCAAATTAAAAAACTTCTCCTTAAAATCAGTTTCAAATATTTTGAAAATAGCTCAAGTGTGTATTAATAAGTAATTACGTCTTATGACGTTTATAAACATCATAATAAACTTTTGCATACAAAAAAATATTGCTCAGTGACACGCGAGGTTATATATATAAATATACAATATAATTTTCAGTGTTTAAAATATGGTACTGGTATGACGTGCTACATGAAGTGTTTATAATTAAATTTTAAAACTTCTATTAAAAATCAGTTTCAAATATTTGAGAATAGAACAAGTGTGTATTAATAAATAAAATAATTATTTTAGAAGAATATTAAAAATTGGTCTTCATATTTGACAGGATTAAATTATTATTATTACAAAACGACATCTAATCAGTGTTTTGCGTAATAAATAAAATAAAATACCGGTATGATGTGTTGCATGAAGTGCATATATAACTAAATTTTATTGATGACAAATAACATATAATGATTAAAAAATGGCATGTAATCAGTGTTTTGTATTATTAAATAAAATAAAATATCAGTATGATATGTCCAATGAAGTGCATATATAAATCAAATGTTATTGATAACAAATTGTGATTACAAAATGACATCTATCAGTATTTGGTGTAATATAAAAAAATAAAATACGGGTAAAATGTGTTGCATGAAATGTTATATCAAATTTAAAAACTTCTCCTTAAAATCAGTTTCAAATATTTTGAAAATAGCTTAAGCGTGTATTAATAAGTAATTACATCTTATGAGGTTCATAAACATCATAATAAACTTTTGCATACAGAAAATATTGCTCAGTGACACGCGAGGTTATATATAAATATACAATATAATTTTCAATGTTTTGTGTAATAATAAATAAAATATGGTACTGGTACGACGTGCTACATGAAGTGTTTATAATCAAATTTTAAAACTTCTATTAAAAATCAGTTTCAAATATTTGAGAATAGAACAAGTGTGTATTAATATAAATAAAATAATTACATGTTATGAGATTCATAAACTTCATAATAAGCTTTTGCATAGAAAAAAATATTGCTGAGTGATATATAATTTTCAGTGTTTTGTGTAATAAATAAAATAAAGTAACTGGTATGATGTCTTACATGAAGTGTTTATAATCAAATTTTTAAAACTTCTATTAAAAATCAGTTTCAAATATTTTTTTAATATAACAAGTGTGTATTAATAATAAATAATTACGCTTTATGAGTTTCATATAATTTGCATAGAAGAAAATATTGCTTAGTGACATAAATATAAATATATAACATAATTTTCAGTGTTTTGTGTAATATTATATTTTACTGAAGCTATTTAAATATTTTCATTTACACATTAACATAGTATCTAAACCCTCTCTCTCTTTCTCCCCCCCCCCCTCTCTCTCTCACGCCAAATACCTCATTTAAATACATTCAATATATTTTTTTATAAAGCTTTTATAATAAAACATTTTTATATTACTTTTTACAAAAGTATAAACCAAGGCAAGTAACAGTGTATTACCAGCCGCTTCTATGTAATTTTCTCTACGAAAAATTTTTAGAAAGACGAACTTAAAATGGTAAAAAATATTTAAAAAACTTTTTCTGTGAATACGTTTGTAATAAACTCATTAAATACAAATCTAACAAAAGAAAGTAATGAAATCAATACGCATAAAGTCAAGTACTTACCATTAATTCTTGGAATAAATAAAAAATTTTTTTTTTTATTTAAAGAATTCATTTAATCGCCAACACTTATATCTATGTGAATATTACTATTTCAAATACGTTTTGTCGATAGCTATGTTTTTTTCAACTTGAAGACCTAAAATTTATCTTCCTTGGAACATTGTATATTGGAATCAAAATTTCATTTAAATAACGATATTTGATGTAAAAATTTCTACAAATTAAACAAAAGAAAGTTATGAAATCAATTCCTATAAAGTCAAGTATTTATTATCTTGGAATAAATAAAAAATTTTTTTTTTTATTTAAAGAATTCATTTAATCGCCAACACTTATATCTATGTGAATATTACTATTTCAAATACGTTTTGTCGATAGCTATGTTTTTTTCAACTTGAAGACCTAAAATTTATCTTCCTTGGAACATTGTATATTGGAATCAAAATTTCATTTAAATAACGATGTTTGATGTAAAAATTTCTAGAAATTAATCAAAAGAAAGTTATGAAATCAATTCCTATAAAGTCAAGTATTTATTATCATAAATCTATTTTCGGAGTAAATACATTTTTTTATTACAAACATTTATTCGCCAACGCTTATATATATTTTTATATGTTACTTCAACAAAGAATATAGAAGTTCAAAATTTCGAACTCAAAGACAAAAAAATTCATTTTCCTTCAAGATATTGCATGTTGGAATTGAATTCATTTAAACGACATTTTTTAAATAATACAAAAGAAAGTTGTGATATCAATTCCCAGATAATCAAGTATTTTTATTATCATTTAAACCACGACATTTTTTATAAATTATGCAAAAGAATGTTGTGATATCTATTCCCAGATAGTTAAGTATTTTTATTATAATTATAATTGAGTTGATTATATATTATAACGATACTTTCTTTTTTTTCAACAATATCTTTTACATTATATATGATTGAGATGTTAATGGTTCAACGGTCAATTTTTACGTTTATATCCATGTGGCCTAGTGGAATTGCTTACTCTATTTATTATATAATATTTATAATAATAAGCCAGCTATCCCAAAAGTTCTTAAGAAATAAGAAATTTTTTCAAAAAGTTTTCCACAGAAATTTGAATATCTTTTTATAAAACTTTGAGATACTGTAAAATATTTATTAAACTTATATGTAGATTTGTTTGACACATTTTAAAGGTTTTTCATTGTAAAAAATTAATGATAAACATACTTGCCGGACCCGTCCTTTGGCAGTTTTTAGCGAAACAGTTGACTATTAAAAAAAGAAAATTTCTAGAACTGTTTTGGCAACATTGCTTATTTTTCGCTTTTCGGAAAGGCGATGTAAGGCCCCTTAGTTACCGCCGACTGATGTCCCGTTTTTCTCATTCAATTTTTAATTTTGACAAAAAATCTCTCTGACATGTTTTAGATTTGATAACTAACTATAACACACCAGAGTGATATTGTCTCCAAACTCAAAATTGAATGAAAATAATGTATCCCTGCAATCATCAGTAACGGATGGCACTAACATCGCCTTAAATTGATTGTCGATTAATTTTATTTCAATTTCAATTAGTTTATTGACATAGTTTATTGAAATTCAATAGTTTAATTGAATTCAACTATACGACGAGTATTAATATTATTATAAATAGTAACACATCTACTTGAGTCAGTGCTGGCCATGAATGGATTTCATAATGATAACATTAATTTTTTGTATAGTTCATGACTAAATGTCATACGCAAATGCATGCAGTATACATAATAATTGTTATATGAACTTTATATTATTAGAACATTACAATAATAAGATTATTATCAATTACTTTTATAATTTTATCAAATAATATTTTTTGAAGTACTCTACTTTTATTATGCAATTGTATTCTTAACGTGCCAAAAGGATATTTATTTCTAAATCGTTAATGTACTAATAATCATTCGATATTTCTTTAGCAAATTATGTAGCTCAATAGCTTGAACTGCCAAAGGACGGGTCCGGCAAGTATGTTTATCATTAATTTTTTACAATGAAAAACCTTTAAAATGTGTCAAACAAATCTACATATAAGTTTAATAAATATTTTACAAAGTTTTATAAAAAGATATTCAAATTTCTGTGGAAAACTTTTTGAAAAAATTTCTTATTTCTTAAGAACTTTTGGGATAGCTGGCTTATTATTATAAATATTATATAATAAATAGAGTAAGCAATTCCACTAGGTCACATGGATATAAACGTAAAAATTGATCGTTGAACCATTAACATCTCAATCATATATAATGTAAAAGATATTGTTCGAAAAAGAAAGTATCGTTATAATATATATATTTAACATTGAAAATTTTCCTATTTTAAA
Source organism: Torymus aiolomorphi (assembly GCA_036365515.1). Classification (NCBI taxonomy): domain Eukaryota; kingdom Metazoa; phylum Arthropoda; class Insecta; order Hymenoptera; family Torymidae; genus Torymus; species Torymus aiolomorphi. Next base: position 11,832,075 of record CM070873.1, on the reverse strand, counting down.
AACTAATTTTCATCGTTGCACGATGTATCGAGTTAAATATTTTTAATTGTTTTCACATTTTGTATATATGCAGAATTTGTATATTTCTTTTGAATGAATTACTTTCGCAAAAGTTGTTGTTCATAACCTCAAGAGACATTTAATGTACAAATATTGTTCACATTTTTGGCAATATTTGTAGAAAATTTTATGAAGATCATATGGATTACATTGTCTATAAATCCAGAGATATACATGGTTAAAATTTTGTTTGCCCTTTTTTCAAATCGTAAATTCTCGAGAACGACTTTATGTATAAACATGAAACTTATAGACAATTTTGAGTGTGGTATAGGTAATACATGTTTTCTTTTTATAGTCAAAAAACCTTTCTGAATTATTGGTTATTATTATTTATTTATATGGTACAGCCAATATTACTTAATATTATAAAGTTTCCTTTAAAGATTTAGAATTGACGAACATTTAAATTTGTTAATTTTTAAATTATCTCTACTGTCCCATTTCTTATTAAGGACCATATTTTGGATGCCAGGAATGTACTCCCCTCCTCTTCCAGGTGTAAAGTATAGGGGGTAATTAGTGGTATTGCCCGGCTGGGTCTGCCTTTCACTCAGGTATAAATAAGGCGACCAAGGGTTTAAACGCCACATTCAAAATAGCTTTTGGCGAGGAAGCATCTGAGTCTAGGAGTCTCTTTCAACGACGTACTTCATTGCTGCAAGTAATATTGAATAACCGTTAAATTTAAATTTACGAAGAGGATTTTTAAATTTAGAAATGGATTTCATTCAATCGATTACAGCACAGAAGCGAAAAAGAGGGGCACTTGACGATAATGAGATAAGTAATGGACGCAATAATGAAAAAAGGTAAAAACTTCGCATACTCACAAATTCTGCCCGTATACCCATAGTATCGAAGTGGATAAAAAGATTAAAATGGTCCAAGAAGATTTGAAGCGCTTGGGGGAAGCTTTAGGCATCAAAGCAATACCTCAATCATTACTTCACATGGATGAAATAATTAAAAATAATAGTTGCCCAAGAGCTATTATGAGCTTAACTGAGATGAATAGAGAAATGAAACAGGAATTGTGCATTTTGGAAATCGAGAGGACTGAAGCTTTAGCACAGAAAAATTTGTATCAAGACAGGAGAATATGGTTCAATCAGCAGAACATTATCATGACGCAAGTCGTATTAAAAGAAAAAATTTCCGTTTTGGAAGAAAAAATCATTAAAGAAACAAAAATTTAATTTATTATTAAGTGGTAAAATATGGCTATTGGCGAAGGTCCACTATAAAACCTAACGCGCCTTGGACAGAACCTCCTGGGTGGCGTGGAATACTGCCGAATCTAATGAATACGCAAAATTTCATTGAAATACCTGTTATAATGCTCTTGTTAACTAATCTAACGTAAATATTTATTATGGGGACAAAAAGCTAGTTTTGCGAGCAACGTGTAGCTACTGCAGCACCAAAGCTCTATCTATATACTTTGTCCCACGCACTTTGAATTTCGGAATAGGTAGTTAGAGAATAAACACGAATGTTATTTATAAAAGAATTTTTGTAAGTTCATTCTGACATGAATATATTTTTCGTTATAAAGAATATGGAATACTAAAGTTTTTAAAATTTTTATGTATTTACTATTCATTATTTTTAGAGACAAAAAGTAATAATTAAAAAAGAAAAAAAAAAAAAAAAGTGATGTTTCTTTCTCGCGGCACAACTAGAGTAAAATTAGTATAATAGCTTTGAAATTTTGTTTAAGGTTCGACTTTGGATACCTTTCAGATGAGTACTGTGGGTAAAAGGATTGATCCATAAATTTCAGATATTTTTGATTTTAAAATATTTTTAGACTTCCGTTTTAATCGTAATGTCTCGAGAACGGCATAACGTATCAACTTGAAATTTATAGACAATTTTGTACGAGATATAGGCATTATGTGTGCAAAATTGTCACAAGATCGTTTGATTATTTTTGAATATATTTAACATTGAAAATTTTCCTATTTTAAAAACTAATTTTCATCGTTGCACGATGTATCGAGTTAAATATTTTTAATTGTTTTCACATTTTGTATATATGTGGAGTTTGTATATTTCTTTTGAATGAATTACTTTCGCAAAAGTTGTTGTTCATAACCTCAAGAGACATTTGATGTACAAATATTGTTCACATGTTTGGCAATATTTGTAGAAAATTTTATCAAGATCATATGGATTACATTGTCTATAAATACCAGAGATATACATGGTTAAAATTTTGTTTGCCCTTTTTTCAAATCGTAAATTCTCGAGAACGACTTTATGTATAAACATGAAACTTATAGACAATTTTGTGCGTGGTATAGGCAATACATGTTTTCTTTTTATAATCAAAAAACCTTTTTGAATTATTGGTTATTATTATTTTTTTAGATGGTACAGCCAATATTACTTAATATTATAAAGTTTCCTTTAAAGATTTAGAATTGACCAACATTTAAATTTTTTAATTTTTAAATTGTCTCTACTGTCCCATTTCTTATTAAGGACCATATTTTGGATGCCATGAATGTACTCCCCTCCTCTTCCAGTTGTAAAGTAGAGGGGGTAATTAGTGGTATTGCCAGGCTAGGTGTGTCTTTCACTCAGGTATAAATAAGGCGACCAAGGGTTTAAACGCCACATTCAAAATAGCTTTTGGCGAGAAAGCATCTGAGTCTAGGAGTCTCTTCCAACGACGTACTTCATTGCTGCAAGTAATATTGAATAACCGTTAAATTTAAATTTACGAAGAGGATTTTTAAATTTAGAAATGGATTTCATTCCATCGATTACAGCACAGAAGCGAAAAAGACGGGCACTTAACGATAATGAGATAAGTAATGGAAGCAATAATGAAAAAAAGGTAAAAACTTCGCATATTCACAAATACTGCCCTTATACCCATAGTATCAAAGTGGATAAAAAAATTAAAATGGTCCAAGAAGATTTGAAGCGCTTGGGGGAAGCTTTAGGCATCAAAGCAATACCTCAATCATTACTTCACATGGATGAAATAATTAAAAATAATAGTTGCCCAAGAGCTATTATGAGCTTAACTGAGATGAATAGAGAAATGAAGCAGGAATTGTGCATTTTGGAAATCGAGAGGACTGAAGCTTTAGCACAGAAAAATTTGTATCAAGCCAGGAGAATATGGTTAAATCAGCAGAACGTTATCATGACGCAAGTCGTATTAAAAGAAAAAATTTCCGTTTTGGAAGAAAAAATCATTAAAGAAACAAAAATTTAGTTTATTATTAAGTGGTATAATATGGCTATTGGCGAAGGTCCACTATAAAACCTAACGCGCCTTGGGCAGAACCTCCTGGGTGGCGTGGAATACTGCCGAATCTAATGAATACGCACAATTTCATTGAAATTCCTGTTATAATGCTCTTGTTAACTAATCTAACGTAAATATTTATTATGGGGACAAAAAGCTAGTTTTGCGAGCATCATGTAGCTACTGCAGCACCAAACCTCTTTCTATATACTTTGTCTACATGGTTAAAATTTTGTTTGCCCTTTTTTCAAATCGTAAATTCTCGAGAACGGTATAAACATGAAACTTATATACAATTTTGTGCGTGGTATATGCAATACATGTTTTTCAAAAAACCTTTTTGAATTATTGGTTATTATTATTTTTTTAGATGGTACAGCCAATATTACTTAATATTATAAAGTTTCCTTTAAAGATTTAGAATTGACCAACATTTAAATTTTTTAATTTTTAAATTGTCTCTACTCGCCCATTTCTTATTAAGGACCATATTTTGGATGCCATGAATGTACTCCCCTCCTCTTCCAGTTGTAAAGTAGAGGGGGTAATTAGTGGTATTGCCAGGCTAGGTCTGTCTTTCACTCAGGTATAAATAAGGCGACCAAGGGTTTAAACGCCACATTCAAAATAGCTTTTGGTGAGAAAGCATCTGAGTCTAGGAGTCTCTTCCAACGACGTACTTCATTGCTGCAAGTAATACCGTTAAATTTAAATTTACGAAGAGGATTTTTAAATTTAGAAATGGATTTCATTCCATCGATTACAGCACAGAAGCGAAAAAGACGGGCACTTGACGATAATGAGATAAGTAATGGATGCAATAATGAAAAAAGGTAAAAACTTCGCATATTCACAAATACTGCCCGTATACCCATAGTATCGAAGTGGATAAAAAAATTAAAATGGTCCAAGAAGATTTGAAGCGCTTGGGGGAAGCTTTAGGCATCAAAGCAATACCTCAATCATTACTTCACATGGATGAAATAATTAAAAATAATAGTTGCCCAAGAGCTATTATGAGCTTAACTGAGATGAATAGAGAAATGAAGCAGGAATTGTGCATTTTGGAAATCGAGAGGACTGAAGCTTTAGCACAGAAAAATTTGTATCAAGACAGGAGAATATGGTTAAATCAGCAGAACATTATCATGACGCAAGTCGTATTAAAAGAAAAAATTTCCGTTTTGGACATTAAAGAAACAAAAATTTAGTTTATTATTAAGTGGTATAATATGGCTATTGGCGAAGGTCCACTATAAAACCTAACGCGCCTTGGGCAGAACCTCCTGGGTGGCGTGGAATACTGCCGAATCTAATGAATACGCACAATTTCATTGAAATTCCTGTTATAATGCTCTTGTTAACTAATCTAACGTAAATATTTATTATGGGGACAAAAAGCTAGTTTTGCGAGCATCGTGTAGCTACTGCAGCACCAAACCTCTTTCTATATACTTTGTCCCACGCACTTTGAATTTCGGAATGGGTAGTTAAAGAATAAACACGAATGTTATTTATAAAAGAATTGTTGTAAGTTCATTCTGACATGAATATATTTTTCGTTATAAAGAATATGGAATACTAAAATTTTTTAAATTTTTATGTATTTACTATTCATTATTTTTAGAGACAAAAAGTAATTTATAAAAAAAAAAAATGACGTTTCTTTCTCGCGGCTTAACTAGAGTAAAATTAGTATAATAGCTTTGAAATTTTGGTTAAGGTTCGACTTTGGATACCTTTCAGATGAGTACTTTGGGCAAAAGGATTGATCCATAAATTTCAGATATTTTTGATTTTAAAATATTTTTAGACTTTCGTTTTAATCGTAATGTCTCGAGAACGGCATAACGTATCAACTTGAAATTTATAGACAATTTTGTGCGTGGTATAGGCAATACATGTTTTCTTTTTATAATCAAAAAACCTTTTTGAATTATTGGTATTATTATTTTTTTAGATGGTACAGCCAATATTACTTAATATTATAAAGTTTCCTTTAAAGATTTAGAATTGACCAACATTTAAATTTTTTAATTTTTAAATTGTCTCTACTGCCCCATTTCTTATTAAGGACCATATTTTGGATGCCATGAATGTACTCCCCTCCTCTTCCAGTTGTAAAGTAGAGGGGGTAATTAGTGGTATTGCCAGGCTAGGTCTGTCTTTCACTCAGGTATAAATAAGGTGACCAAGGGTTTAAACGCCACATTCAAAATAGCTTTTGGCGAGGAAGCATCTGAGTCTAGGAGTCTCTTCCAACGACGTACTTCATTGCTGCAAGTAATATTGAATAACCGTTAAATTTAAATTTACGAAGAGGATTTTTAAATTTAGAAATGGATTTCATTCCATCGATTACAGCACAGAAGCGAAAAAGACGGGCACTTGACGATAATGAGATAAGTAATGGACGCAATAATGAAAAAAGGTAAAAACTTCGCATATTCACAAATACTGCCCGTATACCCATAGTATCGAAGTGGATAAAAAGATTAAAATGGTCCAAGAAGATTTGAAGCGCTTGGGGGAAGCTTTAGGCATCAAAGCAATACCTCAATCATTACTTCACATGGATGAAATAATTAAAAATAATAGTTGCCCAAGAGCTATTATGAGCTTAACTGAGATGAATAGAGAAATGAAGCAGGAATTGTGCATTTTGGAAATCGAGAGGACTGAAGCTTTAGCACAGAAAAATTGTATCAAGACAGGAGAATATGGTTAAATCAGCAGAACATTATCATGACGCAAGTCGTATTAAAAGAAAAAATTTCCGTTTTGGAAGAAAAAATCATTAAAGAAACAAAAATTTAGTTTATTATTAAGTGGTATAATATGGCTATTGGCGAAGGTCCACTATAAAACCTAACGCGCCTTGGGCAGAACCTCCTGGGTGGCGTGGAATACTGCCGAATCTAATGAATACGCACAATTTCATTGAAATTCCTGTTATAATGCTCTTGTTAACTAATCTAACGTAAATATTTATTATGGGGACAAAAAGCTAGTTTTGCGAGCATCGTGTAGCTACTGCAGCACCAAACCTCTTTCTATATACTTTGTCCCACGCACTTTGAATTTCGGAATGGGTAGTTAAAGAATAAACACGAATGTTATTTATAAAAGAATTGTTGTAAGTTCATTCTGACATGAATATATTTTTCGTTATAAAGAATATGGAATACTAAAATTTAAATTTTTATGTATTTACTATTCATTATTTTTAGAGACAAAAAGTAATTTATAAAAAAAAAAAAAAAATGACGTTTCTTTCTCGCGGCTTAACTAGAGTAAAATTAGTATAATAGCTTTGAAATTTTGGTTAAGGTTCGACTTTGGATACCTTTCAGATGAGTACTTTGGGCAAAAGGATTGATCCATAAATTTCAGATATTTTTGATTTTAAAATATTTTTAGACTTTCGTTTTAATCGTAATGTCTCGAGAACGGCATAACGTATCAACTTGAAATTTATAGACAATTTTGTACGAGATATAGGCATTATGTGTGCAAAATTGTCACAAGATCGTTTGATTATTTTTGAATATATTTAACATTGAAAACTTTCCTATTTTAAAAACTAATTTTCATCGTTGCACGATGTATCGAGTAAAATATTTTTAATTGTTTTGACATTTTGTATATACGTAGAGTTTGTATATTTCTTTTCAATGAATTACTTTCGCAAAAAGTTGTTGTTCATAACCTCAAGAGACATTTGATGTACAAATATTGTTCACATGTTTGGCAATATTTGTAGAAAATTTTATCAAGATCATATGGATTACATTGTCTATAAATACCAGAGATATACATGGTTAAAATTTTGTTTGCCCTTTTTTCAAATCGTAAATTCTCGAGAACGACTTTATGTATAAACATGAAACTTATAGACAATTTTGTGCGTGGTATAGGCAATACATGTTTTCTTTTTATAATCAAAAAACCTTTTTGAATTATTGGTTATTATTATTTTTTAGATGGTACAGCCAATATTACTTAATATTATAAAGTTTCCTTTAAAGATTTAGAATTGACCAACATTTAAATTTTTTAATTTTTAAATTGTCTCTACTGTCCCATTTCTTATTAAGGACCATATTTTGGATGCCATGAATGTACTCCCTCCTCTTCCAGTTGTAAAGTAGAGGAGGTAATTAGTGGTATTGCCAGGCTAGGTCTGTCTTTCACTCAGTATAAATAAGGCGACCAAGGGTTTAAACGCCACATTCAAAATAGCTTTTGGCGAGAAAGCATCTGAGTCTAGGAGTCTCTTCCAACGACGTACTTCATTGCTGCAAGTAATATTGAATAACCGTTAAATTTAAATTTACGAAGAGGATTTTTAAATTTAGAAATGGATTTCATTCCATCGATTACAGCACAGAAGCGAAAAAGACGGGCACTTGACGATAATGAGATAAGTAATGGACGCAATAATGAAAAAACGTAAAAACTTCGCATATTCACAAATACTGCCCGTATACCCATAGTATCCAAGTGCATAAAAAAATTAAAATGCTCCAAGAGAATTTGAAGCGCTTGCCGGAAACTTTAGGCATCAAAGCAATACCTCAATCATTACTTCACATGGATGAAATAATTAAAAATAATAGTTGCCCAAGAGCTATTATGAGCTTAACTGAGATGAATAGAGAAATGAAGCAGGAATTGTGCATTTTGGAAATCGAGAGGACTGAAGCTTTAGCACAGAAAAATTTGTATCAAGACAGGAGAATATGGTTAAATCAGCAGAACATTATCATGACGCAAGTCGTATTAAAAGAAAAAATTTCCGTTTTGGAAGAAAAAATCATTAAAGAAACAAAAATTTAGTTTATTATTAAGTGGTATAATATGGCTATTGGCGAAGGTCCACTATAAAACCTAACGCGCCTTGGGCAGAACCTCCTGGGTGGCGTGGAATACTGCCGAATCTAATGAATACGCACAATTTCATTGAAATTCCTGTTATAATGCTCTTGTTAACTAATCTAACGTAAATATTTATTATGGGGACAAAAAGCTAGTTTTGCGAGCATCGTGTAGCTACTGCAGCACCAAACCTCTTTCTATATACTTTGTCCCACGCACTTTGAATTTCGGAATGGGTAGTTAAAGAATAAACACGAATGTTATTTATAAAAGAATTGTTGTAAGTTCATTCTGACATGAATATATTTTTCGTTATAAAGAATATGGAATACTAAAATTTTTTAAATTTTTATGTATTTACTATTCATTATTTTTAGAGACAAAAAGTAATTTATAAAAAAAAAAAAAATGACGTTTCTTTCTCGCGGCTTAACTAGAGTAAAATTAGTATAATAGCTTTGAAATTTTGGTTAAGGTTCGACTTTGGATACCTTTCAGATGAGTACTTTGGGCAAAAGGATTGATCCATAAATTTCAGATATTTTTGATTTTAAAATATTTTTAGACTTTCGTTTTAATCGTAATGTCTCGAGAACGGCATAACGTATCAACTTGAAATTTATAGACAATTTTGTACGAGATATAGGCATTATGTGTGCAAAATTGTCACAAGATCGTTTGATTATTTTTGAATATATTTAACATTGAAAACTTTCCTATTTTAAAAACTAATTTTCATCGTTGCACGATGTATCGAGTAAAATATTTTTAATTGTTTTGACATTTTGTATATACGTAGAGTTTGTATATTTCTTTTCAATGAATTACTTTCGCAAAAGTTGTTGTTCATAACCTCAAGAGACATTTGATGTACAAATATTGTTCACATGTTTGGCAATATTTGTAGAAAATTTTATCAAGATCATATGGATTACATTGTCTATAAATACCAGAGATATACATGGTTAAAATTTTGTTTGCCCTTTTTTCAAATCGTAAATTCTCGAGAACGACTTTATGTATAAACATGAAACTTATAGACAATTTTGTGCGTGGTATAGGCAATACATGTTTTCTTTTTATAATCAAAAAACCTTTTTGAATTATTGGTTATTATTATTTTTTTAGATGGTACAGCCAATATTACTTAATATTATAAAGTTTCCTTTAAAGATTTAGAATTGACCAACATTTAAATTTTTTAATTTTTAAATTGTCTCTACTGTCCCATTTCTTATTAAGGACCATATTTTGGATGCCATGAATGTACTCCCCTCCTCTTCCAGTTGTAAAGTAGAGGGGTAATTAGTGGTATTGCCAGGCTAGGTCTGTCTTTCACTCAGGTATAAATAAGGCGACCAAGGGTTTAAACGCCACATTCAAAATAGCTTTTGGCGAGAAAGCATCTGAGTCTAGGAGTCTCTTCCAACGACGTACTTCATTGCTGCAAGTAATATTGAATAACCGTTAAATTTAAATTTACGAAGAGGATTTTTAAATTTAGAAATGGATTTCATTCCATCGATTACAGCACAGAAGCGAAAAAGACGGGCACTTGACGATAATGAGATAAGTAATGGAAGCAATAATGAAAAAAAGGTAAAAACTTCGCATATTCACAAATACTGCCCGTATACCCATAGTATCGAAGTGGATAAAAAATTAAAATGGTCCAAGAAGATTTGAAGCGCTTGGGGAAGCTTTAGGCATCAAAGCAATACCTCAATCATTACTTCACATGGATGAAATAATTAAAAATAATAGTTGCCCAAGAGCTATTATGAGCTTAACTGAGATGAATGAGAAATGAAGCAGGAATTGTGCATTTTGGAAATCGAGAGGACTGAAGCTTTAGCACAGAAAAATTTGTATCAAGACAGGAGAATATGGTTAAATCAGCAGAACATTATCATGACGCAAGTCGTATTAAAAGAAAAAATTTCCGTTTTGGAAGAAAAAATCATTAAAGAAACAAAAATTTAGTTTATTATTAAGTGGTATAATATGGCTATTGGCGAAGGTCCACTATAAAACCTAACGCGCCTTGGGCAGAACCTCCTGGGTGGCGTGGAATACTGCCGAATCTAATGAATACGCACAATTTCATTGAAATTCCTGTTATAATGCTCTTGTTAACTAATCTAACGTAAATATTTATTATGGGGACAAAAAGCTAGTTTTGCGAGCATCGTGTAGCTACTGCAGCACCAAACCTCTTTCTATATACTTTGTCCCACGCACTTTGAATTTCGGAATGGGTAGTTAAAGAATAAACACGAATGTTATTTATAAAAGAATTGTTGTAAGTTCATTCTGACATGAATATATTTTTCGTTATAAAGAATATGGAATACTAAAATTTTTTAAATTTTTATGTATTTACTATTCATTATTTTTAGAGACAAAAAGTAATTTATAAAAAAAAAAAAAAAATGACGTTTCTTTCTCGCGGCTTAACTAGAGTAAAATTAGTATAATAGCTTTGAAATTTTGGTTAAGGTTCGACTTTGGATACCTTTCAGATGAGTACTTTGGGCAAAAGGATTGATCCATAAATTTCAGATATTTTTGATTTTAAAATATTTTTAGACTTTCGTTTTAATCGTAATGTCTCGAGAACGGCATAACGTATCAACTTGAAATTTATAGACAATTTTGTACGAGATATAGGCATTATGTGTGCAAAATTGTCACAAGATCGTTTGATTATTTTTGAATATATTTAACATTGAAAACTTTCCTATTTTAAAAACTAATTTTCATCGTTGCACGATGTATCGAGTAAAATATTTTTAATTGTTTTGACATTTTGTATATACGTAGAGTTTGTATATTTCTTTTCAATGAATTACTTTCGCAAAAGTTGTTGTTCATAACCTCAAGAGACATTTGATGTACAAATATTGTTCACATGTTTGGCAATATTTGTAGAAAATTTTATCAAGATCATATGGATTACATTGTCTATAAATACCAGAGATATACATGGTTAAAATTTTGTTTGCCCTTTTTTCAAATCGTAAATTCTCGAGAACGACTTTATGTATAAACATGAAACTTATAGACAATTTTGTGCGTGGTATAGGCAATACATGTTTTCTTTTTATAATCAAAAAACCTTTTTGAATTATTGGTTATTATTATTTTTTTAGATGGTACAGCCAATATTACTTAATATTATAAAGTTTCCTTTAAAGATTTAGAATTGACCAACATTTAAATTTTTTAATTTTTAAATTGTCTCTACTGTCCCATTTCTTATTAAGGACCATATTTGGATGCCATGAATGTACTCCCCTCCTCTTCCAGTTGTAAAGTAGAGGGGGTAATTAGTGGTATTGCCAGGCTAGGTCTGTCTTTCACTCAGGTATAAAGAAGGCGACCAAGGGTTTAAACGCCACATTCAAAATAGCTTTTGGCGAGAAAGCATCTGAATCTAGGAGTCTCTTCCAACGACGTACTTCATTGCTGCAAGTAATATTGAATAACCGTTAAATTTAAATTTACGAAGAGGATTTTTAAATTTAGAAATGGATTTCATTCCATCGATTACAGCACAGAAGCGAAAAAGACGGGCACTTGACGATAATGAGATAAGTAATGGACGCAATAATGAAGAAAAGGTAAAAACTTCGCATATTCACAAATACTGCCCGTATACCCATAGTATCGAAGTGGATAAAAAGATTAAAATGGTCCAAGAAGATTTGAAGCGGATGGGGGAAGCTTTAGGCATCAAAGCAATACCTCAATCATTACTTCACATGGATGAAATAATTAAAAATAATAGTTGCCCAAGAGCTATTATGAGCTTAACTGAGATGAATAGAGAAATGAAGCAGGAATTGTGCATTTTGGAAATCGAGAGGACTGAAGCTTTAGCACAGAAAAATTTGTATCAAGACAGGAGAATATGGTTAAATCAGCAGAACATTATCATGACGCAAGTCGTATTAAAAGAAAAAATTTCCGTTTTGGAAGAAAAAATCATTAAAGAAACAAAAATTTAGTTTATTATTAAGTGGTATAATATGGCTATTGGCGAAGGTCCACTATAAAACCTAACGCGCCTTGGGCAGAACCTCCTGGGTGGCGTGGAATACTGCCGAATCTAATGAATACGCACAATTTCATTGAAATTCCTGTTATAATGCTCTTGTTAACTAATCTAACGTAAATATTTATTATGGGGACAAAAAGCTAGTTTTGCGAGCATCGTGTAGCTACTGCAGCACCAAACCTCTTTCTATATACTTTGTCCCACGCACTTTGAATTTCGGAATGGGTAGTTAAAGAATAAACACGAATGTTATTTATAAAAGAATTGTTGTAAGTTCATTCTGACATGAATATATTTTTCGTTATAAAGAATATGGAATACTAAAATTTTTTAAATTTTTATGTATTTACTATTCATTATTTTTAGAGACAAAAAGTAATTTATAAAAAAAAAAAAAAATGACGTTTCTTTCTCGCGGCTTAACTAGAGTAAAATTAGTATAATAGCTTTGAAATTTTGGTTAAGGTTCGACTTTGGATACCTTTCAGATGAGTACTTTGGGCAAAAGGATTGATCCATAAATTTCAGATATTTTTGATTTTAAAATATTTTTAGACTTTCGTTTTAATCGTAATGTCTCGAGAACGGCATAACGTATCAACTTGAAATTTATAGACAATTTTGTACGAGATATAGGCATTATGTGTGCAAAATTGTCACAAGATCGTTTGATTATTTTTGAATATATTTAACATTGAAAACTTTCCTATTTTAAAAACTAATTTTCATCGTTGCACGATGTATCGAGTAAAATATTTTTAATTGTTTTGACATTTTGTATATACGTAGAGTTTGTATATTTCTTTTCAATGAATTACTTTCGCAAAAGTTGTTGTTCATAACCTCAAGAGACATTTGATGTACAAATATTGTTCACATGTTTGGCAATATTTGTAGAAAATTTTATCAAGATCATATGGATTACATTGTCTATAAATACCAGAGATATACATGGTTAAAATTTTGTTTGCCTTTTTTCAAATCGTAAATTTTCGAGAACGACTTTATGTATAAACATGAAACTTATAGACAATTTTGTGCGTGGTATAGGCAATACATGTTTTCTTTTTATAATCAAAAAACCTTTTTGAATTATTGGTTATTATTATTTTTTTAGATGGTACAGCCAATATTACTTAATATTATAAAGTTTCCTTTAAAGATTTAGAATTGACCAACATTTAAATTTTTTAATTTTTAAATTGTCTCTACTGTCCCATTTCTTATTAAGGACCATATTTTGGATGCCATGAATGTACTCCCCTCCTCTTCCAGTTGTAAAGTAGAGGGGGTAATTAGTGGTATTGCCAGGCTAGGTCTGTCTTTCACTCAGGTATAAATAAGGCGACCAAGGGTTTAAACGCCACATTCAAAATAGCTTTTGGCGAGAAAGCATCTGAGTCTAGGAGTCTCTTCCAACGACGTACTTCATTGCTGCAAGTAATATTGAATAACCGTTAAATTTAAATTTACGAAGAGGATTTTTAAATTTAGAAATGGATTTCATTCCATCGATTACAGCACAGAAGCGAAAAAGACGGGCACTTGACGATAATGAGATAAGTAATGGAAGCAATAATGAAAAAAAGGTAAAAATTTCGCATATTCACAAATACTGCCCGTATACCCATAGTATCGAAGTGGATAAAAAAATTAAAATGGTCCAAGAAGATTTGAAGCGCTTGGGGGAAGCTTTAGGCATCAAAGCAATACCTCAATCATTACTTCACATGGATGAAATAATTAAAAATAATAGTTGCCCAAGAGCTATTATGAGCTTAACTGAGATGAATGGAGAAATGAAGCAGGAATTGTGCATTTTGGAAATCGAGAGGACTGAAGCTTTAGCACAGAAAAATTTGTATCAAGACAGGAGAATATGGTTAAATCAGCAGAACATTATCATGACGCAAGTCGTATTAAAAGAAAAAATTTCCGTTTTGGAAGAAAAAATCATTAAAGAAACAAAAATTTAGTTTATTATTAAGTGGTATAATATGGCTATTGGCGAAGGTCCACTATAAAACCTAACGCGCCTTGGGCAGAACCTCCTGGGTGGCGTGGAATACTGCCGAATCTAATGAATACGCACAATTTCATTGAAATTCCTGTTATAATGCTCTTGTTAACTAATCTAACGTAAATATTTATTATGGGGACAAAAAGCTAGTTTTGCGAGCATCGTGTAGCTACTGCAGCACCAAACCTCTTTCTATATACTTTGTCCCACGCACTTTGAATTTCGGAATGGGTAGTTAAAGAATAAACACGAATGTTATTTATAAAAGAATTGTTGTAAGTTCATTCTGACATGAATATATTTTTCGTTATAAAGAATATGGAATACTAAAATTTTTTAAATTTTTATGTATTTACTATTCATTATTTTTAGAGACAAAAAGTAATTTATAAAAAAAAAAAAAAATGACGTTTCTTTCTCGCGGCTTAACTAGAGTAAAATTAGTATAATAGCTTTGAAATTTTGGTTAAGGTTCGACTTTGGATACCTTTCAGATGAGTACTTTGGGCAAAAGGATTGATCCATAAATTTCAGATATTTTTGATTTTAAAATATTTTTAGACTTTCGTTTTAATCGTAATGTCTCGAGAACGGCATAACGTATCAACTTGAAATTTATAGACAATTTTGTACGAGATATAGGCATTATGTGTGCAAAATTGTCACAAGATCGTTTGATTATTTTTGAATATATTTAACATTGAAAACTTTCCTATTTTAAAAACTAATTTTCATCGTTGCACGATGTATCGAGTAAAATATTTTTAATTGTTTTGACATTTTGTATATACGTAGAGTTTGTATATTTCTTTTCAATGAATTACTTTCGCAAAAGTTGTTGTTCATAACCTCAAGAGACATTTGATGTACAAATATTGTTCACATGTTTGGCAATATTTGTAGAAAATTTTATCAAGATCATATGGATTACATTGTCTATAAATACCAGAGATATACATGGTTAAAATTTTGTTTGCCCTTTTTTCAAATCGTAAATTCTCGAGAACGACTTTATGTATAAACATGAAACTTATAGACAATTTTGTGCGTGGTATAGGCAATACATGTTTTCTTTTTATAATCAAAAAACCTTTTTGAATTATTGGTATTATTATTTTTTAGATGGTACAGCCAATATTACTTAATATTATAAAGTTTCCTTTAAAGATTTAGAATTGACCAACATTTAAATTTTTTAATTTTTAAATTGTCTCTACTGTCCCATTTCTTATTAAGGACCATATTTTGGATGCCATGATGTACTCCCCTCCTCTTCCTGTTGTAAAGTAGGGGGGGTAATTAGTGATATTGCCAGGCTAGGTCTGTCTTTCACTCAGGTATAAATAAGGTGCCCAAGGGTTAAAACGCCACATCCAAAAAAGCTTTTGGCGAGAAGCATCTGAGTCTAGGAGTCTCTTCCAACGACGTACTTCATTGCTGCAAGTAATATTGAATAACCGTTAAATTTAAATTTACGAAGAGGATTTTTAAATTTAGAAATGGATTTCATTCCATCGATTACAGCACAGAAGCGAAAAAGACGGGCACTTGACGATAATGAGATAAGTAATGGAACCAATAATGAAAAAAAGGTAAAAACTTCGCATATTCACAAATACTGCCCGTATACCCATAGTATCGAAGTGGATAAAAAAATTAAAATGGTCCAAGAAGATTTGAAGCGCTTGGGGTAAGCTTTAGGCATCAAAGCAATACCTCAATCATTACTTCACATGGATGAAATAATTAAAAATAATAGTTGCCCAAGAGCTATTATGAGCTTAACTGAGATGAATAGAGAAATGAAGCAGGAATTGTGCATTTTGGAAATCGAGAGGACTGAAGCTTTAGCACAGAAAAATTTGTATCAAGACAGGAGAATATGGTTAAATCAGCAGAACATTATCATGACGCAAGTCGTATTAAAAGAAAAAATTTCCGTTTTGGAAGAAAAAATCATTAAAGAAACAAAAATTTAGTTTATTATTAAGTGGTATAATATGGCTATTGGCGAAGGTCCACTATAAAACCTAACGCGCCTTGGGCAGAACCTCCTGGGTGGCGTGGAATACTGCCGAATCTAATGAGTACGCACAATTTCATTGAAATTCCTGTTATAATGCTCTTGTTAACTAATCTAACGTAAATATTTATTATGGGGACAAAAAGCTAGTTTTGCGAGCATCGTGTAGCTACTGCAGCACCAAACCTCTTTCTATATACTTTGTCCCACGCACTTTGAATTTCGGAATGGGTAGTTAAAGAATAAACACGAATGTTATTTATAAAAGAATTGTTGTAAGTTCATTCTGACATGAATATATTTTTCGTTATAAAGAATATGGAATACTAAAATTTTTTAAATTTTTATGTATTTACTATTCATTATTTTTAGAGACAAAAAGTAATTTATAAAAAAAAAAAAAATGACGTTTCTTTCTCGCGGCTTAACTAGAGTAAAATTAGTATAATAGCTTTGAAATTTTGGTTAAGGTTCGACTTTGGATACCGTTCAGATGAGTACTTTGGGCAAAAGGATTGATCCATAAATTTCAGATATTTTTTATTTTAAAATATTTTTAGACTTTCCTTTTAATCGTAATGTCTCGAGAACGGCATAACGTATCAACTTGAAATTTATAGACAATTTTGTACGAGATATAGGCATTATGTGTGCAAAATTGTCACAAGATCGTTTGATTATTTTTGAATATATTTAACATTGAAAACTTTCCTATTTTAAAAACTAATTTTCATCGTTGCACGATGTATCGAGTAAAATATTTTTAATTGTTTTGACATTTTGTATATACGTAGATTTTGTATATTTCTTTTCAATGAATTACTTTCGCAAAAGTTGTTGTTCATAACCTCAAGAGACATTTGATGTACAAATATTGTTCACATGTTTGGCAATATTTGTAGAAAATTTTATCAAGATCATATGGATTACATTGTCTATAAATACCAGAGATATACATGGTTAAAATTTTGTTTGCCTTTTTTTCAAATCGTAAATTTTCGAGAACTACTTTATGTATAAACATGAAACTTATAGACAATTTTGTGCGTGGTATAGGCAATACATGTTTTCTTTTTATAATCAAAAAACCTTTTTGAATTATTGGTTATTATTATTTTTTTAGATGGTACAGCCAATATTACTTAATATTATAAAGTTTCCTTTAAAGATTTAGAATTGACCAACATTTAAATTTTTTAATTTTTAAATTGTCTCTACTGCCCCATTTCTTATTAAGGACCATATTTTGGATGCCATGAATGTACTCCCCTCCTCTTCCAGTTGTAAAGTAGAGGGGGTAATTAGTGGTATTGCCAGGCTAGGTCTGTCTTTCACTCAGGTATAAATAAGGCGACCAAGGGTTTAAACGCCACATTCAAAATAGCTTTTGGTGAGAAAGCATCTGAGTCTAGGAGTCTCTTCCAACGACGTACTTCATTGCTGCAAGTAATATTGAATAACCGTTAAATTTAAATTTACGAAGAGGATTTTTAAATTTAGAAATGGATTTCATTCCATCGATTACAGCACAGAAGCGAAAAAGACGGGCACTTGACGATAATGAGATAAGTAATGGAAGCAATAATGAAAAAAAGGTAAAAATTTCGCATATTCACAAATACTGCCCGTATACCCATAGTATCGAAGTGGATAAAAATATTAAAATGGTCCAAGAAGATTTGAAGCAGTTGGGGGAAGCTTTAGGCATCAAAGCAATACCTCAATCATTACTTCACATGGATGAAATAATTAAAAATAATAGTTGCCCAAGAGCTATTATGAGCTTAACTGAGATGAATGGAGAAATGAAGCAGGAATTGTGCATTTTGGAAATCGAGAGGACTGAAGCTTTAGCACAGAAAAATTTGTATCAAGACAGGAGAATATGGTTAAATCAGCAGAACATTATCATGACGCAAGTCGTATTAAAAGAAAAAATTTCCGTTTTGGAAGAAAAAATCATTAAAGAAACAAAAATTTAGTTTATTATTAAGTGGTATAATATGGCTATTGGCGAAGGTCCACTATAAAACCTAACGCGCCTTGGGCAGAACCTCCTGGGTGGCGTGGAATACTGCCGAATCTAATGAATACGCACAATTTCATTGAAATTCCTGTTATAATGCTCTTGTTAACTAATCTAACGTAAATATTTATTATGGGGACAAAAAGCTAGTTTTGCGAGCATCGTGTAGCTACTGCAGCACCAAACCTCTTTCTATATACTTTGTCCCACGCACTTTGAATTTTGGAATGGGTAGTTAAAGAATAAACACGAATGTTATTTATAAAAGAATTGTTGTAAGTTCATTCTGACATGAATATATTTTTCGTTATAAAGAATATGGAATACTAAAATTTTTTAAATTTTTATGTATTTACTATTCATTATTTTTAGAGACAAAAAGTAATTTATAAAAAAAAAAAAAACATGACGTTTCTTTCTCGCGGCTTAACTAGAGTAAAATTAGTATAATAGCTTTGAAATTTTGGTTAAGGTTCGACTTTGGATACCTTTCAGATGAGTACTTTGGGCAAAAGGATTGATCCATAAATTTCAGATATTTTTGATTTTAAAATATTTTTAGACTTTCGTTTTAATCGTAATGTCTCGAGAACGGCATAACGTATCAACTTGAAATTTATAGACAATTTTGTATGAGATATAGGCATTATGTGTGCAAAATTGTCACAAGACCGTTTGATTATTTTTGAATATATTTAACATTGAAAACTTTCCTATTTTAAAAACTAATTTTCATCGTTGCACGATGTATCGAGTAAAATATTTTTAATTGTTTTGCCATTTTGTATATACGTAGAGTTTGTATATTTCTTTTCAATGAATTACTTTCGCAAAAGTTGTTGTTCATAACCTCAAGAGACATTTGATGTACAAATATTGTTCACATGTTTGGCAATATTTGTAGAAAATTTTATCAAGATCATATGGATTACATTGTCTATAAATACCAGAGATATACATGGTTAAAATTTTGTTTGCCCTTTTTTCAAATAGTAAATTCTCGAGAACGACTTTATGTATAAACATGAAACTTATAGACAATTTTGTGCGTGGTATAGGCAATACATGTTTTCTTTTTATAATCAAAAAACCTTTTTGAATTATTGGTATTATTATTTTTTTAGATGGTACAGCCAATATTACTTAATATTATAAAGTTTCCTTTAAAGATTTAGAATTGACCAACATTTAAATTTTTTAATTTTTAAATTGTCTCTACTGTCGCATTTCTTATTAAGGACCATATTTTGGATGGCATGAATGTACTCCCCTCCTCTTCCAGTTGTAAAGTAGAGGGGGTAATTAGTGGTATTGCCAGGCTAGGTCTGTCTTTCACTCAGGTATAAATAAGGTGACCAAGGGTTTAAACGCCACATTCAAAATAGCTTTTGGCGAGGAAGCATCTGAGTCTAGGAGTCTCTTCCAACGACGTACTTCATTGCTGCAAGTAATATTGAATAACCGTTAAATATAAATTTACGAAGAGGATTTTTAAATTTAGAAATGGATTTCATTCCATCGATTACAGCACAGAAGCGAAAAAGACGGGCACTTGACGATAATGAGATAAGTAATGGACGCAATAATGAAAAAAAGGTAAAAACTTCGCATATTCACAAATACTGCCCGTATACCCATAGTATCGAAGTGGATAAAAAGATTAAAATGGTCCAAGAAGATTTGAAGCGCTTGGGGGAAGCTTTAGGCATCAAAGCAATACCTCAATCATTACTTCACATGGATGAAATAATTAAAAATAATAGTTGCCCAAGAGCTATTATGAGCTTAACTGAGATGAATAGAGAAATGAAGCAGGAATTGTGCATTTTGGAAATCGAGAGGACTGAAGCTTTAGCACAGAAAAATTTGTATCAAGACAGGAGAATATGGTTAAATCAGCAGAACATTATCATGACGCAAGTCGTATTAAAAGAAAAAATTTCCGTTTTGGAAGAAAAAATCATTAAAGAAACAAAAATTTAGTTTATTATTAAGTGGTATAATATGGCTATTGGCGAAGGTCCACTATAAAACCTAACGCGCCTTGGGCAGAACCTCCTGGGTGGCGTGGAATACTGCCGAATATAATGAATACGCACAATTTCATTGAAATTCCTGTTATAATGCTCTTGTTAACTAATCTAACGTAAATATTTATTATGGGGACAAAAAGCTAGTTTTGCGAGCATCGTGTAGCTACTGCAGCACCAAACCTCTTTCTATATACTTTGTCCCACGCACTTTGAATTTCGGAATGGGTAGTTAAAGAATAAACACGAATGTTATTTATAAAAGAATTGTTGTAAGTTCATTCTGACATGAATATATTTTTCGTTATAAATAATATGGAATACTAAAATTTTTTAAATTTTTATGTATTTACTATTCATTATTTTTAGAGACAAAAAGTAATTTATAAAAAAAAAAAAAAATGACGTTTCTTTCTCGCGGCTTAACTAGAGTAAAATTAGTATAATAGCTTTGAAATTTTGGTTAAGGTTCGACTTTGGATACCTTTCAGATGAGTACTTTGGGCAAAAGGATTGATCCATAAATTTCAGATATTTTTGATTTTAAAATATTTTTAGACTTTCGTTTTAATCGTAATGTCTCGAGAACGGCATAACGTATCAACTTGAAATTTATAGACAATTTTGTACGAGATATAGGCATTATGTGTGCAAAATTGTCACAAGATCGTTTGATTATTTTTGAATATATTTAACATTGAAAACTTTCCTATTTTAAAAACTAATTTTCATCGTTGCACGATGTATCGAGTAAAATATTTTTAATTGTTTTGACATTTTGTATATACGTATAGTTTGTATATTTCTTTTCAATGAATTACTTTCGCAAAAGTTGTTGTTCATAACCTCAAGAGACATTTGATGTACAAATATTGTTCACATGTTTGGCAATATTTGTAGAAAATTTTATCAAGATCATATGGATTACATTGTCTATAAATACCAGAGATATACATGGTTAAAATTTTGTTTGCCCTTTTTTCAAATCGTAAATTCTCGAGAACGACTTTATGTATAAACATGAAACTTATAGACAATTTTGTGCGTGGTATAGGCAATACATGTTTTCTTTTTATAATCAAAAAACCTTTTTGAATTATTGGTTATTATTATTTTTTAGATGGTACAGCCAATATTACTTAATATTATAAAGTATCCTTTAAAGATTTAGAATTGACCAACATTTAAATTTTTTAATTTTTAAATTGTCTCTGCTGTCCCATTTCTTATTAAGGACCATATTTTGGATGCCATGAATGTACTCCCCTCCTCTTCCAGTTGTAAAGTAGAGGGGGTAATTAGTGGTATTGCCAGGCTAGGTCTGTCTTTCACTCAGGTATAAATATGGCGACCAATGGTTTAAACGCCACATTCAAAATAGCTTTTGGCGAGAAAGCATCTGAGTCTAGGAGTCTCTTCCAACGACGTACTTCATTGCTGCAAGTAATATTGAATAACCGTTAAATTTAAATTTACGAAGAGGATTTTTAAATTTAGAAATGGATTTCATTCCATCGATTACAGCACAGAAGCGAAAAAGACGGGGACTTGACGATAATGAGATAAGTAATGGAAGCAATAATGAAAAAAAGGTAAAAACTTCGCATATTCACAAATACTGCCCGTATACCCATAGTATCGAAGTGGATAAAAAAATTAAAATGGTCCAAGAAGATTTGAAGCGCTTGGGAGAAGCTTTAGGCATCAAAGCAATACCTCAATCATTACTTCACATGGATGAAATAATTAAAAATAATAGTTGCCCAAGAGCTATTATGAGCTTAACTGAGATGAATAGAGAAATGAAGCAGGAATTGTGCATTTTGGAAATCGAGAGGACTGAAGCTTTAGCACAGAAAAATTTGTATCAAGACAGGAGAATATGGTTAAATCAGCAGAACATTATCATGACGCAAGTCGCATTAAAAGAAAAAATTTCCGTTTTGGAAGAAAAAATCATTAAAGAAACAAAAATTTAGTTTATTATTAAGTGGTAAAATATGGCTATTGGCGAAGGTCCACTATAAAACCTAACGCGCCTTGGGCAGAACCTCCTGGGTGGCGTGGAACACTGCCGAATCTAATGAATACGCACAATTTCATTGAAATTCCTGTTATAATGCTCTTGTTAACTAATCTAACGTAAATATTTATTATGGGGACAAAAAGCTAGTTTTGCGAGCATCGTGTAGCTACTGCAGCACCAAACCTCTTTCTGTATACTTTGTCCCACGCACTTTGAATTTCGGAATGGGTAGTTAAAGAATAAACACGAATGTTATTTATAAAAGAATTGTTGTAAGTTCATTCTGAGATGAATATATTTTTCGTTATAAAGAATATGGAATACTACAATTTTTTAAATTTTTATGTATTGTAACGGGGTGAATTTAAAAGAGGGTATTAACCCCTCTCTGGGATGCGCCAGGCGATATACGGGCGTCTACTACGCCCAGAGCAGCGCGCCGTTGTAGACGGACCGGTCGGCCGGCCGGAGCGCGGTGGCGCAGGCTCAGAACAAGCGCGCCCGGCTCTCGCTGTAGAAAGCTTAGGCCGCCTTCTACTAGACCCGGCGCTGCGCTCTGCCGCTGCCGCTGACTTCGGCGCACAATTCACCGGCGGCTTGATATGTACTAGCTTTACCTACTCTCGCCGGTGTTCCCGTACAACGTCGCTCAGGTTAGCCTGACAATTTCCCCGTTGACGTTGCTCCTCTAGGAGGTGAAGCCTCCGGCTAGCTGCTGCTGCTGAAAAGGTAGAGGGCGGTATTCGGGGAGATAGGGAACGGTTACTCGCGAAATGACAGACTCGACACGAATAATGAAAAAGTAAAATAAAGAAGGTTTATTGGTCGAAAGGAATCGCGCTAAGGGGCGCGGAGCCCGAACATCTCCTACAAAACGAACGCGCAGGCCGAGACTTACGCGGAGCCGGCCGGTCGCACGGCCGGCGTCACCGCGCCGCGAGACGCCACAAAATGGCCGCCGCGCTCTCGCACACGAGGCCGCTTGCCTTTACGCAGGCGGCGTCGGATAGCCGCGCAACACTTCTTACGCGTGGCCGCTCGCACGCAAAACCTACGCGGCAAAAATACAAAAGAAGCGCACACTTACTTTGGCGCTGGCCAGCGTGTCGCTCGTGGTCTGTCCCTCTCTCTCTCTCTCTCTCACGCCCCGCGCTCTCGCCTCCTCGCTGCGAGGCGTCGGGCCTCGTGGCTTCTCGAGCCTCGGCTGCCGCCTCTTTCTCTCTCTCCTCCTCTCACTTTTCGGGTGGCGGAGTGGCCCGGCCGGCGATGGCAGCCGGTGATGCGTCGCTGCGGGGCTGGCGGCGGATCGGAGGCGCAGAGGGCTATTCCGCAGGGCGGGATGCGGCACTGGCGGGGCACTCCGGAGCACGGCACTGGTAAGGCGGGAGAGCACGTGCGCACCTGTTGCGCTACAGGACTAGACTGCCCATCAATGGCCGCGGCGTCCCTTCGGAGCGCCACGGCGGCGTCTTCTTCTTCTTCTTGCTTCGCCTCCCGCGCGTCCCGCTTGGCGCGCAGCGAGCCGCTGTACGTGCAAGCGCGCGCGATTCAAACCTCGCGGCGCGGTACACGTGGCTCTTTCGCCTTTATTGCCTGCACCTGTTACACCCCCCACCCAGATTTGGCGTACCCCGTACGCGACATCTGAAAAGAGGAAGGGCGCAGAAATAAGGCGAAAACAACTGGTTAGGTGGAGGCTCTTCCTTTTATTCCAGCCTCTCGGGCACATCACCTATACACTATATATAACAATAAGCGCTAGGCTCGCAGCGCTACGGAGGCTTGCGGGGACGACCGCGTCCCCTGCGAGGAGCATTAGGGGCTCGCTGTCCTACCGAAGTTGGTTCGGCGGGACCCGTAGTTGCGCCGCGCGCCCTCCGCGGTCGCCCCCGCGTGCTCTCGGGGGGCTCCCCTGTCCCCTGAGGGGCGGGTGGTTCGCTCACAGGCGTTCCCCTGGGGTCGCCTTCCGCGTCGACTCCATTCGACTCAGGCGACTCACCGCGATAGGGCCTAAGCTGGTCAGCGGCCACTATCTCCTCAATTTGGCCCCCCTCACCTACCAATCGGTAGGTGTTGGAGCCTAGCACGGCCGTAATCCAATACGGCCCTTCAAACCTAGGCGCTAGTTTCGCCGCGACGCCCTTCGCGGCCGAGGAGAGTGGGTGGCTGCGCTTCCAGACCCTGTCTCCCGGCTTGAAATCTGGCTCTCGCCTGCCGGCATCATAATAGCTGGCTTGGCGATCTTGAGCCGCTCTCGCCTGCGAGGCGGCTCGTTGATGAAGGTTTGGAAGGGCGTCGAGCCGCTCCTTCCAACGGGCCAAACTTTCTTCTTGTGCCGGGGTCTCTGCCGCGACCTCTTGCAGCCTACGCTGCGTACCAGGGGGCTCTGGCTGCCTACCGTAAAGCAACATGGCGGGGCTGACTCCGGTAGAGCTATGCACCGCCGTATTCATGGCGAAGAGAAGTTCCGGAAGCTTCTCGTCCCATGTGGTGTGCCGCTCCTTAAGGTAAGAGGCGACCATCGTTTTTAAAGTACGATTGGCGCGCTCCACCGGATTAGCCTGCAGGTGGTAGGTGGGAGTGTTGGTGTGATGCACACCTCGCTCCCTCAAGAATTCCTCTACGATACGGTTCTTGAACTCTGTGCCGTTGTCGGAGAGGAACACTTCTGGGCAACCGAACCGGAGGAAAACCTTCCGGTCCAATTCTCCTATCACCGTCTTTGCGTTAGCCTTCCGTATCGGCGAAGCCTCCGCCCACCTGGAGAAAAGGTCTTGAAACACCACAATGTATTCAAAACCTTTAGAGGTGCGAGGCAGCGGTCCTATTATGTCTCCAGCGACGACCTGCCAGGGTCTGTCGACGACTCGTCGACCCATGAGGCCGGCTGGAGCTCTTTGTTCCACCTTAAACCGCTGACACGTTTCGCAGTGGCGCACGTACTCTTGCGTTTCCGCGTAGTAACGTGGCCAGTAGTAGCGCAGGGCTACTCTGGCAAACGTCTTTTCTCGTCCGAGAT